>OZ023214.1:38882631-39245131 GCA_963995525.1 Escarpia spicata | reverse complement strand
ATCTAGTTGTTGCACCATTTATTCCATAATAATTTAGTTTTTGTAAGAATATGTTATGATCAATTGTGTCAAAGGCTTTTGAAATGTCTAGGTATATGTTTATTGGAGTTGCTGACTGGTCAAGTTATTGGACAACTTTGTCTATTATTTCTAGAGTGGCATGTTCCGTAGGATGGTTTTCCCTAAACCCGTATTGATTCTCATAGTATAAGTTACTGGAATTAAAATGTTCGTGTAATTGATTAAACATAAACCTTTCAAAAATGTTGGAAATGGCTGGTAAGATAGAAATTGGACGATAATTATCAAAGATTGTCTTATTACTATTCTTTGTAAGGTTTTTAAAAAGTGGAATAACTTTAGCAATTTTTTTGTTTATCTGGAAATATGCCAGTTGTTATTGATTGGTTAATGTTTAGAGTGTCCTTCACTTATTTAATTTTAATTAGCTTTAGTAATTTGGTTAATCTTTACCACAGCTATATTTTGGATGTAAGCTATCAATTATGCTAATCGTTGTACTATTGGCTTAAAGTTGAAAATCTGTAAACGTATCTCTGTTAAATAGTCTTTGTAAGAGTTATCGCCAGTATTGGTTATTTGCGATGCAAGTGTAGAACCAATATTGATGAAAAATGAATTAAATTTACTTGCAATAATAGTCTTGTCAGTTATTGTTTCACCATCAATTTGAAAGGAATCAGGAAATGTTTCTTTCCCTGTCTTTTTAAAATAATTTCTTTAATCATATACCACTTTTTTATTATCGTGCTTATTTCTTTCTAACCTGGGTTGATAATATGCTTGTTTGGCTAATCTAATATTATTTTTAAGAATTTACCTATACCTATATGGGTATGTTTAAGTTTTGAATACAATTTGTTATTGATCTAATGATACCTTGTGTAATCTAACGTTACTTTTTGTGTTTATTATACTTAATGACTATAGAGGTAAGAATTTATCTATAGCAGTAGTAATAGTTTCATCAAGGAGGTTGTCATTGTCGTTGGGATTAGTATATATATCCTTGTTTAGTTTATCATAAATATTTGAACGCACCAATTCTATTTTTAAATGTTCAAGGCTGTCAGCTCCTTCTTCATAACATAAATAGAATATAACAGCGTTCGGGTCCAACAATACCCTCGGTCGACACGGACGTCAACTTTATGCTCTTCCGACAATTCGTAACATTCAGAAGACAAATAATTTCCGACCGAGTGACCTTCCTTCTTCACGCGGGAATTCGGGTCTTCCTTCGGGTATCGTCTAGGCGCGTGCTGCTTCGCTATTGTATATATCCATATGTTCGACGTATACATATCAGAGTAAAATATTCTATGTGTCTTCATAAAACAATCCCATCACCAAAAGTATTCTAACTGTTATCAACCCACACACCCGTGAATATCATCCGTGGCAACCATACTGCAACCTATGTTCGGCCATCGTTACTACATAACAACCGCATAGCTGAGCGATGATATGCTATCCCGTATAAACTCCGCGACATCAATCTCGTCGCGCTGACCCAGGTACGTTTATACTCGACCACACCCTTTGACAAATTTAACAATACAAAACCAAATAATCAAAACAATATCTATAATCTAACATTTACTCAGGTGTACACAGAACATGTACTTTTTTACATACCTCCGGTATTCTCTTCTAGAATATACATGAATGTAAGATCTCATCCATCTAGAGTTAATTCTCTGGATGACAATCTTGTTAAATCTTGTTAAATCCCAAACCTCAGTCAATCAACCATATACTTTGCATCTGTCGTGTGATCCCTGTTGATGCGGCAACACACCATTGCAATACTTTCACCGCCCAATAGGTAATACAATAATTCAGTATGTACATAAAATAAATGATATTACTTTGTAGAAATACCCACATATTATAATGCTGCGTGTGTGCATTTGCGTGTGCGTATGCGTGTTCATGTGCATGTGCGTGTGTGAGAACAACTTCAACAACATCTGAGCGACTAAGTGTTAGAAAGTAGAGATCGATTGCATTTAAGTTTAGGACAAAACGAGTTGATTTGAACAGTGTGCAACTGTAGGCTTGATTTGTATTAGATTATACCGTTTTAGATGAATGTTTTTGTTTACACATACCTCACACAAAACCTAACCACACTCTTAGAAATTACCGTATAATTAACGGGCATATACCGTAATAATTTACGGTATTTTCCCGTAAAATGGAATTACGGTACATTCGCTGTAATACACGTACGGCATCTACCGGCTAAGCGTAAAACCACGATTGCCGTATAATTAACGCGCATCTACCGTAATATTTACGGTGTCTCCCCGTAAAATGGAATTACGGTACATTCGCTGTAATACACATACGACATCTATCGGCTAAGAATAAAACCACGATTGCGCGCTTCAGCACATGCGTGTAAAATTATATCATGTTGTCAGTGGCGTCACTGCGCGTAGTGTGGGAGAAACGTGCAATCGCTTAACCGACTGTTTATTGACCTGTTCGTAGATCGGTTCATTACAGCTCTACGCAAAGTATCCTGAGTAACATTGCGTTCGTCTGCATAGTGCATAGCCGCGTGATAGCGCGAAATTCAATTTAAGTAAACCGTGACAAGAATGACTGCGATACCAGCGGTCAAAGGTGGCTCTATATTGACTATAAAGACGACTATACAGGCCCGTATATAGCACAGGCCACATATAAATACGTTACATCAACTGGCAGCAAAATTTTTAAAAAATAAGCAATTGTTATACATTCTTCTGTTTACATTTACGTTTGGAACGCAAGCTTCCGCGTCAGTCCATGTTCGTACATGCGCAGTCGCAAAAATGTGCGATCTCTGAACAGGTCAATAGTGTACAAATACAAGTTCACACCAAGAGCAATGCTTCTGTTTCTTCTTCCAATATTGTACGTTAACCTCATCACGTTGAGGATTTTGTTTTTGCAAATAGCTTAGAATATCGGTATTAAATTCAGTGAGTGGATAACTCAAATATATGAACTTATGACTGAACGTACAAAGTTTCATTTCTCATGGGATTTTAAGATGGACACAAATGTAAACTTCATAACAGCCACGGCGCATGAGTATTTCTGTCGGATATTCTTATGTCATGGACCATGGCTCTGTATTAATCACACTGACTGTAGTGGTAAATTATTTAGCTTGTCTAAAAAGGCACTGGATCGATGAATTTATACTACTGTTAGTGATTTCTAACATATAGATCCGTTACGCAAGCGTGTCTTCAATATGCATCACTGACTAAAATGTAATTACTACAGCTTGTCCTTTTTATCGATGAAACGTAGGTCAAAATAGCTTAGACTTTCATAATTTATTACGTGTAGTGAAAAGTTTCACTCAAGTGCAGCTTTTCGGACAGTTGATCCCGAAAGTACAGACATAAACAGAACACGTTAAAGGGAGAGCGTCTAGCTGTTCCTCTGCTGCTACTTCACCAAGAATTAGCCAGCGTAATAATTTGTAACAGGAAGTCTGCTGCGTTGAACGTGAGAAAATTGGACATCAAAGGGAATTGTGGTCAACTCGGACCGCTTTGGTGAAATTGCTAATAAAACTTGTTTGACACTAGATGCATTGTTTACCATTTGAACATGATGCGCGGACTGAACTTTCAAATCACGAAAATTGTTACGAGCTTACTAAAATAACAAAGAGAATTTTGTAGGCAGTATCCAGGTAATATAAATTAATAAATGAAAAACAAGGAACAAATTATCGCCTTTAAATATAGAACGGTTACGTACACCTCTTCTACCCCACCCCCTCGATGTTTCTTTTTAAGCCACAAAAATCAGTATGTATATTCATAAAAACTAACTATATTAACTGGCTAAAAATTAGATTGCCAAGTCTCATCTTAGTGCACCTTTCAAATGTTATGTTAAAAATATATCAGACAGATGAGAAACATTAAGGAATCCCCTTCCCTGGGTAACCCCCTGCTGCTTCCCTTTTTCGCCACTTAATGGACATTAAAAACATTTTTGGCCCACAGCAGGCCAATGTTTTTAATTAGGTAAAACATAAAACACCTTTTCGTAGGTGTTTGTAACAATGTGCTGTGCTACGCTGAACCACATGTAAACGCCAAGTACGTATATCATACTATTTAAAAGCCATGTAAAACAAAGCCTGAACAAAATTGTGACGCTGCCTGTTTTACTACAGTTATCTAGGTCTACGTGCTATGTTACAAGGAGAGAACAGAGAGATCACAAGTCGCAAAAGCTGTAAGCTACACATGAAATATACCATATCTGATGTGTCACAATCAATATTGACAGCTAATTAACAAGCCTCCAAATGTTGTTGAGAGTTAAAAACAGACACACAAATGTGCCAAGTAATTCTTCACAAAAAATTAATGCAGTAGATCTACCGCTTTTCATGTGATCGCGATAGATGAGGATCGTGTGCATATATGAGCCTCAGTCGCGATGAGTGGTGCATGCAGAATAGGGAACCGCTCCATGGCCAGATACTATTTCAAATTTAGGATATATTTACTTATTGCATGGCATTTCCAACGTGAAATGTTGGTTAGGCTGTATAATTGGACTGACAATGAGTAATTCAATTCTTTCTTAAACCGTGAACTATCGATCTGACGGCAGATTTTGGTACTAAAGCGGTAGGCCGTGAGATTGTCCCAAGAATGAAGAAACAGGACATGTTCTATTGCCAAATGGGTAGACTTGACACCTCTGACCCGTGTGTGCCACCCGACTGTCCACAGCCTAGGATAATCCCATTGGGATACTATACCTCAGATTAATCTCATTTCCAGATCACAACCCTTCCCCAAATGACTAAGTTAGTGGCTGCGGCCTACCCCATTAATTAGCCATTAGTCATCTTATCCAGGGAGCACAGCGACACATCTGCAAGTCAAACATTTCCTCTGCCAGACATTTATTGCATGTCGTAGATGTCAAACAGTGGTGTACTATGTGTTCAGCAGTGGATACAAGTCTTTCTGCCTTACAGTGGGATAATGGCCAGCAGGGTCGCTGCAGTGGGCCAGCCTAGCTTATCACTCTAGTCAGAGAACGATCAGTGATAAAACTCCATCCCCGCGAGTCACAACCTGAGCGCGTCTAGCGTTATCGGCAGGCTTGAAAAGAAGTAATTAACTAGTTTGCCGCCAAATGTAGCGAAAGATATTGCTAAGCCTCGTTTTGAACTGGGATTAATCAGCTTCGAATTCAGATTATTTCGGAAAGGCTGCGTTTCGCAAAAACTTCGCGACTTTTATGTCTGGTGTTATATTGGTGGCTGCAGTTCAGTAAATCTACTATAATTTAGACCCGGTGGAGGATTAGGTAAGCAATGCAAATGTTACGCCATGTGATACTGAAAGCTGTATTTTATTAGTTTAGAAATTGGAAGATTTAAATACGGAAACTGCTATATCGCCCAGGCTGTGTGTACCACGCCGTCTTTCATTAAATTAGTTACTAATCGCTAATTTAGCAATCCGATGTCAACAGCGGCCATTGCAAGACAGCTGCACTCATCCTTGCAGTGATGGCCGAGTTTGACGAAAAGAGTGACCAACTCTTCGTAGAAGCTAAGGTATGTAAAGTATATGAGTATCTATAACATTTATATTTGATTTGATATACAAAATTAATATGTGGGTTGTCCCACTTCGACTGGGCCATGACGGTGCAGTTTAATTCAAATCATCAAAATAAAGTGGGAAAACTTGTACTACATGCCTTGATGATGACACAATAAAATGTCACCATGCTACCATGGCAACATTTCTGATTAGCCTTGTTCCGAACACAATTATATATTTATTTATTGGCCTGGATCAATTAATTATTCCTGAATTGGAATGGCTGATTCACAAATTGGAATTGTTTATGTGAGACCAGTGGTATCAGAATCGCTTAATCATAGGTCTGCTGACAATAAAGAAATATAAATATACAATTTGTAATGTACATATGTGTTGGTTATAGGACACATCTTCGGCATCAGAAGTGGAGCAGCTGCCAACCTTGCCTGAGACACCTTGCCTCGTTTTGTGTGGTAAGGAGTATTTGGTGTATATTGATATTTTCAAGATCTTATAAAATAACACTTAGATTTTTTAGCTCATTGGGATGGCATACAAATATACTACACCCTATGTAATATGCCAAAGAAATAAACTAAAACATGTTTATGCCCGAACCACGTTAAAGGCTAAGTGTATATCTGTGTATGGTGTTAAATTGTGGAATTGTTTAGATGAGCACATAAAAAGATCACTTACTATAAGAAATAAAAAAAATGGTCTAAAAATTACTTCATTGAAGAGTATAAATGATGTAATTAATTTGGTTATTGTTAAGGTTCAGAAAGTATTTGGAAGCTCGAATGTAGTAGTGGTCTCACTTTAGCAATAGCATATTCTTTATGTTACTAACACTGTGTTTAAGATTATAATCATGATATATTGATGTTAGGGAAAGTGCATAATAATGCAATGAGCTTCTACTTTCCCCCTTTCTATTTTGAACTTTGTCAACTGTAATACGTTGATAAATATATATATATATATATGTGTGTTGTTTTCTCAATTGGAAATAAAGAAATTGAATTGAAATTCTATATAATTATAAACTAACCATTTGCGGTTCTTAATAAAGAATTAAGTGAATTTTTGTTTTTTGTATACTGAATTTCTAATCTTTTGGAAAACTTTTGACAGTTTTGGACATCGCCTGGTCAGAAATAGCTTTCTGATAGTCCAGAAAACAGCTGTGGTCTTCTAGCATGGTGGTGACCTACAAAACATGCCTAATTCACAATATTACATATTTTGTAGCTTGATGCTGTACTTTACTAACTTGAGCTAGATTTGTTACAGGAGAGTCTCTGTTGACTGTAAGACGCATGATGCTGGTCATGGACAAGCTTGTTGTGGCCAGCCACATAGAGGACATGGTTGTTGGCATCGGCATGATGTTTGTGGCATATTTTGTGTTCAACATAAAATTCCCACTTGGCGCTGCTTCCACACTGGAATTCATTCAGAGATGTATGACATTTTGAACCTAATTATAACGTGCAGGGTTGGGTTTTTTGTTTTGTTATAAACTTACAATAAATGTAGACAAGCATTACCTTAGTGTATGATAGACAAAACAGGAAGACCCACATATCTTGTACGTAGAATCATATGAAAAGAATCATATGAAATCATAATTGCTACCCCACATTGATTTTTTGGGTCAGAAGTTGGCTAATATTAAAAGAACTATATCAACATAGCATCTTTGAATATGTATATATTCAGAACTAAAGCATGTCATATTGCTGTAATATTGCACACTGTCATAAAATGATGTGTTAATAACTATTTACTGTTACAGTGTAGCACTGTGTTCACGGATCAAATATGGTATACATATGTATGGGCTGCTAATGCCAATGAACCAAAACAAACCAGATATTACATAATAAATCCTTTGTTTCTTATTTAATAAGAAATTTATGATTTGCAATATGTTGCAGATGCTTAGTGCACATCAACCCGGAGACTGGCAGCAAAGTGCAGCGGGACAAACGAAAGAAATCGACGACCATGAGCAGCAAGGTCCTCGGTCTTATCAATGGACTGGCCCAGTACGAGTGGACTGAGCAGTAAAAGGGAGACCAGTAGCTAGTTATGATTTTTTTAATTGCACGTTTAATGGATTTGTAATACCGAGTCAAATCTATATTTATCCATGAATACAATTGACTTAGATGTATGTAATGGTTATAAAAGTTAACTTTATTGATAGCTAACGTAATAAGCTATCAGAATATGGTGGAAGTACTTTTTGAGTATTTTGTTCAGAAAAACATTTAGGTGAGGAGCCTCCCCTTAATTAAATCTCTCAAATAATGGATTTCATGGTTGATAGTAATTTTCTTACTTATCCTTCTGGGGTCAGAACAATACAACTTTTCCTCTGTTTAGCTTAGTGCATTAGGCCACAACAACTGCCACCTATTGGATAGGGATAAAATGTTGTAGAAGCTTCTATGAAAGCTGGTACTTTTTTATAGTAAATGTATAACTTGTGTAATCTATTTTATGTTTACACATGTATATTGTCCAGTAGATACAGATTAAATCTAACATTGTTCATGTTTGGCTATAGTAAAGGTTATGGTATACGAATGTTAACATTTTCCTTTTAGCATAATAGTAAATTCAACACTTTGTGTACACTTTCCTTGTATTTTTCTCCATATGGTGTTGAGGATGGTTTTAATGTGTACATGTTTTACTTCAAATGCATACACAATATGTATGCACACCATTGACCTTTGTAACAATTTACATTGTTTTAAGACTTCCCTGTACATTTTCCCATTGGGTTTTGATAAGGTTTTTAGCATATACTGTTTTACTCCAATATGAATACAGTAAGTTGACCTTTATTACAATTGACATCATGTTTTGAAGTTTTTATGTACATTTTACCATGAAGTTTTTAGAAGATTTTAGTGTATGCTTTACTTTGAGTGCATTTTTAATGCGTATGCAGTATGTGTTAACCCTTTCCTTCTGAATTTTTCCTACAGGATTTGTTAATCTTCTACAAAAGTTGTGCATTTCAAATGCATGTCTGATAGGTCTGCATAAAGTTGAATTTTAACAGCATTATAATTGTTATGCTGATGTCACTTTATATTGTGGGACAAATGCCCCCCCCCCCCAACATTTGCTATCTTGTTAATTAATTGTAGGTTTTCTATGTGATAAGCATGCTTATGTTTGTGTTAGCTGTCTAGCTATCTCACCAGTATGCATGTATTTTGTTCTGTTGGTACCATTAATAAATAATTACCTTTACCAACAATTACTCTGTGTCTTCCTGTAATAGATGAGCTCAGTGTATTGCCATTAAGCACCAGTAGAGTTTATATATCAATGCTTTATTTTGATATAAATGTGATGTGCATACATCTGTACATATATATAGTGCAGTCCATGTGCAATGTTTTCTTCATGTAAGGCAAGGTCAGAGGTGTTCAACAGTATAATTCCGCATGAAAAACGGCACACCGTAAACATTCTACCGTATATTCTACAGCACAATTCCGTAAAAAATACGGTACACCGTAAAGATGCTACCGTATATTCTACAGCACAATTCCGTAAAAATACGGTATGCCGTAAAAATGTTACCGTATATTCTACAGCACAATTCCGTAAAAATACCGTACGCCGTAAAAATGTTACCGTATATTCTACAGCACAAT
Source organism: Escarpia spicata (assembly GCA_963995525.1). Classification (NCBI taxonomy): domain Eukaryota; kingdom Metazoa; phylum Annelida; class Polychaeta; order Sabellida; family Siboglinidae; genus Escarpia; species Escarpia spicata. The sequence goes on along the minus strand of OZ023214.1, from coordinate 39,235,830 downwards.
TCCGTAAAAATACGGTACGCCGTAAAAATGTTACCGTATATTCTACAGCACAATTCCGTAAAAATACGGTACGCCGTAAAAATGTTACCGTATATTCTACAGCACAATTCCGTAAAAATACGGTACGCCGTAAAAATGTTACCGTATATTCTACAGCACAATTCCGTAAAAATACGGTACGCCGTAAAGATGTTACCGTATATTACACAGCATAATTCCGTAAAAATACGGTACGCCGTAAAGATGTTACCGTATATTATACAGCATAATTCCGTAAAAATACGGTACGCCGTAAATATGCTGCCGTATATTCTACAGTATTATTCCGTAAAAATACGGTAAGCCGTAAATATGCTACCGTATATTCTACAGTATTATTCCGTAAAAATACGGTACACCATCAATATGCTACCGTAAATTCTACAGTATTATTCCGTAAAAAATACGGTACACCGTAAATCATTATATCGTTAAATTTACGGTATTCGGTTGGCACCCGTGCTGCCAGTCATTTTACCGTAATTTTACGGTACATTTTCTAAGAGTGCATTCAATCGCTCAGATGTTGTTGAAGTGTCACCACATTACAGGTTTTATCTCCACATAGATTTGGTCCTCGGAATTACCTTGCAAACTTACGAGTTATGATTTGGCATAAGAAAATCACACAAAAATCATACAAAAAATTGTAAGTATTAATTGTTGTCAATGTTGCAAACCACAACGACATGGTGTCATCTTAAAAGCGCTTAATAGTTTTTGTTACCTTGATATATGTTTGATATACGTATTGAAGATGAGTACCAACCTTGGTGTGACGAGATGGAGACCTGCTCCTTGTCACATTCGCGCAGTAATTGCGTGAATACAGAGGGTGACGCACGAGGACATGTGTTACAAGCGCATGTCAATATCGAATTACTTCCGAAATATGATGAACAACCATGTGCGACACAAAAAGCTACTCTTTGAGATACGTAACGAGATACTGGTGATATTTAAAACACCCAGTGTAAATCGACGCATTGACATACTGAGCATAAACCGTATACTTACAAATCGGCAAGTGTGTGTATGAAAAGTATGGGAGGCTGGGGAAAGGCGAACCACCGGAGCAAAGTGAAATATGCTTTGTTTAAGTTACGAAATGAAGATATCTACCCGTGCTTCGGTAGCGTGATTCAGGATCACACGGACTACTGGTGTGTGTGTGCCACTGCACTTCGTAGTCTTAACAAAACATGTTTCACGTTGACCTGTTTGGTCAATTTGCCCCTGTCTACCCTACAACCGATTCCGCGAACTTCCTGTTCACATTATTGCTACCCATGGCTTCATAGTGTTATTTGGGGGTAAAGCAACATAAACGGTCTCATTGACATTCACATTGGACAATAATTTTGTTTCTAACAGCGATGCGAGGTTAACCTAAACTGGATACTGTCGAGATTTTAATTTAACATAATAATAATAATCTTTATAATTCATTTCCCCCCCCCCCCCCCCCCCCGGAGAGTAGCATACTGGAACCATCTTCCAGCTTCCACCACATCAGCATCCTCACTTAAACACTTCTTTAAAAGAATCGGCTTACACAACCTGCAGCCACCACCAGCAACACCCTGAGGAACATGCCAAAGTGCATTTTAAACTATTTTAATGTAACATAGTTTTTGACATGATTTTAAATATTTGGCGCACAGGCCGCTACATCATAACGCAACTGCACATGCATCTCAGGGCTAATTACGCTCGCAAGAGCCCAGCCCTTTAAAAGGAAGAAGAATAAATATTGTTCAGTAGCAGCAAAAATAGATAAGCGAGCGAAAAATGAATAACTCAGAACACGTCCAAAACATTCTAACCCTGAATACTCTAATTTCAGATTCTTCTTTCTCCGCACATTTTGTTTGTATCTATCGCCCTCCGGGACATCTGGCCAATTTCTTTGAAGACTTTCAGGATATGTTAGAAAATCTGGCAGTTATTCATTCAGAATTTTACATTCTTGGTGATTTTAATCTACATTTGGATACACCTTCTTCAACTACAACTACGTTTGATGATATTCTGGTATCATTTGATTTGAAACAACATATTACCTTTTCGACACATATACATGGCCATTGGCTTGACCTCTTGATAACCCGTTCAACTTGTAATAATATCCAAGCACCTACTGTTTCAGATGGGTTATCAGATCACCATAGTGTCATTGCCAATATTAACGGTTCTATAGCCCATTTACAATCGAAACACAATGTGTCTTACAGAGCCATTCATAGGATTGACATTACAGCTTTAATGGCTGATATCCTTATATCTGACCTTATCACAGATTAAAAAAAACATCTCTCTGATTTACATAAACAGTACTGTCAAGTACTCAATGCATTACTTGACAAACATACACCTATAAAATCCAAATGGGTGTCAGAAAGGCCACCGGCTCCATGGATGACTTCCGAAATTATACTATCTAAAAGGCGTCGTCGTTATTTAGAGCGTGTATGGCGCAAATCACGCTCGCCATTAGATAGATCGCGCTATTCTAAGCAATGTCACCTCTGTAACAGACAAATGGCTAAAGCTAAATCAGATTATTTTACAAATATGGTCATAAATAAGTATAATAATCCGCGTCAGTTATGGAACTGCATCAACAACATTCTACACAGACGGCCTACTCCATCGCTATCTGATCATGTGTCAATTAAGTCTCTATGTGATTCGTTCTCTAGTCACTTCAAGAATAAAATCAGTATTATTCGTTCTGCTTTCCCACGTCATAATATAAGTAATGTCAGTGTGGACTTTCCACAAGTAAATTCTCAACTTGTATCATTTGAACCTGCAACAGTTGATGAAGTTAGGAAAATAATTACGTCCTCCCCAAATAAATCTTGTGCACTTGATCCATTTCCAACAATACTGCTAAAAGCATGTCTCGATAAACTAATTGGACCTATAACAAATATTATAAATGCATCACTTTGCTCTGGCTGTTTTCCTGATGATTTTAAATATGCCCATGTCACACCACTTCTTAAGAAGTCATCTCTGCCTAAACAAGACCTAAACAGTTATAGACCTATTTATAATCTCAGCTTCATTTCCAAAATACTAGAAAAAGTTGTAGCAAGTCGTCTAAGGTCTCACATTAGCACAAATGTCTTAACTAATGTGTCACAATCAGCATATAGGCAGTTTCCTTCAACAGAGACTGCCCTCTTAAAGGTTCATAATGACATTAACTTGAACATTAATAATGGTAAAGTGACGGCACTTACCTTACTAGATCTCTCTGCTGCGTTTGACACGATTGATCACAGCATTCTCATTGAACGCCTATTAAAGTGGTACGGCATATCTGGCACAGCTCTAAGCTGGTTTTCTTCGTGTCTAATTGATAGATACCAAACTATAAAGATTGGGAACTGCTTTTCAGCTGCACTGCCTGCTTTATTTGGTGTTCCCCAGGGTTATGTTCTTGGGCCTTTGCTTTTTACTCTTTACACTACGCCACTAAGCTCTGTTATACAAAGACATAACTTAGATCATCATCTTTATGCTGATGATACTCAGATCTACATTTCGTTGGCTACCCCGGATACAAATCGCTCCCTTGACCAACTTAGTGATTGCCTTCAAGATATCTTCCACTGGATGACTGACAGCAAGTTGAAATTAAATGCAAATAAAACTGAATTGATCATTATTGGTACTCCAATGCAGTGTTGTAAACTGGATGGTTTTTTCCCTACGCGTATTTTGAATCAGTATATCACGCCAGCAAACTCGGTACGGAATCTAGGAGTTATCTTTGATAGAAACTTCAATTTCCGACAACACATATCTCAAACATGTCACTGCTGTTTTTATCATATTCGTGATCTTCGCCGTATTCGCCGGTATATGTCATTTTTTGTTGCTAAGACTATTGCAACGGCGCTTGTTAGCAGCAGACTTGACTACTGCAATTCCCTCCTTTAAACTTCAGCGTGTCCAAAATTGTCTAGCAAGAGTAGTTACAAGATCTCGCTCTGTACCACTTTTGAAGTCTTTGCATTGGCTTCCTGTACGATATCGTATAATATTTAAGATCTGTACCATTACATACCAGGCACCGTCCAATAAGCAACCATCTTATTTGCATTTAATGCTTACTCCTGTAAGAAAACCTATCCAGCTTCGATTATCTAGTTCTGACCTACTTTTTGTTCCTAGAGTCAACACTAACATTGGAACTAGGGCTTTTTCTGTTGCTGCACCAACTCTTTGGAATATGCTTCCTCTTAGTGTTAGATCAGTTGAAAATATTACAAAATTCCGTCGTCATTTAAAAACGTATCTTTACAACCTTGCTTATCCACCGTAGCTCCCTAGCGCCTTGACCCATCTGTTGACAACTGGAAAACTACTTATGGATTTTGAGATTGACCAACACTTTTCTTTTGATGCGCCTCTGGGCTTGGTTTCCAAGGATTTAGGCGCAATAGAAGTTATCTTACTATTATTATTATTACGGTAGCTAGCACCTTCACGGCTCGTCCTGTCCAAACGATCTTGGTATAATCTGAAAGGATGCACTTTTTGTTATTCTAGCGTCATCTAGATTTCCCGGTAACCGTTCAAAGAACACCGATAAATGGACTTACAATCACCCCGTTTTCGTTGTTCTGTACGGTTCCGAACGATGTTGGCGGCGGGTACTCAGTACAATAATCTTCCGATTGCGGCGCCGTTTTCCTCATTTGCATAGGTTCAGACATGCGCACTTCACCATTTCTTGATTTCATGTTATAAGCTCCATCCACTTTTAAACCGCGGCGAAACTGATGTGCTTTGATCGCAGCGAAACTGATATAATATCTCTACGTCGGCGTGATGTCACAATAACGTACGCCTCCCAACCGGTCAAAATTCGTTGCGTTGGTTGGTTGATATATGTGACTGTGACGTCACGCCTACTTCGCGTATGTCATTTTAGCAGCTGTTTGAAAGTGGGTGGAGCTTATATCATGAAATCAGATAGTGGTGCCTCAATCGGTAGATTGGTGAACTGTGTCGACGAAACAACATCGTTCGCAGTGTCTAAGACACCAGAACGGGCCCGGTTGTAGGTCCGTTTTTAGTTAATTTTTGAAATTATTATCAGGAAACCATGTATATGTTTGAATAGCAAAAAGCTTAAACTTTCAAACGACTTCAATACTGTTGGGATCCGACGAACCGTAATGGTACTAGCGATCGTTAAAAAGGCGTTTTTGGAACGTGTTTGACAGTTGTTCAATTTTCGCTCGCTTATCTATTTTTTGTAGCAGTAATCTAACCCCCCCCCCCCACATTAGTCCAGCAGAAGTGAGGGAAACGTGGATTTGTTTTTCGATAGTTTTTTCATGCTGATTTAGGAAGATTAGGGTGTACACTTAAACAAAATGCCGGGTGACACCTTGTCACCCTTGGGCAATGTTTTATTTTGCATGTTTTATTCATACCCCCTCCATCACATTATTGTAGAATGAAAAAATGAATAATCCCCGAAAATATGTAGCGACCTTCACCTTTGTAGGTTCGTTGTCGCCTACTGGAAGCGCTGCGGTATCCCCGTAAGTGATAATTGTTTCATCGGTAAGATTGATAACAAAATCTGCCATCGTTAAAACAGGTGTACGTTCACGTTCCACATTAACTGTTTTAATTTTACCAAAATACAAAGCAGTATAACTAATATTAGCGAAGAAAGATCAAATGTCTGGAAGGAATCCAGAGACGTGCAGCAAGATTAATAAAATCAGTTTTCTCACAAAATAAGGGTTACTGAATTAATAAAAAAATAGAATGGGCACACTTACATTGAGTTACAAGATTGGCGGCATATTTTGCGTTTAACTTTAACCATTTTATTATGAATAAAGGTGACATGTCAGTAATTTGTTTTTTTGTATGCAAAACACAAGGTCAAGGAGGATCATTAATTATTTAATAAGTGAACTTGGTGAAATTATTTTTAATTATCAATTTAAGTAGAGTAAAGGTCAGTACATTTAACTAGATATAATAAAATTACTTTGTCTAAATATATTATATTAAATGTCATTTTCAAACCATACCAGAATGGAATGTTTATCTGGTATCTTTCTAGCGGCCTACAACATTGCCGAGACAGGTTGAAATTTAAATGGGTCTGGTAGTTCAAAGTAGGCCTAAAATGGTCTTCCACATTTTCACTATTCGGTCGTTGAGTTAATCATGTATTTATTTGAGCAGGTATGCTTCTTCAAGTGGAAGTTCCACTGTGAAGACAAGAGAGAAAGGCTAACTGAATCTGGGCCAGGCAGGATTGAAACAATCATTAAATGCAGTAAAATATACAGACGGCAAACATCAACAATTTAAAGAAAACCTACATGAAAACGGTCACTTCACTTTAACATGTCACAAAAACTTTGTTTCAACTTACACTTTTGTAACACAGATTCGGGGATATTTCCAAAAACAAAAGCAAGAAGCACCCCCTTCACATATACCCCAAATATTGATTTACTCCAGGGTCATAGGGCTTCAGGCCAGTTCCCGTGACGTGGACATCAACGATGTCCTCTCACATGGCACCGAGTTTCACAGAGGTTGGCGAAATGAGGATTTCAAAGGCGAAATGTCAGCAAGGTATGTATCACGCACAGGAGTCACAGTCATCGATGGTTCAGCCCTGCTCTGGGAGGCTCATTGGCCAACAGGTGGGACAGTGAAGGAGTTTGTGACCAATTTCAGAGGTAGTATCGAAAGGCTACTATGTAAAGACGATGTGTACCTTGTCTTTGACATGTACCATGAGTACAGCCCAAAGATAAAGGCTACACTAGAGGCTACAGGACCACGGAAGCAAGCAGAACCAACCGACTTACGGCAAATACCAAATTGCCACCGCAGAAAGTTGTGTTGATAGTAACCGAAAACAAACAGCAACTAATTGACATAATCTGCACAGAGCTGATACATGACGAGTCGTTCCATCATGACAATCTAAACCAACACAAGTTAATTATCACAGGGCAACAAATAACTCCTGTGAAAATCAGCCATGGTGGAGTAATCATTACAGGGATGAGAAATTTCCTGTTTTTGCCGGAATTCCGGTTTTTACACTGCTCCAAAGATCACCTTTGTGAATCGTGTAAATCCGGGGAGAAAAAAAATGAATGTTGGGGGGGGGGGGGTAGGGCATATAAAATCGTGGACAATTCACTGACGATCTATCTGCGGATTGAGTTAACCATCTATCCACCGGGTGTCGCCACGTGTTAATGACGCTGCCTGGCGATTAGAGACAGAACCCTCCCAACCGAACCTGTGAATCTGCAAAGTAAAACCCTTAGTTCTGTCGGCTGTTCGCTTCAGCGCTTTCGAAGTGCGCGCACAAAAGCAGTAGACCAATAGGAAACGACGATGTATTTTGTGGAGATGTCGATCATTTTCGAACACAATGGGTAATCGACGATTTGTTGTACGGCAAGACAAATGTTGCATGAAGGACATTGACAAAAGTGTCAAGAATAAGTGGAATTGGGCGTGGCTGGAGACACTATGTTGGATATATTCATCAGTAAATTATCAGCACCAGGAAAAGCCTACAGTTTGTGGTGCGAGGCCGATGTCAACTGTGTGGATTGGATCCTATAGGCTACAGTCAGAGGGGAACCGAAGGCATTGAAGTACACACGCTGGCACTGCCCACGCTGGTCACCAGTGTTCTATTAGAACCTGAACAGAGGGCGTATCACATGGAAGTTCGCCGATTCCATGTAGACAACACACTTCCACAAGCACCCACAGGTTCCAGATTGGACTCGTGGTGGGCTACCATATTCTCTACTGACAAGTTCCCAGCCTTGTCAAAGCTGGTGGCTGCAATGATGAGCTGCTTTCATGGTCCTCAAGTGGAACGGTGTTTTGGTCACATGTCTAGCATCATGAACATTGCCAGAAAGAATGTTAGTACATTCAACACTATCCAGACGGTGAAGTACTCACTCATGGTAAGCGACAAGACTGCTATACAGGACTCCTCGCCTCGTTCACAACACGAGGGGTGCACACAAAATGTACTCCATCCATCTTGCCGAGGAAGGAAAGATGAAGGAGGAGAAGAAAACTGAGCTGAACATGTCAAAGTCGAAGGCAGCCACCAAGTACAAAGCTAAGGAAGCAGTTGAGCTGGTAACGAAGAAAGCTAGAATGGCCCATCAACGGGCTGTTTTGACAAAGCTGCCCAGGGAGAAAGCTGCCCGTCAGCCAACTCGGGTTCAGCCCAGAAAATATCATTAACAAGTACTTGAGTTAGCACTTTGACAATGTGTGCGTGAGTCCGTGTGCTTTTTTTGCTATTGGAAATGTTAAGATTTTCTATTTAATATTGCTCAAAATACACCATATGTCGTCTACAATTAAAACATATTTCTGAGGAGTCCCCCCTCCCCCGATTAGATGAGACAGTCCTCTCGGGCTGAAATGTGGGCCACAGCAAAATTTCCGTTTTTTTTATCTGAATGTCACTCTCATCCCTGATCATTCAAAGGAGAGACATTAACACCACTCACGAAGAGGCCGACAACATCATAATACAACATATGCTAATGGTTGCCAAAGAAGAACCGAATGGAATCATTGTCTTGTCTGATGATACCGACGTGTTCGTGCTCCTATATTATTACCTGAATGATCATCTGAAAATATTGGTGACAATGCAGTCTCCAATAAAAGACCGAGTTATTGTTGATATTGGCATGACTGTGAAGAAACACAAAGACATTATTTCAGAAATCTTGCCAGCCCATGCGCTTTCGGGATGTGACACGGTTGCCTGCTGTTTTGGCATTGGAAAAATTACTGTTATGAAAGTAGTGCGATCTGGTCATCATCCTCTGTCACTTCTGGGTCATACTGATGCCCCCATGCCAGCTGTAATAAAACAGGCAACATCATTTATGGCTGCTTGTTACGCACAATCAAATTGTCATACCATGTCAGATGAACGTGTGAATGTTTGGGCAGCCAAAACCGGGAAAGGATTCACGTCAATGCCAAAACTGCTCACTGCCGCCGACCACCGAAGCATGGATATATGACCAAAACACAGATACGGTGGCGGCCACACTGCATTTATGCAAATTAACAAAAATGCCAGATCATAATATTTGTTTCAATATTTGATGGCACGAGTCTCCAGACACTTAATGTATTTAGAATAATTTTGAAATTCCAACAAATTAAGCAAATTACCCAAGGGTGACAAGGTGTCACCCGGCATTTTCTGATAATATACACCCTAGTCGTATTAAATCAGCATAAAAAAACTATAGACGCCAAAACCTGGTCCAGCCTAAATCTTGGATTTGTCTGCTGGACTACATAGACCATCACGCGACATAAGAAAGACAATTCATGCCAGGCGCGGATTTACGTTGGGGCTCCCTTTACAAGATGGCCGACGTACGTAACCGTGAATTACGTCTCCATGGTTATCGTGCAGTATATGCTATACAGTGACGTAATATAAAAACAGACAGACAGACATATGTTTTTATTTGGCCCAAATACTTATACAATCACATAAGATGTGACTATATAAGTATAAATAATAACGTATGAATGTAACTAAAAATCACTGCAAGGGGCCAGGAGACTCCGGTTAAGGCTAAGACTAGCTGCTCTCACAGGAGCTACCCTGTTGTACTACTTCGTACAATTCAAGGATTATCTACTAATAACTATACAATAGTTATAATGATATATATATATATATATATATAAATACACGTGTAGATATATATATAAATATATATATTCTAAAATTTAGCCTAGAAGTATATATATATATTTACTTTTAGGCTAAATTTTAGGGTATATAAAAGAAAGAGAAAATAATATAATAAATTATTGAATGTAACTAGTACATTGTCCAAGGAGGTGAAATTTCATAATCATTCCCGATGACATATGTAACAATTGCTAATTATACTTACTACAACACAGTTTTGTAAATAGTAATTTTGGCAATGTGTTACAAAACCATGTAAATTGTGAGTATATATGAATAAAACTACTGAAAATGTCCCCAGTAGCCCAAAAAATGTGTCTGGTCCAGAAAATATTTGGAATAGCTTTAATAGCAGTATAAATAGCTTGTTCAGAGTTTGGTGTGCTCTTTCTGGACATAGTTGATTTTCATGTCGTATGATAATCAATAGGAATTTTTGGGTTCGAAAGGTGCTCAAACTGCCTGTTTTGGTATATCCACAGCACAGGGGAGCATTACAAATTATCAAAATAATAATACATACTAACTTTCAACTCTTTAACAACTTGTCTTAATCCATTGTATGTACACATATCCACTGATTAATGATGCTCTTTCAATATCCAAACACATTTCCTTCATTTTACAGGATTTAAACAAATGTCCACATAAATCAGGTGGATTACGTTATCCAAAGGTTAGCTTGTATATCTAAGTTTCAATAAATCAATAACTAGTTAGAAAGTTCATGTAATTTACCTGAACATATGAGGCTATCACCCAACTGCAAAAGTCTTACGATAAATAAATTTCACTGGTCGTCACAACACATCTAAACTACAGAAAAGCAGCGTCCTCGTTAAGAATGTGTTCTATGTTATCCAGTTTTCTCAGTTATGAATGTTTTCAGGTTTATAATGTGACATAGCATATGTAGACCCATTACTTATTGTGTTAAACAAGGGCACTGCTGGCCATACTGACCTAATTTGACATCAGAAAATACCAGATGGTCGTGTTTTACGTTATCCGTTTTCTACGTTATCGCGTGGGAAGAGAATGTCACTATCCTCAGACGGCGACGTTTTCTTGTCAGATTCAGACGTAGTTCTGCTAGGAAACGGAACTCTCAGCTTGCAAAACCAAAATAAGTCTATTTATCTCTAAATACCTAACAACCACATATGGTATTGTGCCCGGCTGAGCTAATTTTCGTTGGCATTGAGCACTTACTCACATATTTTCACTTATAATGAACCATTTTGGTGTTCAAATTGAAGTGAATACTAGCAGACTTGTTAACTGTCAAAAGTTGCCTGCCCCTCTGAAAGCAAAGGATCAATATCGTAAAATGTAATCGATAACGTAGAATACAAATAGATAACGTAGAACACATTTCGCTGCTATTTTCCAGGCATTTATCGATCATATGATTGACAATCTCCCTTGGGTGTTTTTCTGTAACTTGTAGTCGTCGTTTATCGTCATCTAAGACTGTAGGAATAATGAATCATACTTAGACCTTTCAGACTAATATTTGTCTTTCCTGTCACATGCTCTCAATTATTAGGGTAGGTAGGTAAGACAGACATTTGCAAAATGCAATTTGGCTCCAACTCATGCGCGCTACAGGAAACATAAAGAACAACATTATGCGTATTACTTGGCAAAATAGGGGGAAAGCGTGGCACAGTAATATTTCAAAACAGACAGTTCAAGACTTCTATGCATGAGGTATTTCTCAGCCGGAGTGAGCAGTAACGTACCTATTAGACATGAACGATGCAGTGAATGAAAAAAGCACCTGCAAAACTTTCAAGCGGATTTGTTAAAATCCAAGGCTCTGACGCTGTGATGCTAGTCGACTATTACAGAGGTGAGACGTTCAATTCGTTATATCAATCAGTTTTGCTGGTTGTTTGGAAACTTTCATTCTAAATTACCTTGATATGCCATGAGGAAAACAAAAAGGAAACACGCGTGACCATAGATGAAACAGCAAAAGAAGACGAAGATGACACGCTGACAATTGAGGAATCAACAACTCACCAAAGAGATTATTGTTGAGAACTTTGTTGCAGTGAATTTATATGTTAAGAAGATGTGCGTAGGAAAATCGCTGAGATCGACGATGGGAAGATATATTGGCCACATTAATCCAACATATTCCAATTGAGATCATCGATGGGAGGTAATATTGGCCACACTAATCCCACATATTACAAGAGGCAGATCACTGCAAGCATTTAAGGATTTATGCACAGATAGTTATGTTCTACAGGTGCTAAGATCGTTTCTCATCTGTACCACACCGATTCGGTGTTTTACGTTATCCGTTTTCAACGGCATCCAAACTCACAATACTCCTTTTGAGACACAACAAATGTCATGACCATTACCTTTTCTTCTATGGAATGAGTGAATCTGTACCGACAAAATAGTTATACCAACAAATAATGTACACATCTTGCCAGGGTTAGCAACTTGTGTGTTTTACGTTTTTATATATTATGATTGTATTATCACTTGAATTAATCATGAATGTATATTTAAGCAATATGTATTAAAATTGCTACAATAGATATGACGTAAACGATGTAGTATGTAGGACGCACGACCAAACGTAGGACACATTACAAACATTTACAAAACAATCATCATAGTATGAGTGGTTATTGCAGTAAACCACAAGTAGACTGGATGAGAAGAATTGTTGTTCCAAGAATCTCAACAGGTCTACATTCATATCAAAATACAATTTCGTTATTATATTGAGTTCATATTTTTCGATTTCTAAATTGGACTGAGGACATTGTCAGTGGTTTTAACCATAATATATTGTTCATAAATTTGTCATGGGTTTTATTTATTGTATGTGTTAAAGTGCATCTAAAACTATGTTTAGCAAATTCGTGTTGCAGTCTGGTTATGTGTATGATATCCACGTGTGTTGAAATTGTTAATACTATTGTTTTGATCAAATTACATGTGTTGAACGTAGTTTAATAATGTCAGACTTAAACCACGGTTCAGTGTGTGCATTATACTTGTTTACACTTAATATTCGGACAACTTTCTTTTACTTAAAATGTGTTTATTCTATCACATTTTGTCGCTCCATGCTGTTATGTCACAGTTCAAATGTGGCAAAACCAGTGAGTTGTACAAAGTAGATTTTATGTTAAGAGGTAATACTCGTTTGAGTCTATTGAGAATACCTAAACTGGAATGGCTTTTCCAGTTTAATTATTCATCGAAACGTAATCCACGAAAATTGAATTCATGTACTCTATGCATCAGAGGTGAGAGCGACATTTGGTTAAAACCGCTGAAAATGTATGAGATCGAGCGGAGTAAGATACGAGCGGGACACGGTAAGTGGTATGTTTTTAGACTAAACATACTACTATGGTATGAGCGCTACAAGTGCTTTCTAGCTGGGGTTCGTGGTGGAGGGCGTTGTAAGCCGTTTTAACGGGTTAGGGTTAAAGCCATTCTAACACGGTAAGGAGTAACATATGAGATTATTTTCATGTTTTTCTCACCTTCCACCACCCCACCCATATAACTGGTACTGTCAAGCTATTGACTATCCATATAGATAAACATCATCATTATTAGTACCTCAAAAGCTTTGGCACTCTTTTGAAATTATTCAGTGAAGTCGTACCAATGCAATGACATATTTAACTTATTAATAATGAAATCATTTGGGTAACTGGCAATAACAAGATACCGTACAGGTATCTGAAACAGGGGTGATTGCATGGGGCCTGGTTCCGCGCCGTAGTGCTGGATGTAACTGTTCAAATAAGCGATCCGAAGCCTAGGGCACTAGAAATAGTGGTGTTCGTCCACAGCAAACATATCGTTGTACAGTGTTTATCAGTAAGAACGTGGTCCCTTATCGACACAAAACCACGCCCACCGTACTTCACTCTGTCTTTACAGAACACACGTAATGCGACGCCTGGTTGATCCGAGGTTTTTTTATTTATTATTAGTTTCAAACAGAACCAAACTAAAGAACTTTGATTACAAGTCTTTGTTTTGTTCACGTCACAGCAAAGTTGAGCGTATCAACGCGTTAGTTCGATATGCACCACTAACATCGTCACTGTAGGTCGCCACTGTCAAGCCAGGATTTGTTTCCCTGCGTGTTTCCCCGGAGTTCACAAATGGAAACGAGATATGTTGACGTCATTAAATTTGAATTATCCAATAGCCTTTTACAATGCTAAGCTCTTATGGGTTTCCGGCCGAATTATATATATTGCGCAATATCAGAGGGCATATGACAGTACTTCGTTTGGGACAAGTACAACTTTTTGATTTTACTCAGCTTTGCGACCCCCCATAAATATAAATCCCCCCAAAAATGTTCTCCTCGGATCTGGACAAATTACAGGAAATACCCAGGTGGATGCCCAAAACGCGGAAATCCGCGTTTCCGCGGAACTCTCTCATCCCTGAATGAATAGTTCTGTCTTCTATCTTAGTAACGGTGTGTTGATACATTTTCTTCTAGTCGTTTTAAAAAGCATATATTTAGTTGTGTTTAGATTAAGAGATAATCTGTTTTAGATTAAGCCATTCGTTAATGCAGTTCTATGTTGATAGCGGTTTCTACATTTCCATTTTCTTCATGAGTTAAACATTAGTCAAGGGTACCTAAGATCGTGGAACCATCGGTGTAAATTATAAAATTGACACATACACACATATATATACATGCACGTGCGTGTATATATATATATACATATATATATATTGTCAGGGAAGATACCTGTTGTTAATATTGAATTTGTGATTAGAGTTATTGGTTTTATTAGAACAGGTTTAATTAATTTTAATAATCTTGACGAGATACCGTCAAAACTACAACTTGTTTTGATTGCAATGACTCTCTTGTCTGTTATTTCTTCATTGCACGTAAAGGATTCAGGGAGTTTTATTTGTTGTTTTCCTGGAGAGAATGTAATTTATTGTGCCACACGTTTTTAACGTTATATCTGAATTTGCTAAAAACAAAATTCATGGTGGATTTGTTTTGTTATACTTTTTTAAGGATACCGTTATTAGTTGTTAAGTTAATACGGATTGCAAAGTACTCTAGTGAGTCGGGTTGGGTCATTTTAAATATTTTAAGTAGCCAGTCTCGTGTATCGAATGCATTTTAGCAAAATTAACGTAATCCATTTACATTTGTTATGCTTATACTTTTTAAACTGAACCATTTTATATTTCCTTAGCTTCACCAAATCCTTCGCTACCGCGTAATCGCTGTAGAACGGGGACATACGTATTCTCGAACTTTCGAGCTGGTAGGTTTTATTGCACACCTCAACAGCCTCAAATGTGGGTTGACAAAACTTGACATTTTACAGCTACACAATTTACACAGTGTTATTCAAGAAGAATCAACCATGCATGGCTTTATAGGCCAACACAAGGGACATTCGCTGTTTTAAGTTCCCTTTAATGTGCCGCGACACAACCAGTTCCTGTTGATGTTCGCACATCATCGACTCATCTGATCGGGACAACTTTCGTGAAGAAAGACGGTTCTGTTATATTCTCACACCAGGGGGCGGTTTCATGAGATATACGTACGACGTCGTGTCGGCCGTTACGAAGTCGTAAGTTTAAAGACAAACCATAGTATTCGATTACAATTTAAAATCATTACACCCTCTAGAAATATTCACATATTATGAAGATTTCTATGTGTTACTGAAATGTCGTAACAAATCATAATGTCACCGTATTAAATTTTGATCCAGAGGGTAAAAAGAGAATCGGAGAATGAATCACTATGAAAACTATTTTTCCTTGTCTAGACAGATTTGTTATGCCTGACATCCAGCAACAACCTGAAAAATACACTGTTCTACAATGCAACATATGTAACAATTAGCTATGGTGTTTAAAATGTAATTAAACAGGATTTTGTTTATATTTATTGAGTTTTTGACATTTATTTATTACTTTCTTTAACATTTAATACATGTACCTATTAATCATTACACCGTCTTGAAATGGTGACATATTACAAAGATGGCTATGTATTACTGGAATGTCAACAAAAAGCATAGGTCACCGTGCTACAAAAAGAAAAGAGTAACAAACACGAGTCAGCACATAGAGCAGTGGAGGCTAAAGTGCAACGAGAAGAGAGGAGGACTTGGTGGGATTACACCGAAACTATTATAGTTGCAGGAGATGATGACAACAAAATTCCTACGAAACAAAAATGTTTTTGGGTTACATTTAAATCCTTAAAGAAAGATAAAACAGGAGTCTCACCTATTAAACAAAATGGGACACTTAATACAGGAAATAAAGACAAGGCAGATATTCCAGCCAAACAGTACGAGTTTGTATACAGTTACGAAGACACCTCTAACATTCCAGAACCATATCCAACAATGCCTGACACTAAGGTTTCAAAAGAGGGGGTTCTGAATCTACTAAAGAAAATCAAAATAAACATGATAATATCAAAGGTCGAATCGTAAAAGAATTATGCAGAGATAACATCTTTACTAACAGTGATCTTTAGCAAGAGTTTAGAAGAGGGAATAGTACCAAATGACTGGCGTAAGGCAAATGTTACAGCTATTTAAAAAAGTGTAAAGTATGAACCTAATAATTATGGCCTTACTTCACTGTCGTCTATATGTTGTAAGCTACATGAACATATCATCGTTAGTAACATTATGGATCATCTCGATCACTATAACATCTTAACGGATTGTCAACATGGATTTAGATCAAGTTGGAGTTGTGAAACGCAGCTCTTAGGCTTAATTCCCGAACTTGCATATTATCGCAGTAATAAGAAGCAAACAAACAGATCTCTCTGCCGCTTTTGACATAATACTAATGTGTTTAACTGTAACTTAAATTGATACATAATGACAATTTCGTTCTTTGAAATGTGTCATTACCGAATTCTGAATTCAGCATCTCTTAACCTTTTTCCATCCCTGGTATTATAATAGTTACTGAATTGGTGTTTAGACCTCTATTTTTAAAAGTGAAACAATATTGAGCAAGAATATGCACCTGCGAAGTTAGGACTGTGTCCGGACCACATCAGCGCTGCTCGGGCGACGTGAGTCTGAGTGTGTGTGAGTGTGTGTGTGTGTGTATGTGTGTGTGTGTGTGTGTGTGTGTGTGTGTGTGTGTGTGTGTGTGTGTGTGTGTGTGTGGGCATGCGTGTGTTTCTGTGTAATGACGCGTGAGCTTTGCATATTTGTTCACCCGAAGGAGTTGTGGAACAGACATTTGGTGTGTAGCTTGAGAATCCAGTGTCCTGTCATTAAAGAACGCCACACCAATACTCAAGAGTTACGCCGCCTGATTTATATTACCACATTACAACATGCCCAGCTTGGCATTTCGTTCACTACGCACCAGTCACCCTTCTTAAGGAAGGATTGGACTTATCATTTAGCCACACCTAGTTTTTGCTAGCCGCAGATGTTGTTAGAAAACATCAGCGTTGCGGCGGTAATACCGACCTTTCCAATGATATACCCAACACTGTCGTCTGTCTCGCGACAAATATAGTGACAACCACAAACATTATTGTCTTGCTGCGCCAGAAGTACGCCGAATTCGTCAAACATGTCCACGTTCCTTGATACCAACTCTAATGTTATTCTTCTATTTATCGCTGCTATGGCAAAGTTGTTTCTTCTTATCTTGGGCCAAGTGTAAAGCGACTCCTCTACTTCTGGATATGGCGGCGTGGTGAGAGCGATGAACTTGAAACCGTACTTAACACTTTTCAACTGTAGCTCATTAAGCGCACCCACAAGCTGCGTGTCTACGGCGTCCATTGTGTAATGTAAACCGTACTGAGCCATATCGTGGGCCCCTGTTTGAACCATTATAACATCTCGCCCGTCCAATGCTTCTTTTCTAAGATGAGTATCCCACAAGTTAGAATAGTCGCTGATTTTTTGTAGGCTGAGATAATGCACATTCTCCACTGTGATGGTAGAGTGACGCTTAGTTAAATCCAATGGCAATCTGTAACATGTTGATATGATGTAGTCGGCTTTGTACCTCATGTGTGATGCACCGATCATGAACAATTTTCTGATGTTTTTAATGCAGTTGCATAATTTTGTGAAGGTTATCTCTTCGTACGTTTTACCGTTTAAAAAAGTTGCTACCCACTTGTCTCGTGTGTAATACCATGTAACTATGTTTCTCTTGTCAGTTGCGGTGATGCGTTCTCGACGGATAAGTGCCGATCCAGTAATTCCATTGTGATTGTTACAAACCCGCTGTCGCCAAAGCAATTTTCTAAGGGGAGTGTTATTTCCGGCGTACGCCGTAAAGTTGGTATACTCCAGGCTTATGCTTACATTTCGGCACGAGCATTCTGGTAGAGGGCAGTACGCCAGATATGTGCCGTTGAAGAAATCTTCATAATTACATATTTGTGTCGAGATTGAGTCACTGCGTACAATGAAGCAGCTACCTCCACGAGAAGACGTTCCCATAACCCGTTCTTCTATGACGAAATGTGTCGCCGACAACGCGGTAACGTTGTAATCATAGCTCTCAGGCGATGCCACAATCCTAGATGCTTTCATAGTAACGTTAAATAATGGATTGTCTTTCGTGAAGCGAATGTACTGTCGTAATTCCGTTTCGCCGATGAAATCGTATATTTCGCTGCCGAATGCGTACATTTTGTCTTTTCCCATCGCGCTGCATCTACGTGGGTCTTCCACTGAGGTTGAAACATAATTGTTGTTGGGGAACAACCTCCAGATTGTGTATCTATTATCATGCTCTGTGCTGATCGGTGTTTCCACGTCTACATAGACGTACAAAGTAGCAGCGCAACATAACATAAACAAGGAAGCAACAAATCGCCGTCTCAATAACATCATAATGGAATGTGTCTGCGACTGTTCAGAAGCTCTATGACGTCCCGGTCGTAGCCAGTAGAATCCAGACCGCACCGCTGATTGTTCGTTGCTATTTTGTGTCCGCGACCTGAAATATAAAATATTACATGTTCATATTGGCCTACAGGAAGAAACTTAAAAAATTATTCAACTGTTGTCTATTTCAACAAAAGGGTTTTCTCCTACGAGATTCTGGCCAAGTGCAGACAGACAGACGGACGGACGGACGGACGGACGGACGGACAGACAGTATTTATTTTGACTATCATAAGCACATAAACTACAATATAATATTCATTGTAAGGACAGGGAGGCTCCCATTAAGACAATTATACGCCGCTATCATGGGAGCCACCCTACTGATGTAACATAATTATATGATTATCACGTGATCAACTATATGCATAGATATATGTGTATACATAGTATATACATAAATTAGTTAAAACAAATTGCAAAGTCATGTCTTATTTAAGAATGACAAATGCAACAGTTAGAAATATGACGTGATTCATAATTCTTGATAAAGTAATTTTTTGTATAAGTGGAAAAACCATATAAGTTGTGTAGAAATGTTATGAAGGATGATATTTGGAGTATTGTTAACAGTTTGTATAATGTGTCTGATGTACTTTTTTTGCATATATATGATTACTTTTGGGAATACATATGTTGTTTTTACCACTTGTGTTGTATTGGTGAATTGCAAAGTTGTATGTGTATGGAGTACGACTGAAGTATTCTGGTGTAAGTTTTTTGATAAATTTGTAATAAAATTTGAGCTGTCGGAGTCTATAGATATCCAATTTAAGAAATTTACATTATTTGAAGATAGGATCTGTGTGAGAATTGTATTCACTTGAAGTAACTATTCGCACTGCTTTCTTTTGAAGTCTAAAAACGCGATGGGCTTGATGACTCCACACCAATATGCTATGATTAATCTTGGGAAGAATGAGTGAATTATACATTATAGATAATAGATTCTTAGGTAATACATGTTTACGTTTATTAAAATTCCAATTGTTTTATTGATTTTATTTGCTGTTTTTTATGGCTGTCCTAATTTACGTGTTGGTTTATGGTGATACCTAAAAATTTAAATCATGTACACATTCAATATCTGTCCCATCTATTTCTATTTTAACAAGTTCTATTTCCTTTTGGGGCATGTGACATACCATGAATTTTGTTTTTTATGTTAAGAGAAAGTTTGTTTGCCTTGGCCATCAGGAGATTGGAATTTATTCAGTGTACTAAGAAGAGTGGTGTCATCTGGATACATTATCAATTTAAAATTATCACTGGAAAATGTTGTCATTAATATACATAATAAATAGAGGGATCCTAAAATATACCCTTGTTGGACACCAGTGTTTATGGCAGCTTCTTCCGATTTGTAATAGACAATTTCAACATGTTGCTTACGGTTGTGCAAGTAGCGTTTACAGAGATCTAGTTGCTGCACCATTTATTCCATAATAATTTAATTTTTGTAATAATATGTTACGGTCAATTGTGTCAAAGACTTTTAAAATGTCTAGGTATGTGTTTATTGGAGTTGCTGACTGGTCAAGTTATTGGACAACTCTGTCTATTATTTCTAGAGTAGCAAGTTCCGTAGAATGGTTTCCCTAAACCCGTATTGATTCTGATCGTATAAGTTATTGGAATTAAAATGTTCGTGTAATTGATTAAACATGAATCTTTCAAAAATCTTGGAAATGGCTGGTAAGATAGAAATTGGATGATAATTATCAAAGATTGTCTCATCACTATTTTTTGTAAGGTTTTTAAAAAGTGGAATAACTTTAGCAATTTTTTATTTATCTGGAAATGTGCCAGTTGTCATTGATTGTTAATGTTTAAAGTGTCCTTCACTTATTTCATTTTTAATTAGCTTTAGTAATTTGGTTGATAGGCCATCTTGACCACAGCTATATTTTGGATGTAAGCTATCAATTATGTTAGTCGTTGTACTATTGGCTTAAAGTTGAAAGTCTGTAAACGTATCTCTGTTAAATAGTCTTTGTAAGAGCTATGGCCAGTATTGGTTATTTGCGATGCAAGTGTAGAACCAATATTGATGAAAAACGAATTAAATTTATTTGCAATAATAGTCTTGTCAGTTACTGTTTCACCATCAATTTGAAAGAAATCAGGAAATGTTTCTTTCCCTGTCTTTTAAAAGTAATTTCTTTAATCATAGACCACTTTTTTATTATCGTGCTTATTTCTTTCAAAACTGGATTGATAGTATGCTTGTTTGGCTAATCTTATATTTTTAAAGAATTTACCTATACCTATATGGGTATGTTTTAGTTTTGAATACAATTTATCTCTAAATTTTATTGATCTAATGATACCTTGTGTAATCGAAATGACTTTTTGTGTTTGTGTTTATTATACTTAATGACTTTAGTAGGTAAGAATGTATCCATAGCAGTACTAATAGTTTAATCAAGGAGGTTGTCACTGTCGTTGGGATTAGTATATATATATATCCTTGTTTAGTTTATCATAAATATTTTAACGCACCAATTCAATTTTTAAATGTTCAAGGCTGTCAGTATTTTGTTGTCTAATTCTGATAAATTTAGGGACATTTGTAATAGTGGCATTGCAAATGAAACACGGAAAGTGATCACAAATGCTGCTGATTAAAATACCGGCTGTTGATTTAAAAAGACCTTTTGAAAGTTTGCATAGAAAATTATCAATAAGCGTGCAGTTAGTATTCGAAAAACTTGTTGGTAAAGTAGTTTTAGGAAAGAATCCATGTGATCTGATTGTGTCAAAATATACACATATTATGTTTTTTCTTTTATTTTCAGTAGATCAATATTATAATCTCCGGCTAGTATTACTTCACCAGTTAGTTTGTAGATGATCTAATTTAGGGCATAATTCTTCTATGAATGTTTGGTAATTCTCAAGGACGTCTCTAGGAGGTCGGTATATATTTCCAAGGATGATAGTTTTTCTTGACGGTGTTTGATGTTATTTCAATAAATTGTCCTTCCCATATGTTTGACTTTGTATAAATATCTAACAATTTATAGTTGTAATTTTTATCAAGATATATTGCTAGGCCAGCGTGACCACTACATATTCTGCTATGTGATATTAAATTGTAACCATCAAATTGTAATAAGGAGGTATCACAATCATCCTTAAGCCACGTTTCATGTAAACAAAGAGCGTTGATTTTACAATTATTGTTTCTAAGTACGTCTAGCTTAATAACAATTTCGTCAATTTTTGCGTTTAAACAGTTTAGGCTTAGTTTTGTAAATTTGTCCTGTTTGTTTTATGTGATTAAATAAGTCGTCATCATTAAAATATGGTGATTGATGAATTAGATTTAATTCACCATCTTCATCATTTGTATATATTCTTAAAATATTATTTAAAGAATTATTTTCTGTACCATCTTAACTTCCTAACAAACGTTCAGTATTGATCATATTTAAAACAAAACATTACTTGTCAAAGTAATTAAATTAAACAGCATGACAAGACTAATTTTACTGTTAACAACACACTTTGGTAAAATCATATGTAAAACGCATATAACGCACATGCGTCTGAATAGTACATTTAAAGGAGCCTGATGCTAGTCAGGTAACACACATTGGTGCATTGTTCGCGCAGTAACTCGAGAAGAAAATACCTGATGATAGCTTCGATGCATTGCTCGCACAGTCGCACAAAGGCCTTTACGTCTTCTTTTGTTTTCACGTGAACGATTTCCTCTCCTACTCTGACAAAGACTTTGTCATCTTTCGCCCACACAGTTGTTCTCTCCTTGGTGTTGCTGACGCAGAAGCGATGTAGTTCAGCACTTGTTTTGTTAACAGTTCGTTCATGTAAACGTTGGTGCCTTTAAGGGTTTTTCGACCAGAGTAGATTTTATCTTACTTTTTATGAGTCGCAAATTTTACGACCATTGGTCTTACTTGGCGTCGGTTGTCACGGTTGTCTCTGGTTGGTAGTCAATGGGCTTTGCTAATGTCGCTTACGTTTATCGTGACATCTGGGAATTTGCTCTGGACAAAAGTTATGAAAGTGTTTTCATCTGTCTCGTCTGTTACCTCAGACAATCCATTGATAGCCAAACAGTCTTGTCTTGAGTATTGTTCGATATCGTCCAGTTGTGTTTCCATATCAACGTTTTGAAATTCTTCTTCCAGTAATCCACTACCGTCATTACTAATGACTTCGTGGATGATGTGGTGTTTGTTGTGTGCGCCAGGTATGCAGGTATGCAATACTGGTTGTAACTGTTTATAAACATATATTTGTCTTTGTGAGAGTTTCAATGTTTTTTTTCAGCAGAGTTTTCTTTGGTTAGTTTTTGATGATCACTCGCTATTGAAAAAAAGTCATTTTACATTGATTCAAGCGTTGTTTCCCTCGTTCTGCTGATGCATTCCACAAACTTGTTCATCATATCCGCTATGGTGTTTTGTTTCTGAAGCACCAGTTCCATCATATTTTGTTGCCTCGTCAGAATGGTTTCAATGTAGTCGTAGCGGCCGCTTTCTCTGCGGTCTACACTGTCACTTCGCTGGCTTGAACAATCTTTTTGTCTTTGAGTTTGTCTTGGGCATGTTGAGAAGTTGAGAAGTCTCAGCAATTTACCACGAAGTCGCACCTTATTCACACCACGACGGAGGTTATGCGTGACCGGCGTAATCACTACCTCAGCTGACTTTGGTGCACTGCCACCGGTCGCGCTTGGACAGACAGGCAGCCAGCTGTGAAATGGCGAACACGACAAGTATTCAACAGGTACTCATCACGGTCCGGTGACGATCTCTACTGGCTGCTGGTAACGTAGCCACCTGTAGTGACCATTGGCGAGAATCCCAACCAACAGAAATTTGCACAAATGTCAAAAATCAAATGGAGTCAACTCGCCCCATCTGCGTCCGTCGCATCCCGGACAACTTACGGAAATCCCTGCCAATTTCCTGGTTCGAACGTGAAGTCTGTCAATCAAATTCTGCTGCTTATTTGACGAGGATCATCAACGCACCGACATCACTGTGATGACGTAGTCTTCACTTCGCAGCACCCATTTTACGAGGATTCATCATACATTCATAATTTCGACATAATTACACGCAATGTGTATCCCATTGATAACGGTAACAATTGAATTGTAACAGTTTATTTATGGGAGTACGACACAAAGGGCGCATTTTTGGTTATTATTTGTAACGCAATATCCAACTGTCAAGATCCGCCAGCGAACACGGCTGTATAATTCGGGTTTAGGGATAGTGAATTTTAATAAAACATATACAAGGTACAGGTTTACAAAATGTATTCAAACCCACCGAATTACAAAACTATCAGTACACATAAATGTCTAGAGGAAGACTCGTCAGCCTCCTATACACTCTTATCATAGAACGGGTATACCAGGATATATAAACATGACCTCCCTGCTAACATTCATCCGCATATGGTGACGTCCCACCACCCTCTCCAACACAAATAATAGCTACAGGCAAATACCACCTTCTGCTATAAAACCAGTGAATGTACATCGAGGCCTATATAATGTGCTCCTTCTTTATAACATCAATAGAACATAACAGTGTTCGGGTCCAACAATACCCTCGGTCGACACGGACGTCAATTTTATGCTCGTCCGACGATCCGTAACATTCAGAAGTCAAAGCATTTCCGACCGAGTGAGCTTCCTTCTTCACGCGGGAATTCAGCCTTGCCTCGGTTATCGTCTAGGCGCTTCGCTATAGGCCCATTGTTCGTACGAAGTTTTAGATGGCCGTCGAACCGACCCGACACTACAATCAATATTAACTACAATAATAACATATTCGTACTCGATGGTATGTACTGTACATCCTTCATAGTATAGGTTATTCCAACAACACAAAACACAATCATAATACCTATATATATATCCATATGTTCGACGTATACATATCAGTGTAAAATATTCAATATGTCTTCATAAAACAATCCCATCACCAAAAGTATTCTAACTGTTATCAACCTACACACCCGAGAATATCATCCGTGGCAACCATACCGCAACCTACGTTCGGCCATCATTATGCTGCGTTCCAATCACCTCGTGAAGTCGTGTTCACCACCACGTCTACCAGCAGCGCGTTCCAGTGATTGCACGTAGTGCGCATGCGCAGGTATTGTTGATATTAGTTAAATTTTTCTGTACGAGATAGTTGACCAAAATAAACATCAACATTGTTTAAACGTTGTTGTGTAGTAGTCTTTGCATACTATGTCCACATCTTTGCAATGATGAAATAAATTACGGCTATTACTAACGAAATCAAATCGAATGGCAGCGCAAGAGAACGAGGTATGAAACATTTATTACTGAACAAACTGTAATATCGCCCGCTTGCATGTTCTTACGGTCATTGACGTTGCACGTCTTCTTTTTTCTTCAGACCCTTCATTTACAATACAACCATTACCCGCATTAACGAAATAATAAACTAAATCTAATGAGCCTACGCATGACGTGAGCCGTTACTTAAACATTATTTTATGTGAAATTTTGAAGAAAAACAAACACTGCATTGCTGCTTACATATTAACTATTATCCATTATTTTCCTAGTCCTAATAATTTTTGCGACAACCCAAGGATTAATTTAACATCTAACAGAGCACAGCACATCGAATAATAGCAAAGATACTACAGGACATTCCCCATTTTTCATATCAGCACATTCTTTGCCCGAACAGTATTCAGAAACAACAAAGCACAAACATATTCTCATCTTGTGGTATCTCAAACATCATTGGTGCAACAGATGGATGCCACATCATAATTTCTCGTCTGCAATGCCATGGCGATGACTATATTAACAGAAAGGGTTATTATTATGTTCTTCTACAAGGTATATTCGATGAAAGCGCCAAATTCAGTGACGTGTTTGTTGGTCCTCCAGGTAGAGTGCACGATGCAAGAATGTTTCATATGTCACCCATTTAGAGTGCCAGACAACATCGTCAAGGAAATAAATGGATAACTCCTTGGCGACAGTGCTTATATTTATCATGACTTTCCTTGCATTGTTACACAGCTCAGAGATAACAGAACACTGACTCATGACCAAATTCTACGAAATTCAGCTGTATGTCGGTCACATGTTATAATAGAGAATGCATTTGGTCGACTGAAGTGTAAATTCAGACGGATCAAGGATATTCAGAATGTTAACTTAATGATCATATTTCACATAATAATTGATGCTTGTACTCTACATAACATGTTAACAGAGGATATGATTTAATGTAATGAACATCTAGATGGATACTCAAGGTTTGATGACAATAATGAATAAATAGGAAGTCAA
This sequence comes from Escarpia spicata, assembly GCA_963995525.1. Lineage (NCBI taxonomy): Eukaryota > Metazoa > Annelida > Polychaeta > Sabellida > Siboglinidae > Escarpia > Escarpia spicata. The sequence goes on along the minus strand of OZ023214.1, from coordinate 39,209,732 downwards.
TGAACATTCTGAATATACCCCATTTGTTTGTCTCTACATTTGGAATGTCCAAACTTATTCAACAATTATTAAAATACGACTGTAGTTAAAACTAGTGACATGTTAACAAAATTATTGTCCCATTTAATATTACAGTAATTACTCCTCTGTGCATAGAATGTATTACAATTGTATACACGTTAAACAGTATTATTGTTCATGTTATGAAGTATGTACATTTCAAATGTAGTGACATGTTAACATTGTAATTTTCAAATAAATTGTACTTTTCAGACCAGACACTTCAACAACATCTGGTTTTATCCCCACATAGATTTGGTCCATGGAATTACCGTTCAAACTTACGAGTTATGATTTGAAAGAAGAAAATCACACAAAAATCATACACAAAATTGTAAGTATTCAATTTTTTTTCAATGTTGCAAACCACAACGACATGATGCCATCTGAAAAGCGCTTAATAAAGGTCACATAGCTTTTGTTAACTTGATATATGTTCTAAATGTATAAATAGTCCCGTGTTCGCTTGAAGGTATTCTGTTTTAACAGCATACTACAAGGCAATATGTTAGCATTGTAACTCTACGCATTGAAGATGAGTACCAACCTTGGTATGACGAGATGGAGACCTACTCCGTGTCACATTAGCGCAGTAACTGCGTGAATATAGAGGATGACGCACGAGGACAAGTGTTTCAGGCGCATGTCAATATCGAATTACTTTCGAAGTGTGACGAACAACGTAACGAGATACTGGTGATACTTAAAGGGAAACATAAGGGAACTTTTTGGTGCTAAGCACCTAAAGAGTTAATGCAAACTAACTATTTCCAACTGTAATCATATTTTTAACGTCAGTGGTTTACTGGTAATATTATCTCAAAGTGGAAAATTCTAATGAAATCTTCGATAACACGAAGGCAGCCATCTTACCAAAAGCAACCAATAAACGAGCAGCATTATTTTTATCACGGTGATCCTATGACGAAGGCAATGACAGCATTGCCAATGATTGGCAATGCTGTCATTGTTGACTGGACCTGGTGCAGTTGTCACACATGTTACGGCGTACGCTTCGTTGGACTCCAAGTAAAAACGTGACTTTGCAATATGCCAAGCTGTTCGGCATACGGGTGTAACAATACGCATGTGAAAAACAAAGAGCTGTCTTGGTTCCATTTCCCGCTGGATAGACCAGAAGTTGCAGAACTAAAGAAGTGGATACATAACTACGGACGGGCTGGCTGGAAGCCCTCAAAGTACAGTACTCTGTGTTCGGCACATTTCGAAGAAACGTGTTTCGATGTGGATATGTTTCATCAATTGATGGGACAAGACCCGTCGAAACGTCGGCGACGTCGGGTTTTGAAGATCGGAGCAGTACCGACAATATTTAGTTTCGGACAACAGGCACAGCCGTCGAAACGCCGCATATTCTCGGTCGAGCGCGCTGCCAAGTCAGATCGCAAGAAGGTTAGTATTGAGTATTCAGTACCTAAATGATAATCTTGTACCATATGACACTACAGGGTCTGACGTTATATACGTAATTATAGTGTTTATAAACGTCCGGCATAGTTAACTTTCTAGAAGGTAAATGATGCATAATCCTGACAGACTTAGCCTCTGACGAGTCTGAGGAATGCATGTCTTCCACCGGGAATTTGACAGTTATTATTATTATTTTTACTTGGTCTTACTTTGACTGGTATCACGGCCGCGTGAACAAAGGCACAGATATGCTGGAAATAATCTAGAACTACATGACACACTGAAGTAGTAGAAGAAAGCAAAAAGTTCACGCAATCAATTCGCGTGAGCAATAATATAGCACTTTGATTAACGTCACCGGGCAGAAAATACTAGATTTGTCGCTGTGACCTCTTCAGAAGTTCAGACAGTTTTGTAATAACGTTTCAAGGCAGAATGTGTTTGTGTGTTAAATGAATTTGTTGTAAATACATTCTGTTGAACATTTGTATTATAAAAATCACTGACTGATGACCATTCCAATTTGACAATCATAATGTGAATGCCATTGGCATTGCCATGATTGATATTGATAAGGGTTCCAACACCAAGATTGCTAAATTATGTATGTATGAATATAAATCAAATAATCATCAAATGACTGAATGACTACGAAGGGCACAGTCTTCTTTGTTCAAATAATCAATCGGCAGCAGGGCAATGCTTGATAATCAGATCCCATTACATAACAGTGACAATGTTTTTATTTCATTAAAAGTGAATGACAATTCTACCGGTGTATTTAGAGTGATTGTTAACAATTAAATAACTTTAATTTATTTTACAAACTTCCGTAGGCTCCAGATGCACATCTGTCTTGTTATAGTTATAGGAAAGAAAGTAACGGACACAGTGTAACAGTATAAAAAGTAACACTATTTTATATATTATAAAAGTATATTTGTGTTGAAATAAAGTGTTTGAGGTAAATCTTTGAATTTTTTTATTTGGTGTCTGAGTTGTCTCGTAATTTATTTAAATGCCAGTGAATAAGTGTCACTTTTATTATGTTTAAATTCAATCAGTATATATATATTAAAATGTGTTATGTTTTGTATTTGCAAATTCACCACCTGTTTCAAATTTTAACAAATCATTAAAAATAATTACTTTGAAAGCCTAATCTGCAATACAGGTAATTAGCACATCCATCACATGAGATGCAACAAAGATCAAGTCCTTCAAACCCACCTCTCCATAAACCACTTGGTAGACATGTACCAATTGCAATTACCAGTCAGGTTCTAGGCTGGTAATAAAACTGGTGTAGATAGGGAATTTATGAACTGAAAGAGCAGATAAGAGAAATGCTGAACAAAGGAAATCAACCTGGGTTATGTAAGGGCCAGTACAGAAGGGTTTGCATTCTGGATTCATGTCATTCATTGTCAGGTGATAAACCCTTTGTATGTTTTATCTGTTTAATTCCAAATCAAATAAGAATTTATAGCATGTCCACAACAAAGTATCCTTTTCACATAAGATGGGTTTAGTGGCTGCTTGCAGAATATTGAACCTAAACTCCCATTGGTGTGAAAAATATCACAATATTATATTTGTACTGGTTTTACAATATGTACTTGAACTGATACTTACCTGTCAACCAAGCAGCAGTGTAGCAGTGTAGCAGTGTAGCAGTATGGTTTAATTAGTTGTCAGAAAACTAACATGAAAAAGTAACAAGAATGAAAGTAACACAAAAAGTAACATTATTGATATTATTATTTATTAATTATAAAAGTACTTTTGTATTAAAAATGGTAGCAGTACATCACGAATAGATGACTACAAATTGAATTAGGTAAGATATATTAACATTATTTTATTTCAGTTTTAGACTCATTATTATTATTATAAATTCTAAATGTCAAATTGCTGTAGACAAAAATTACTGGAGCTGAGAGGCTCCTATTTTGGTTTCATGTTCATCTTCTCAATGGATATCACTAAATTGATTATTTACAAACTGAAGAGATGAGTGCAACCAATTTCAGAATTATTGGTTACCTTCACATAGAATGATTCACTATATGACCATATTATTAATGATAACAAACACTTCATAATTAATCCAGACATATCTTTATTCAGTATCTGTCTCTATTGCAGACCATTACACAACTGCTGTCCACTCGCATTCCACTGTCTCCAGTGCCTACTACATCAAGCAAGTCAACTGCACATCGCATCAAGTCGGTATGTACCACATTATTCACATGGAAACTCTTACCGATTTCTTGCCTGAGAAAAAATGAATTTTACATAATCTTTTTTGTGTAATGTGATAATTTAGCAAATGATTTACCATGACAGTGCACAAATACGATGTCATGTTTTACAGATTCCACGAAAGAGAGTTGCTCCTACTTCCACCGTGACTTCATCAAGTGAACTACCACTGATGGAAACAATTCATGTAATTATAATTACTCCAATGTGACACATTTGTTAGTAATGAGCCGTTTACTACCTTATGGATTGTTCAAACAATTAATAATTCTGTCAACAGTTCAACACGCTAAACAATCCTGCTTATTGTGTTGGTAATTTGGTTATTTTCAACCAAACGTGGTGTATACAAAGATAATACCATATGTCTATTATTAATCAATGTATTTCCTGGTCTGCTCATTGTGTTTGCCGTGGTGCACTATTTTTTGCTGAATATGTATAATAGTTTTGTAACGCAATTTGCACACTATGCAGTGTCTTCACTTATTCATATAATGTATTGTTTGTTGCAGGAAGAAAGTCCTGTCATCCAACCGAGTGAACCCACTTCACATGCAACACGACTTCACACAGTGAGTGCATTATTAATAAATTGACACTTTTTATACACAGTTCATTGTATTGTAAATGGTTTACCAATTTTACCATTTATTCTAGGTCTTCCTACTTGCACCTGATCAGTGTAATGTGTATGTGCTATTGTGGGTCTGTACAGATTATTTACTGTTTACCTTATTCAATTTGTAATCATCGGTTGGTGATGTATTAATACCATTTTTATTTGTGACCCATACAAAAAGGTAATTTCTACATACTGCAACACATTTTTGTCTCCTCCATTCTAAGCATAGCATCAATATTTATTTATTTATATAAAGCAAATGGTACTTTAAATTTTATACAAATTCATATGTATAATTGACTTTTGACTGTTTTTTGTTTATATAACAAAGTGTTACCTATATGTTTTTATTTCAGAGTTGTTTGGATTTTAGTATCTAAATGAAGTTATTATTATCATGTGTATCACTATCAGATAATTCAGGTTACAATTATAATGGAGTAACATTAATTAATTTGATACAATAAAAATGTAATTGTTGTTTATGATCATTTGGCTTCCACTTTCACTCCCTGATTGAGTGTATCTAATCTGAAATTTATGGGTCCATTTTTGGGGTGTTGATTGTACGTATGAGTATATGTTTTCCAGCCGTCCCCATCAAAGATACCAAAGGTGTACGGGACGCCAAAACGGACTAGACTGGACCACCCATATGGTGCACCACGGATCAAGAACGTTGCCACACAAACAGATGATGGTCACTCCCAGACTGACTCGCTGGCTGACTCATCCTCCATCTCACTACCTCCTGCACTACCACTCAACCCAGGCCACGCAGAACAGTCGGATTGTGATGTTTCATCAGTCGTGGAGAGTGGATCTTCCTACAAACCATCCTCATCCTCTTCAGTAACAACTGATACTGACAGCGGTAGTGAGTCGCCAGTGAAAGTTGCTGAAAACAAGTATGTGGTGTTCAAAGAACAATTGGATGAGTTGTTGAAATACTGCAACCGGTGTGGAAACATAATCACAAAGAAATCTAGATTCAGTACTGGATCAATGCTTTCGGTCCGCATGGAATGTCTTGCTGGACATATGTACACATGGCAGTCTCAGCCAGTGGTGCGGAAAACACCGATGGGAAACGTTCTAATGTCTGCAGCCATCCTCTTCGCAGGACTCACCCACGCAGCAGTCGCAGATATGGCAGCCTGTCTGGGGCTGCTCTTCTTCTCGCAACCAGTCTTTGATCGAAACCAGAAGGAGGTCCTCTTTCCAGTCATCAAGGAAGCGTGGGACCTCGAACGAGAAGGGACAGCCTTGGAGGTGAAGGATGGCGGGCCTGCGACCCTTGCTGGAGATGCACGATGTGACACCCCTGGACACAGTGCCAAGTACGGCTCATACACCCTTATGCACGTTGACGGCGAAGGCAGGCAGGGGATCAACCGGATAGTGGCGCTAGAGTTGGTCCAAGTGTCAGAGGTGAGTCGACATTACAAGTAGCATTTCCTTCCCATGCCATGTCCCAACCTTCAGTACTGGCAGGCACACAAATTTGGCACATTGAATGTTTTGCAAGAAAGAATATTATAATTTTATTTGCACTGGAATTGTTTTTTTAAACATCATTCCTTCTTGGCCGACATGTTTACACTTTTTTTAAAGGACAACTCTGCATGGCAACTTCTCAAACATACAAAATTGAATTAATGTAATGTTTGCCTTTCCTTTACCAGGTCTATAGATAAGATTTAATGTGTATTCCTCCTTTGTTTAAAATCATTCCACAACTTTAGGTCATGTCTGACCTTGTTTGTTTTGCCACATATATTCATTTATTTTGCAAACATGTCTATTGTTTACCGTCTACATGGATCTATGTTGTTCCAGGTGAAGAACTCCAACCACATGGAGCCCGAGGGATTGCGTCGCTGCCTGAACCACGTTTTGACCGAGGATGATATGGATGTACGCCATGTTATGATCAGAAAGATGATGAAGGATGATTACCCAAAGGTGATAATGCACTGTGTTTGTAATCACAAAATACCTATGTACCACTCACTGCCTTTTATTATGTGGGTCACTGCTAGAAGTATTGATCCATCTGCTGCAGTAGGTGAAGCTTTGTACACATTGACAATAAAACTTTCTAGTACACTTACAAGCTCACCATTGTTGTATTATAAAAATACTGGTATCCAATTAATCATAATTTATGTTATTTAAATATCTTTCATTATATACCATGTTTGCCCATCTTCATTAACTTGTTAATTATACACTGATAGCAAAGACAGGTAACAGCTATTGTGAATACATCTTGGATCAAGTATTTAATTTTTGCATTTTAGCTCGATCACCAGTTTGATGTGTGGCACGTTGGGAAAAGCATCAATCGAAAGTTGACCGCGAAGGCCCGAGGCAAGGGATGTGAGGATCTCTTGCTTTGGATACAGAGCATTTCGAACCACCTGTGGTGGTGTTGTGCAACATGCAATGGTGATGCACAGTTGCTGAAGTAAGTTTAAACTTGGTGTGTATTAATTTTACACCTAAGTGAGATGCATCCAAAGCAATAAGTAACCCCTACGACTTTAACCAATACATGATATGGGGGAACCAACACCCAGGTGGTTTTTAGTGTTGTAATGTAAATTCCAGACCTAGGCTTGAGTCCCAAATACACTAGCTCCTTTGTATAAATGACATGTATTATAATCAATTTTCAAAATGACTGCCTTTCGTATATCCACAAATAATTTTTTACGGTGACCATTCGAAAAGTCCCATCCAGCATGACTGCTATCTTTATAGCAAATGTATTTATTCAAATTTCCAAAGCTGACAATGCAAATATTGTTGACATGTTACGTGGATCACCGACTTTTGAGTGGGATATCAAATATGACATACTTTGTTTCACATACTTTGTTTCTGGTGACCAACTTTTGAGTTAAGAGGTACAGCACCTATAATAGGATAGGTTACTGTAAAGGATGAATAATTAGCTATGATGAGACAGAATGGATACAACCTTTACAAAAATCACATTGAGATAACATTAGGTGGTTTCTTTTAATTTTCTTAGACAAATATTCCTCTTCATGTCATGTTTCAGTGTGTAATATTTGTGTGTTTTGGACAATACCAAGTTCTCAAAAAGTATTTAGATTTTGTATACTATGTATGCAATGCAATGCTTTTCTTGATTGTAATGACGTTCTCCTTTGTTGTTGGTTACAGAGAACAGTGGTTGTCTATCCTGCACCACATCGTTGGGATCCACGAGTGGACTGGAAATGTCAAATTTCACCGTTGTTTGCACGATCCAGTCGTGGACGGAGAAGAGACAACGATGTATCTGACGCAAGACTCGCCAGCATTCTCCGCCCTCAAGTTGGTAGTTACTTCACGACATGTTCTGCAAGCCCTTCCCCACCTGACAAAGTACTGCCACACTGGACAACTTGAAGTATTTCACAGTTACCTGCTCAAGTACTGCCCCAAAAGACAGCACTTCTATGAAGGTAGGTCAGAAGTCATACATTGCAATAGGTATTTAGTAGTAAAAACATTGACCTCAGTCATTCTAATAATACCACCACTACCGTATTGTGGCATGGTAACATAGTGGTTAGATCATCAGACTCTTTTAAGTCTCTGCCATTTCAAAGCTTGTGGAGTTTTGCTCAGTCCACATTCCTCCAATTCACTCGGATATATCAATGAGTACCCGGCAGTGATATTATTTTTGTAGTATATGCTGTGTGGGGCTGAATACTTCACACAGGTATTGGTTGAATGGACAGGGCTGTCAGGGTGTTATGTCACAGAGATGGCGTGAATACATCACAACTGTATTCAATTACTGTTACAAGTACAATGACATTAGTGCAATAAGTTCTCCATGTAATAGTAACTATAACAAAATACAGCCACTGTGTATACCATATATAATATACAACATGACAAATACAAGTGATGATAAATGCAATTGTGGAGGAATGTCATAATGGGATGCCTTGTTTGTAAGGATCGATATTGTTTTACCAGTGTCTGATAATGAATACTTGGCTATTTGAGTACGATTCAAACAGTCAACATTTTTAAATATGATTACCGAGTACAATTATAGAAGACATATTTATATATTATTATTATTTGGAAAAAGGCGTTTCAAAGTTCACTGAAAGCCGACAAGTCAAGGAAGGTAATTCACAGCAACTTACTAACAAGATATAGATGGGTGTGTTGCTTTTTGTTGATAAGAATTTTATTACAATACTGTTTATTTTAGGGATGAAAGCACGGCTCATGCTGTCTGCTCTGGCATGGAACTTCCGGCCACGCCCCAGCGCAGATAACCCTGTCAACATGGCGGTTATCTGGTCAAGAAGGCGCAAGCAGTGGGTGCTGCGGAAGACAACACAGCGTCAGATTTACATGCAAACCCACATGCCCATGCTGATGGAAAGAGTGAATGATGCATTTGTACGAAATCTGAAACTGCCAGGAATCACTGTCCCAACTGGAATTGCAATCCTTGGGGCGGATGTGCCCAAGCCATTGAAACATGATCTGCTGGCATCAAGAGTCAGTCGATTTGTAAATAAATAGTCAGTCCAACTATTTATTTACAAATTGACTGACAGTTGACAAGGACGTTTCAAGGGACTGGCTGTTTTGTTTGAATTTCCACCTACAGCCATAGTTTTGTATCAGGTGACAAGTACATCCTCTAGTTTAGTCTAGTTCACTAGTTCAGTCCTCCAGTGCAGAGTGGTATCCCTCATGTTGTGTCCCATCGAGTGCAGGGAAATGCGATCGTATCTGATGGCTGGCACACGCAGGTATGACTCTCCGTACCCTTCGGCCAAGCCTGCCATGGATCCACCAGGTGAATTGTCTATAGGCAGCCCACCTGAGAGACCTGAAATAAAATAATGCTCAAATAAATTTACTGACATTGTCAGCAGGTGAAGTATGAAAATGGGTTTGAGGTAGTTCATTTCCTTGTCAAATTGGTATATATCAACAAGCAGTGTTTGTATGAAATCATTTGAACGTTTCTTCAATTCTCACATAGACATGCTAATTAAAATGTTATAGAATGATCCTTTGTTGTTTACTATTAAAGGGAAATATGTTGGTACATTTCTACTATGGAATAACATGTCATGGTTTCAAAACAATGCGTAGTATATACAGTTTATGAAACTTCATGCATATTATGTTTATATATTTTAAAATTGCTGTTGCTTTACTTGATGTTCTGGTTACTGTAGTATTGTCTTCATTGTTAATATTTGTCAATAAATATTTAACAACACATTTCACTGCTGTTATAATATATACTTACTTGTTCGTTGGCGGCTCTAGTTGCCAGTTATCTAACCGAATGTGGTTCATAGCAACTAGTATATTTCGTAGCACTAGCTGCTCCAAACACAAAATAGCAAATCCGTGGCCATTTGTAACGCATCTGTGTTCACCTACAAGAAAGAATCGAGCATTTAAATTAAAGTATTACATGAATGATGAACAAACAGGGATTGATATTACTACAGTAGTACCTCGCTATATGGTCACCTAGGTAATACAGCCATCTTGCAAGTAAGGTCACCTCTGGTCAGTACATAATTATTTCCACACTGAGTATAGTATATGATAGATAGGTAACTTTTATCCAGTCCCAAGGGTGACCTTAAAAGTGAGGTTCCACATTATTTCAGCTAAAAACCGATTGCTTTATCATTCCGAATGAAACCACTTTCACAAGAAGCATGGATTAGGATTGTCTTTCTGTATTTGGGACCCCTGTATTTATCGCACTAGAATTATGCCCCTTCTGTATAAACATCAAGCCTAGTAACAAAACAATTAATACTGCCACACAGTTGTCTCGTACGGTGATACACATGCATAGACATAGTCATTACTGTAATGTAAATATAATAATGGGGCACAACAGTTAACCTGTTTGTTTTCTATCATAGCCGTGGAACTCGGTTCCTGGAACCGTTTTTAAAAGGGCGAAGGTATAACCTTGGGTAATATTTACATAAAACTGGACACTCGGACACAGAGCCCACGGTACTGGCACGGACAATGAATGAGACCTAAGGCTAAGCCCGAGTCCGGACTGTCGCCAAACTAAGAGGGACGATCGACTCACTCAGTTCACACATTTATTTATTTATTAAAATTATTACCCAGCCCGGACCTCATAATTATACTAGACACATAAATATTACCTTCACCGACAGGCTCTGCGTGCTGTCGAGTTGCAGCCGTTTCCTGACAGCAAACATATTCCTTTCGCTGAACCAACAAATCAACCTGGCAGTGGCACTTCCCGCGGGTCTTCTTGATCATCCTTACGGTCACCGGTACTCTCTTGTCTGTCTTGTAATACTGGCCCTTGTTTTAGCGGTTGAAACCGATATCCACCTACTTCTGAACCCATTTCATTTTCATCAGACGAAGAATCTGAACCGTATTGACACGCCATCTTTTCTAAACTCAGTGGGTAACGTAGCACAGCGCCACCTGACGTTTTTTGGAAACACCAGTACACACAAAATCCAGAAAAGTACGCAACATTGCTGACGTCATTTTCTGTTCAACATGGCGCAATTCATGAAATTCGATAGAGGGTGTGTTCAAATTTTTTTTACTAGTAAACCACTGACATTAAAAATATGATTACAGTTGGAAATAGTTAGTTTGCATTAACTCTTTAGGTGCTTAACACCAAAAAGTTCCCTTATGTTTCCCTTAAAACATCCAATGTAAATCGACGCGTTGACATACTGTGCATAAACCGTATACTTACAAATCGGCAAGTGTGTATATGAAAAGTATGGGAGGCTAGGGAAAAGCGAGCCACCGGGGCAAAGTGAAACATGCTTTGTTCAAGTTACGAAATGGAGACATCTACCCGTGCTTCGGTAGCGTGATTCAGGATCACACGGACTACTGGTGTGTGTGTGCCACTGCACTTCGTAGTCTTAACCAAACATGTTTCACGTTGATCTGTTTGTTCACTTTGCCCCTGTCTCTCCTATAATCGATTCCGTGAACTTCCTGTTCATAGTATTGCCACCCATGGCTTCATAGTGTTATTTGGGGGTAAAGCAACATACATAGTCTCATTGACATTCACATTGGACAATAATTGTTTTTAACAGTGATGCGAGGTTACCCTAAACTGGATACTGTCGAGATTTTCATTTAACATAATAAGAAATATCGTTCAGTAGCAGTAATCTACCCCCTCCCCATAGATCATCACGCGACATAAGAAAGACAATTCATACAAGGCGCCGATTTTCGCTGGGGCTCCCTTTACAAGATGGCCGACGTACGTAACTGTGAATTACGTCTGCATGTTATCGTGCGGCATATGCTATACAGTGACGTAATATAAAGACAGACATACAGACAGACAGACATACATACAGACAGACACATTTTCAAAATAATAATACTTACTAGCTTTCAACTCTTTAACAACTTGTCTTAATCCATTGTCGGTAAACATACCCACTGATTGTTGATGCTCTTTCAATATCCAAACACATTCCTTCATTTTGCAGGATTTAAACATATGTCCACATAAATCAGATGGTTTACGTTATCCAAAGATTAGCTTGTATATATCTAAGTTTTAATAAATCAACAACTAGTTAGAAAGTGCATGTACTTCACATGAACATATGAGGCTATCACCCAACTGCAAAAGTCTTACAATAAATAAATTTCATTGGTCGTAACAACACGTCTAAACTACATCATTTGACATCAGAGTAGTCGAAAATACCAGATGGTCGTGTTTTACGTTATCCGTTTTTTACGTTATCGCATGGGAAGAGAGAGTCACTACCCTCAGACGGCGACGTTTTCTTGCCAGATTCAGACGTAGTTCTGCTAGGAGACGGAACTCTCAGCTTACAAAACTCTAAATACCTAACAACCACATATGGTATTGTGCGTGGCTGAGCTAATTTTCGTTGACATTGAGAACTTACTAACACATTTCCACTTATAATGAAACATTTTGGTGTTCAAATTGAAGTGAATACTAGGAAACTTGTTAACTGTCAAAAGTTGCCTGCCCATCCGACAGCAAAGGATCAATATCATAAAATGTAATCGATAACGTAGAATACAAATGGATCCGAAGAACACATTTCGCTGCTATTTTCCCAGCATTTATCGATACTATGATTGACCATCTCCCTTGGGTGTTTTTCTGTAACTTGTATTCGTCGTTTATTGTCAACTAAGACTCTGGGAATAATTAATCATACTTAGGCCTTTCAGAATAATATTTGTGTTTCCTGTTACATGCTCTCAATTAGTAAGGTAGGTAGGTAAGACAGATATTTGCAAAATGCAAGTTGGCTCAAACTCATGCACCCTACAGGAAACATAAAGAACAACATCATGCGAATTCGGGTCAAAAGAGAGGGAAAAAGTGGCTCAGTAATATTTCAAAACAGAGCCGTTGACCAAGGATACCAGAGAAGAGAAAAAAGAAAGGAAATCTTGTGAAGTCAGCGAGAGAAAATGTTACGAAGTTCAAACATGGAAATATTCAAAAATCACCCAGATAGAGTTCAAGTCCAGAGCTAGAACTTCGCAGTTGTCATGAAGGTGTTGATGTAAGCGGAGTGTACGGAGCAAATATATCGTTTCTAACAAGTAAATGTGCCACCTCTTCAAAGAGCTTGGCGATGACTACTGGTCAGAGAAGCAAGTAACTGTACAAATGGAGCATGACACATGAAAGCCTTACAGTAGTGTTATACGATCAGATGGTTCACAATGTTACAACTGTCATCTCAACCTCTAAGATCATCATTGGGTGGGTCCAAGCAGACCTGCCCAACATCCAGCAGACACACCTGATTCTTAGACGAGACAACATAGAAACTGCACAATCTTCAACATAGGTCATGTTCAACATAATTTTATCGGCGCCATGACATTACTGTGAATGTGGCTATGTAAATCGTCCATGCGATGGGATATCAGGAGCTGGAAAACGCAGCTAGTTGTGCGGTGAATAAATAGAAATTAATCACGACAGCACAATACTTCTATGCATGGGGTATTTCTCAGCCGGAGTCAGCAGTAACGTACCTATTAGACATGAACGATGCAGTGAATGAAAAAAAGCATCTGCAAAACTTTCAAGCGGATTTGTTAGAATCCAAGGCTCTGACGCTGTGATGCTAGTCGACTATTACTTAGTTGAGACGTTCAATTCGTTGTTTCAATCTGTTCTGCTGGTCGTTTGGAAAGTTTCATTGTAAATGACGATATGCCACGAGGAAAACAAAAAGGAAACACGCGTGACCATAGATGAAACAGCAAAAGAAGACAAAGATGACACGCTGACAATTGAGGAATCAACAACTCACCAATCAGAAATCAGCAGAGGTCATGCGTTGATGGAACACACACGAAGAGATGATTGTTGAGAACTTTGTTGCAGTGAATTTATATGTTAAGAAGATGTGCGTAGGAAAATCGTTGATATCGACGATGGGAAGATATATTGGCCACATTGATCCAACATATTCCAACTGAGATCATCGATGGGAGGTAATATTGGCCACACTAATCCCACATATTACAACAGGCAAATCACTGCAAGCATTTAAGGATTTAAGCACAGATAGTTATGTTCTATAGGTGCTAAGATCGTTTCTCATCTGTACCACACCGATTCGGTGTTTTACGTTATCCGTTTTCAACGGCATCCAAACTCATAATACTCCTTTTGAGACACAACAAATGTCATGACCATTACCTTTTCTTCTATGGAATGAGTGAATCTGTACCGACAAAATAGTTATACCAACAAATAATGTACACATCTTGCCAGGGTTAGCAACTTGTGTGTTTTACGTTTTTAGATATTATGATTGTATTATCACTTGAATTAATCATGAATGTATATTTAAGCAATGTGTATTAAAAATTGCTACAATAGATATGACGTAAACGATGCAGCATGTAGGACGCACGACCAAACGTAGGACACATTGCAAACATTTACCAAAAAAATCATCATAGTTTGATTGGTTATTGCAGTAAACCACAGTAGATTGGATGAGAAGAATTGTTGTTCCAAAAATCTCAACAGGTCTACATTCGTATCAAAATACAATTTCGTTATTATATTGAGTTCATATTTTTTCGATTTCTAAATTGGACTGGGGACATTGTCGGTGGTTTTAACCATAATATATTGTTCATCAATTTGTCATGGGTTTATTTATTGTATGTGTTAAAGTGCATCTAAGACTAAGTTTAGCAAATTCATGTTGCAGTCAGGTTATGTGTATGATATCCACGTGTGCTGAAATTGTTAATACTATTGTTTTGATCAAATTACATGTGTTGAAGGTAGTTTAATAATTTAATAATTTAAGACTTAAACAACGGTTACACTTATAATTCGGACAACTTTCTTTTGCTTAAAATGTGTTTATTCTATCACATTTTGTCGCCCCATGCTGTTATGTCACAGTTCAAATGTGGCAAAACCAGTGAGTTGTACAAAGTAGATTTTATGTTAAGAGGTAATAATCGTTTGAGTCTATTGAGAATACCTAAACTGGAATGGCTTTTCCAGTTTAATTATTCATCGAAACATAATCCAAGAAAATTGAATTCATGTACTCTATGCATCAGAGGTGAGAGCGACATTTGGTCAAAACCGCTGAAAATGTATGAGATCGAGCGGAGCAAGATACGAGCGGGACACGGTAAGTGGTATGTTTTTAGACTAAACATACTACTACGGTATAAGCGCTACAAGTGCTTTCTAGCTGGGGTTCGTGGGGGAGGGCGCTGTAAACCATTTTAACGGGTTAGGGTTAAAGCCATTCTAACACGGTAAGGAGTAACATAAAAAAGGTGGCTTCTGGTACTATAAAACGAACAAGTCGGCAAGCACCACGAGTTGCGAGCGAGTCAAGGACCGTTGGCTCGACTACTGTTGCTGACAGTGCCGCACTGGTTGTTAACGATGTTGACACGCAAGGTATCATTGATGTCAACTCGAGCGCAGGTGACTCATTCGAGATTCCTAGCTACCTTCGGCGTAAGAATGAGAGACGCATGGCTAAAAAAAACAGTTACTGGAACGGCTACCGCTTCAGAAACACTCATGGCAGCCAGAAATGGTCAATCGGTTAGATACATATTTGTATCACATGTCTCTAAAGAAGTTAAGCCGGATGATTTAAAGTCCTATGTGGAAAGCAAGGGCTTCACTGTTTTGAATGTTAAGTGTGTGTCACATAATGAGGCTAAAAACAGTTCGTTCAAATTAACAGTACCTTTCACAGAATGTGATAAGCTGTTTGACAGCGGTGTGTGGCCAGAAGGCATCAGCATTCGTATATTCCGCTTTAATAATAATAATAATAATAATAAGATAACTTCTATTGCGCCTAAATCCTTGGAAACCAAGCTCAGAGGCGCATCAAAACAAAAGGGTTGGTCAATCTCAAAGTCCATAAGTAGTTTTCCAGTTGTCAACAGATGGGTCAAGGCGCTAGGGAGCTAAGGTGGATAAGCAAGGTTGTAAAGATACGTTTTTAAATGACGACGGAATTTTGTAATATTTTCAACTGATCTAACACTAAGAGGAAGCATATTCCAAAGAGTTGGTGCAGCAACAGAAAAAGCCCTAGTTCCAATGTTAGTGTTGGCTCTAGGAACAAAAAGTAGGTCAGAACTAGATGATCGAAGCTGGATAGATTTTCTTACAGGAGTAAGCAATAAATGCAAATAAGATGGTTGCTTATTGGACAGTGCCTGATATGTAATGGTACAGATCTTAAAAATTATACGATATCGTACAGGAAGCCAATGTAAAGACTTCAAAAGTGGCACAGAGCGAGAAAAACGAGGAGATCTTGTAACTACTCTTGCTAGACAATTTTGGACACGCTGAAGTTTTGTGATATCCTTGCTAGCGATATTATAAAGGAGGGAATTGCAATAGTCAATTCTGCTGCTAACAAGCGCTGTTGCAATAGTCTTAGCAACAGAAAATGACATATACCGGCGAATACGGCGAAGATCACGAATATGATAAAAACAGCAGCGACATGTTTGAGATATATGTTGTCGGAAATTGAAGTTTCTATCAAAGATTACTCCTAGATTACGCACCGAGGTTGCTGGCGTGATGTACTGATTCAAAATACGCGTAGGGAAAAAACCATCCAGTTTACAACGCTGCATTCGAGTACCAATAATGATCAATTCAGTTTTATTTGCATTTAATTTCAACTTGCTGTCAGTCATCCAATGGAAGATATCTTGAAGGCAATCACTAAGTTGGTTAAGGGAGCGATTTGTATCCGGGGTAGCCAACGAAATGTAAATCTGAGTGTCATCAGCATAAAGATGATGATCTAAGTTATGTTTTTGTATAACAGAGCTTAGTGGCGTGGTGTAAAGAGTAAAAAGCAAAGGCCCAAGAACAGAACCCTGGGGAACACCAAATAAAGCCGGCAGTGCAGCTGAAAAGCAGTTCCCAATCTTTATAGTTTGGTATCTATCAGTTAGATACGAAGAAAACCAGCTTAGAGCTGTGCCAGATATGCCGTACCACTTTAATAGGCGTTCAATGAGAATGCTGTGATCAATCGTGTCAAACGCGGCAGAGAGATCTAGTAAGGTAAGTGCAGTCACTTTACCATTATTAATGTTCAAGGTAATGTCATTATGAACCTTTAAAAGGGCAGTCTCTGTTGAATGAAACTGCTTATATGCTGATTGTGACACATTAGTTAACACATTTGTGCTAATGTGAGACCTTAGACGACTTGCTACAACCTTTTCTAGTATTTTGGAAATGAAGCTGAGATTAGAAATAGGTCTATAACTGTTTAGGTCTTGCTTAGGCAGAGATGACTTCTTAAGAAGTGGTGTGACATGGGCGTATTTAAAATCATCAGGAAAACAGCCAGAGCAAAGTGATGCATTTATAATATTTGTTATAGGTCCAATTAGTGTATCGAGACATGCTTTTAGCAGCATTGTTGGAAATGGATCAAGTGCACAAGATTTATTTGGGGAGGACATAATTATTTTCCTAACTTCATCAACTGTTGCAGGTTCAAATGATACAAGTTGAGAATTTACTTGTGGAAAGTCCACACTGACATTACTTATATTATGATGTGGGAAAGCAGAACGAATGATACTGATTTTATTCTTGAAGTGACTAGAGAACGAATCACATAGAGACTTAATTGACATATGATCAGGTAACGATGGAGTAGGCCGTCTGTGTAGAATGTTATTGATGCAGTTCCATAACTGACGCGGATTATCAGACTTATTTATGACCATATCTGTAAAATAATCTGATTTAGCTTTAGCCATTTGTCTGTTACAGAGGTGACATTGCTTAGAATAACGCGACCTATCTAATGGCGAGCGTGATTTGCGCCATACACGCTCTAAATAACGACGACGCCTTTTAGATAGTATAATTTCAGAAGTCATCCATGGAGCCGGTGGCCTTTCTGACACCCATTTGGATTTTATAGGTGCATGTTTGTCAAGTAGTGCATTGAGTACTTGACAGTACTGTTTATATAAGTCAGATATATGTTTTTTTGGATCTGTGATAAGGTCAGATATAAGGATATCAGCCATTAAAGCTGTAATGTCAATCCTATGAATGGCTCTGTAAGACACATTGTGTTTCGATTGTAAAGGGGCTATAGAACCATTAATATTGGCAATGACAGTATGGTGGTCTGATAACCCATCTGAAACAGTAGGTGCTTGGATATTATTACAAGTTGAACGGGTTATCAAGAGGTCAAGCCAATGGCCATGTATATGTGTCGAAAAGGTAACATGTTGTTTCAAATCAAATGATGCCAGAATATCATCAAACGTAGTTGTAGTTGAAGAAGGTATATCCAAATGTAGATTAAAATCACCAAGAATGTAAAATTCTGAGTGAATGACTGCCAGATTTTCCAACATATCCTGAAAGTCTTCAAAGAAATTGGCAGGATGTCCTGGAGGGCGATAGATACAAACAAAGTGTGCGGAGAAAGAAGAATCTGAAATTTCAGCAAAGATGGACTCAAAACTAGAGTATTCAGGGTTAGAATGTAATTTAACTTTGAACTGCTGTGATATAAAAAAGCCAACACCACCTCCACGGCCGACTAAACGTGGTCGATGGTGAAAGGTGTAACCAGAAGGGGAAACGTCAGCAATGCATGCATGTGTATCACGTGGTCTAAGCCAGGTCTCAGTTACAGCTAGAATGTTTATTTTCTTTGAAATTAATAAATCACAAAGTGAGGCTGTCTTATCTCGTACAGATCGAACATTTGTAGTGGCCACCCGAATGTGTCGTCTAACAGATGGCCCAGGATTGAGACTTACATCTCCTGCTAGTAATAAAATTATTGCTAATTTCAATGTAGGCGTAGAGCGACCAAAGCTCAAAGAAGCTTTAAGAACGCGCGTAACACATTCTGATTTCATTATCTTCCGACATAATCTACGATTTTTAATATGGCTAGTAACCTTACTATTTCAAGTTATAATTGTACTGGCTTTGGTCCAGGTAAGCCTGAATATGTCTCAGAGCTCATCAAAGCACATGATTTTGTTTTACTCCAGGAACATTGGTTAATGGAATCTTAGTTTCACAGGATTAAAAACATACCATGTGATAACAATGTTAGCATTTTATCTCATGATGTTTCTGGAATAGATAATACTATGTTTTTAAATGGCAGAGGGTATGGTGGATGTTCCATTCTGTGGAAAAATTCCTTGAATTGTATTGTCTCCCCAGTCATCATGAACTCTAATAGAATATGTGCAGTTAATATAACTAGGCAAAGCATGTCATTATTACTTTTTAACGTGTACATGCCATGTGATACCAGATGTAATGATGATCTGTACTGCAATATTTTGACTGAAATTATGAGTACATGTAATATAATGAACTGTTCCAATTTCATTATTGGAGGTGATATGAACACGTCTTTCAATCGTGTGTCTTCTAACTTTACGAAACATTTAAATTACATATGTGAACGTGAAACAATCAAGCCATGTATTGATTTTTAAGGACATAATGTTTGTTATACATTTACTAGTCCTGTGGACAATGGTACTCATGTCATTGATCATTTTTTTGTTAAACAATGAACTCTTTGACCATATGTTAGAATATTATACTATGAACGATGGTGCAAATTTATCATTCCATTCGCCACTGGTTCTTACCTTGAGTTTAGATGTTAATTATTGTTCACCTTCTTCTAGAAGGTACATATCTAGACCTAAATGGCAAGAAGCGTCAGACTGTAACTTAAGTCAGTACAGCAAGGTTTTAGAAAGAATGATTGACGAAATATCTATACCATGGCATTCTCTAGAATGCCGCGATAAACATTGTCCTAGCAGGTTAACGCATTGTCATGATATTCAGATATTTCATGATTCAATAATGGATTGTTGTATAAGAGCTTGTCAAAACTCCATTCCACATACTTCAAGAGGGAAATTCGAAGGTAATAGCGGGTTGGAATGAACACGTTAAACCATACAGAGAAGCGTCACTGTTTTGGCATAATCTATGGAAAGATTGTGGCTCTCCTCGCAATGCTGTTATTGCTGACGTCATGCGTAGATCACGCTCTCAATATCACAGAGCAGTTCGTTTTGTTAAACGTAATCAAAATAATGTTAAAAAAGAAAGTATGGCGACAGCGTTACTTGGAAATAAAAGTAGGGACTTCTGGAAAGAAGTAGGTAAAGTTACAAAGAACAATAATATGCTACCCAACATGGTTGATGAAGTGACAGGAGACGAAAATATTTCTAAACACTTTGCTACTAAGTATGAGGACTTATATAATTCAGTAGCCTATAACAATGCTACAAAACATACATAGTAAAGTAGATGCACATTGTAACGAAGGTGAAAATACTATTACGATGCATGATGTTTTGAATGGCATTAATCATGTTAAGATTAACAAATGTGATGGATACGGCGTTATATATACCGACCACTTTATTCATGCACATACCAAATTACATGTTTTTCTTTCTTTGCTATTCACAGCAATGGTATATCACGGATATACCCCGGATGGTTTTAATATATCAACAATTCAACCTCTGGTAAAAAAACAAGAGGAAATCAGCAAATAATTCTGACAACTATCGAGCCATTGCTCTTAGTAGCCCTCTGTCGAAAATATTTGATTGGGTTATAATGATACAAAGTTCTGATGCTCTTAAAACAAGTGATCTACAGTTTGGTTTCAAACCTCAAAGCTCTACAGCTAAATGTACATTTGCGTTAATGGAGACTGTGAACTATTTCCAGCAGAATAAATCGGATGTTTACGTGTTATTACTAGATGCGACTAAAGCATTCGATAAAGTAAATTATGTTAAACTTTTTAACTTACTGATGGATAGAGGAATGAATCCCCATTTAATCAGATGTTTACTTTATATGTACACTAATCAACATTTAAATGTATCATGGAACAATTCCATGTCATTGCATTTCTCCACTGCCAATGGTGTGAAGCAGGGTGGGGTGTTGTCCCCCATTTTATTTTCTATCTACATTGATGAAATGTTAACAAGACTCTGCATGTCTGGTTTTGGCTGTATGATCGGTCATAAGTACTATGGTGCTGTTGGCTATGCTGATGATATATCTTTGGTAGCTCCATCGATATATGCATTGAACAAAATGTGTGATATATGTCTAAAATTTGCATATGAATATGATTTACAATTCAACCCGGCAAAATGTCAACTTATTAAATATGGCAGTGGTACCGACTGCCCATTTTACTTTGATGGTTTAAAAGAGAAACATAGTAAAAAAGGGTTGCATTTAGGCCACGTTATTGGTCCTGACGCTCACCAGACTATGGTAAAAGATATGTGTCATGATTTTATATGGCGTGTAAATGCATTATCTGCTAATTTTGGGTTTTGTAATATAAACATAAAACGTCAATTATATATGTCGTACTGTATATCTTTCTATGGTGTATGTCTGTGGAACTTACAAAACAAACATCTTGATATGTTCTATACTACGTGGCGCAAAGGTATCAGAAAACTGTTTAATCTACCAGTTTGCACGCATTGTAATATGGTGCCACTTTTAGCAGACTGTTTACCGATTCAAATTCAAATTATGAATCGAATGGTACGATTTATGCAGAGTTGCTTGAAATGCAGTAACTCCAGTTTGAAAATGCTCTCTCATTTAGCCTTTCAATATGTCTAAAAGTTTTAACTATATCATGTCCAAATTCAAACTTGATGCCATGACATTCTTTCGAATGAAGTCTAATCAGTTTTATGGTATGATTCAAGACCACTACCAGGAGGGGCTGGATGATGAACTAGTATGTAGAGTCTCATTTGCAAAAGATGTATTACATAATATAAATAATGTGGGTAGCTCTTTTTTAGCCATTGACGAGCTGAGCTCATTGCTTACTGTTTTATGTACACAGTAACTGATATACTTTGATTTAGTTGAATTGTACACTTTTAGTACGAATAAATGTATTATTATTATATGAGATTATTTTCATGTTTTTCTCACCTTCCACCACCCCACCCATATAACTGGTACTGTCAAGCTATTGACTATCCATATAGATAAACATCATCATTATTAGTACCTCAAAAGCTTTGGCACTCTTTTGAAATTATTCAGTGAAGTCGTACCAATGCAATGACATATTTAACTTATTAATAATGAAATCATTTGGGTAACTGGCAATAACAAGATACCGTACAGGTATCTGAAACAGGGGTGATTGCATGGGGCCTGGTTCCGCGCCGTAGTGCTGGATGTAACTGTTCAAATAAGCGATCCGAAGCCTAGGGCACTAGAAATAGTGGTGTTCGTCCACCGCAAACATGTCGTTGTACAGTGTTTATCAGTAAGAACGTGGTCCCTTATCGACACACAACCACGCCCACCGTACTTCACTCTGTCATTACAGAACACACGTGATGCGACGCCTGGTTGATCCGAGGTTTTTTTTGAAAGTCCTCGATTGTCACAGTTATTTTGTTATCACTACCGAAATCTATTTCGACAGTTTTCTGTAACCAGTCTGCCCGAAATTTGTTCCTGAGCGTTTCGTCATTTCTCGATAGCAAACCTCGTCAATTTTGTCCAGAACTTTCACGATGTAGTTGGTTATAGTACACGCACCGGGGCGCCAATAAGCACACCATTCCGTGGTTCCTTGATAGATAGCGAGAACACTAAGTGTCCACCTAGCGGGAACTTCGGAAGGTAGTAAACGAAACAGAGACCAACAACTACGTGAAAGCTAACGCTTTCATAGCGATATTGCGTATAACAATATTTATTATTAGTTTCAAACAGAACCAAACTAAAGAACTTTGATTATAAGTCTTTGTTTTGTTCACGGCAAAGCAAAGTTGAGCGTATTAACGCGTTAGTTCGATATGCACCACTAACATCGTCACTGTAGGTCGCCACTGTCAAGCCAGGATTTGTTTCCCTGCGTGTTTCCCCGGAGTTCACAAATGGAAACGAGATATGTTGACGTCATTAAATTTGAATTATCCAATAGCCTTTTACAATGCTAAGCTCTTATGGGTTTCCGGCCGAATTATATATATTGCGCAATATCAGAGGGCATATGACAGTACTTCGTTTGGGACAAGTACAACTTTTTGATTTTACTCAGCTTTGCGACCCCCCATAAATATAAATCCCCCCAAAAATGTTCTCCTCGGATCTGGACAAATTACAGGAAATACCCAGGTGGATGCCCAAAACGCGGAAATCCGCGTTTCCGCGGAACTCTCTCATCCCTGAATGAATAGTTCTGTCTTCTATCTTAGTAACGGTGTGTTGATACATTTTCTTCTAGTCGTTTTAAAAAGCATATATTTAGTTGTGTTTAGATTAAGAGATAATCTGTTTTAGATTAAGCCATTCGTTAATGCAGTTCTATGTTGATAGCGGTTTCTACATTTCCATTTTCTTCATGAGTTAAACATTAGTCAAGGGTACTTAAGATCGTGGAACCATCGGTGTAAATTATAAAATTGACACATACACACATATATATACATGCACGTGCGTGTATATATATATATATACATATATATATTGTCAGGGAAGATACCTGTTGTTAATATTGAATTTGTGATTAGAGTTATTGGTTTTATTAGAACAGGTTTAATTAATTTTAATAATCTTGACGAGATACCGTCAAAACTACAACTTGTTTTGATTGCAATGACTCTCTTGTCTGTTATTATTTCTTCATTGCACGTAAAGGATTCAGGGAGTTTTATTTGTTGTTTTCCTGGAGAGAATGTAATTTATTGTGCCACACGTTTTTAACGTTATATCTGAATTTGCTAAAAAAACAAAATTCATGGTGGATTTGTTTTGTTATACTTTTTTAAAGATACCGTTATTAGTTGTTAAGTTAATACGGATTGCAAAGTACTCTAGTGAGTCGGGTTGGGTCATTTTAAATATTTTAAGTAGCCAGTCTCGTGTATCGAATGCATTTTAGCAAAATTAACGTAATCCATTTACATTTGTTATGCTTATACTTTTTAAACTGAACCATTTTATATTTCCTTAGCTTCACCAAATCCTTCGCTACCGCGTAATCGCTGTAGAACGGGGACATACGTATTCTCGAACTTTCGAGCTGGTAGGTTTTATTGCACACCTCAACAGCCTCAAATGTGGGTTGACAAAACTTGACATTTTACAGCTACACAATTTACACAGTGTTATTCAAGAAGAATCAACCATGCATGGCTTTATAGGCCAACACAAGGGACATTCGCTGTTTTAAGTTCCCTTTAATGTGCCGCGACACAACCAGTTCCTGTTGATGTTCGCACATCATCGACTCATCTGATCGGGACAACTTTCGTGAAGAAAGACGGTTCTGTGTTATATTCTCACACCAGGGGGCGGTTTCATGAGATATACGTACGACGTCGTGTCGGCCGTTACGAAGTCGTAAGTTTAAAGACAAACCATAGTATTCGATTACAATTTAAAATCATTACACCCTCTAGAAATATTCACATATTATGAAGATTTCTATGTGTTACTGAAATGTCGTAACAAATCATAATGTCACCGTATTAAATTTTGATCCAGAGGGTAAAAAGAGAATCGGAGAATGAATCACTATGAAAACTATTTTTCCTTGTCTAGACAGATTTGTTATGCCTGACATCCAGCAACAACCTGAAAAATACACTGTTCTACAATGCAACATATGTAACAATTAGCTATGGTGTTTAAAATGTAATTAAACAGGATTTTGTTTATATTTATTGAGTTTTTGACATTTATTTATTACTTTCTTTAACATTTAATACATGTACCTATTAATCATTACACCGTCTTGAAATGGTGACATATTACAAAGATGGCTATGTATTACTGGAATGTCAACAAAAAGCATAGGTCACCGTGCTATAAAAAGAAAAGAGTAACAAACACGAGTCAGCACATAGAGCAGTGGAGGCTAAAGTGCAACGAGAAGAGAGGAGGACTTGGTGGGATTACACCGAAACTATTATAGTTGCAGGAGATGATGACAAAAAAATTCCTACGAAACAAAAATGTTTTTGGGTTACATTTAAATCCTTAAAGAAAGATAAAACAGGAGTCTCACCTATTAAACAAAATGGGACACTTAATACAGGAAATAAAGACAAGGCAGATATTCCAGCCAAACAGTACGAGTTTGTATACAGTTACAAAGACACCTCTAACATTCCAGAACCATATCCAACAATGCCTGACACTAAGGTTTCAAAAGAGGGGGTTCTGAATCTACTAAAGAAAATCAAAATAAACATGATAATATCAAAGGTCGAATCGTAAAAGAATTATGCAGAGATAACATCTTTACTAACAGTGATCTTTAGCAAGAGTTTAGAAAAGGGAATAGTACCAAATGACTGGCGTAAGGCAAATGTTACAGCTATTTAAAAAAGTGTAAAGTATGAACCTAATAATTATGGCCTTACTTCACTGTCGTCTATATGTTGTAAGCTACATGAACATATCATCGTTAGTAACATCATGGATCATCTCGATCACTATAACATCTTAACGGATTGTCAACATGGATTTAGATCAAGTTGGAGTTGTGAAACGCAGCTCTTAGGCTTAATTCCCGAACTTGCATATTATCGCAGTAATAAGAAGCAAACAAATTTAGTTATCTTAGATCTCTCTGCCGCTTTTGACATAATACTAATGTGTTTAACTGTAACTTAAATTGATACATAATGACAATTTCGTTCTTTGAAATGTGTCATTACCGAATTCTGAATTCAGCATCTCTTAACCTTTTTCCATCCCTGGTATTATAATAATTACTGAATTGGTGTTTAGACCTCTATTTTTAAAAGTGAAACAATATTGAGCAAGAATATGCACCTGCGAAGTTAGGACTGTGTCCGGACCACATCAGCGCTGCTCGGGCGACGTGAGTCTGTGTGTGAGTGTGTGTGTGTGCGTGTGTGTGTGTGTGTGTGTGTGTGTGTGTGTGTGTGTGTATGTGTGTGGGCATGCGTGTGTTTCTGTGTAATGACGCGTGAGCTTTGCATATTTGTTCACCCGAAGGAGTTGTGGAACAGACATTTGGTGTGTAGCTTGAGAATCCAGTGTCCTGTCATTAAAGAACACCACACCAATACTCAAGAGTTACGCCGCCTGATTTATATTACCACATTACAACATGCCCAGCTTGGCATTTCGTTCACTACGCACCAGTCACCCTTCTTAAGGAAGGATTGGACTCATCATTTAGCCACACCTGGTTTTTGCTAGCCGCAGATGTTGTTAGAAAACATCAGCGTTGCGGCGGTAATACCGACCTTTCCAATGATATACCCAACACTGTCGTCTGTCTCGCGACAAATATAGTGACAACCACAAATATTATTGTCTTGCTGCGCCAGAAGTACGCCGAATTCGTCAAACATGTCCACATTCCTTGATACCAACTCTAATGTTATTCTTCTATTTATCGCTGCTATGGCAAAGTTGTTTCTTCTTTCCTTGGGCCAAGTGTAAAGCGACTCCTCTACTTCTGGATATGGCGGCGTGGTGAGAGCGGTGAACTTGAAACCGTGCTTAACACTTTTCAACTGTAGGTCGTTAAGCGCACCCACAAGCTGCGTGTCTATAGCGTCCATTGTGTAATGTAAACCGTAGATAGCCATATCGTGGGCGCCTGTTTGAACCATTATAACATCTCGCCCGTCCAATGCTTCTTTTCTAAGATGCGTATCCCACAAGTCAGAATATTCGACGATTTTTTGTAGGCTGAGATAATGCACATTCTCCACTGTGATGGTAGAGTGACGCTTAGTTAAATCCAATGGCAATCTGTAACATGTTGATATGATGTAGTCGGCTTTGTACCTCATGTGTGATGCACCGATCATGAACAATTTTCTGATGTTTTTAATGCAGTTGCATAATTTTGTGAAGGTTATCTCTTCGTACGTTTTACCGTTTAAAAAAGTTGCTACCCACTTGTCTCGTGTGTAATACCATGTAACTATGTTTCTCTTGTCAGTTGCGGTGATGCGTTCTCGACGGATAAGTGCCGATCCAGTAATTCCATTGTGATTGTTACAAACCCGCTGTCGCCAAAGCAATTTTCTAAGGGGAGTGTTATTTCCCGCGAACGCCGTAAAGTTGGTATACTCCAGGCTTATGCTTACATTTCGGCACGAGCATTCTGGTAGAGGGCAGTACGCCAGATATGTGCCGTTGAAGAAATCTTCATAATTACATATTTGTGTCGAGATTGAGTCACTGCGTACAATGAAGCAGCTACCTCCACGAGAAGACGTTCCCATAACCCGTTCTTCTATGACGAAATGTGTCGCCGACAACGCGGTAACGTTGTAATCATAGCTCTCAGGCGATGCCACAATCCTAGATGCTTTCATAGTAACGTTAAATAATGGATTGTCTTTCGTGAAGCGAATGTACTGTCGTAATTCCGTTTCGCCGATGAAATCGTATATTTCGCTGCCGAATGCGTACATTTTGTCTTTTCCCATCGCGCTGCATCTACGTGGGTCTTCCACTGAGGTTGAAACATAATTGTTGTTGGGGAACAACCTCCAGATTGTGTATCTATTATCATGCTCTGTGCTGATCGGTGTTTCCACGTCTACATAGACGTACAAAGTAGCAGCGCAACATAACATAAACAAGGAAGCAACAAATCGCCGTCTCAATAACATCATAATGGAATGTGTCTGCGACTGTTCAGAAGCTCTATGACGTCCCGGTCGTAGCCAGTAGAATCCAGACCGCACCGCTGATTGTTCGTTGCTATTTTGTGTCCGCGACCTGAAATATAAAATATTACATGTTCATATTGGCCTACAGGAAGAAACTTAAAAAATTATTCAACTGTTGTCTATTTCAACAAAAGGGTTTTCTCCTACGAGATTCTGGCCAAGTGCAGACAGACAGACGGACGGACGGACGGACGGACGGACAGACAGTATTTATTTTGACTATCATAAGCACATAAACTACAATATAATATTCATTGTAAGGTCAGGGAGGCTCCCATTAAGACAATTATACGCCGCTATCATGGGAGCCACCCTACTGATGTAACATAATTATATGATTATCACGTGATCAACTATATGCATAGATATGTGTATACATAGTATATACATAAATTAGTTAAAACAAATTGCAAAGTCATGTCTTATTTAAGAATGACAAATGCAACAGTTAGAAATATGACGTGATTCATAATTCTTGATAAAGTAATTTTTTGTATAAGTGGAAAAACCATATAAGTTGTGTAGAAATGTTATGAAGGATGATATTTGGAGTATTGTTAACAGTTTGTATAATGTGTCTGATGTACTTTTTTTGTATATATATGATTACTTTTGGGAATACATATGTTGTTTTTACCACTTGTGTTGTATTGGTGAATTGCAAAGTTGTATGTGTATGGAGTACGACTGAAGTATTCTGGTGTAAGTTTTTTGATAAATTTGTAATAAAATTTGAGCTGTCGGAGTCTATAGATATCCAATTTAAGAAATTTACATTATTTGAAGATAGGATCTGTGTGAGAATTGTATTCACTTGAAGTAACTATTCGCACTGCTTTCTTTTGAAGTCTAAAAACGCGATGGGCTTGATGACTCCACACCAATATGCTATGATTAATCTTGGGAAGAATGAGTGAATTATACATTATAGATAATAGATTCTTAGGTAATACATGTTTACGTTTATTAAAATTCCAATTATTTTATTGATTTTATTTGCTGTTTTTTATGGCTGTCCCAATTTACGTGTTGGTTTATGGTGATACCTAAACATTTAAATCATGTACACATTCAATATCTGTCCCATCTATTTCTATTTTAACAAGTTCTATTTCCTTTTGGGGCATGTGACATACCATGAATTTTGTTTTTTATGTTAAGAGAAAGTTTGTTTGCCTTGGCCATCAGGAGATTGGAATTTATTCAATGTACTAAGAAGAGTGGTGTCATCTGGATACATTATCAATTTAAAATTATCACTGGAAAATGTTATGTCATTAATATACATAATAAATAGAGGGATCCTAAAATATACCCTTGTTGGACACCAGTGTTTATGGCAGCTTCTTCCGATTTGTAATAGACAATTTCAACATGTTGCTTACGGTTGTGCAAGTAGCGTTTACAGAGATCTAGTTGCTGCACCATTTATTCCATAATAATTTAATTTTTGTAATAATATGTTACGGTCAATTGTGTCAAAGACTTTTAAAATGTCTAGGTATGTGTTTATTGGAGTTGCTGACTGGTCAAGTTATTGGACAACTCTGTCTATTATTTCTAGAGTAGCAAGTTCCGTAGAATGGTTTTCCCTAAACCCGTATTGATTCTGATCGTATAAGTTATTGGAATTAAAATGTTCGTGTAATTGATTAAACATGAATCTTTCAAAAATCTTGGAAATGGCTGGTAAGATAGAAATTGGATGATAATTATCAAAGATTGTCTCATCACTATTTTTTGTAAGGTTTTTAAAAAGTGGAATAACTTTAGCAATTTTTTATTTATCTGGAAATATGCCAGTTGTCATTGATTGTTAATGTTTAAAGTGTCCTTCACTTATTTCATTTTTAATTAGCTTTAGTAATTTGGTTGATAGGCCATCTTGACCACAGCTATATTTTGGATGTAAGCTATCAATTATGTTAGTCGTTGTACTATTGGCTTAAAGTTGAAAGTCTGTAAACGTATCTCTGTTAAATAGTCTTTGTAAGAGCTATGGCCAGTATTGGTTATTTGCGATGCAAGTGTAGAACCAATATTGATGAAAAACGAATTAAATTTATTTGCAATAATAGTCTTGTCAGTTACTGTTTCACCATCAATTTGAAAGAAATCAGGAAATGTTTCTTTCCCTGTCTTTTAAAAGTAATTTCTTTAATCATAGACCACTTTTTTATTATCGTGCTTATTTCTTTCAAAACTGGATTGATAGTATGCTTGTTTGGCTAATCTTATATTTTTAAAGAATTTACCTATACCTATATGGGTATGTTTTAGTTTTGAATACAATTTATCTCTAAATTTTATTGATCTAATGATACCTTGTGTAATCGAAATGACTTTTTGTGTTTGTGTTTGTGTTTATTATACTTAATGACTTTAGTAGGTAAGAATGTATCCATAGCAGTACTAATAGTTTCATCAAGGAGGTTGTCACTGTCGTTGGGATTAGTATATATATATATCCTTGTTTAGTTTATCATAAATATTTTAACGCACCAATTCAATTTTTAAATGTTCAAGGCTGTCAGTATTTTGTTGTCTAATTCTGATAAATTTAGGGACATTTGTAATAGTGGCATTGCAAATGAAACACGGAAAGTGATCACAAATGCTGCTGATTAAAATACCGGCTGTTGATTTAAAAAGACCTTTTGAAAGTTTGCATTGAAAATTATCAATAAGCGTGCAGTTAGTATTCGAAAAACTTGTTGGTAAAGTAGTTTTAGGAAAGAATCCATGTGATGTGATTGTGTCAAAATATACACATATTATGTTTTTTCTTTTATTTTCAGTAGATCAATATTATAATCTCCGGCTAGTATTACTTCACCAGTTAGTTTGTAGATGATCTAATTTAGGGCATAATTCTTCTATGAATGTTTGTTAATTCTCAAGGACGTCTCTAGGAGGTCGGTATATATTTCCAAGGATGATTGTTTTTCTTGACGATGTTTGATGTTATTTCAATAAATTGTCCTTCCCATATGTTTGACTTTGTATAAATATCTAACAATTTATAGTTGTAATTTTTATCAAGATATATTGCTAGGCCAGCGTGACCACTACATATTCTGCTATGTGATATTAAATTGTAACCATCAAATTGTAATAAGGAGGTATCACAATCATCCTTAAGCCACGTTTCATGTAAACAAAGAGCGTTGATTTTACAATTATTGTTTCTAAGTACGTCTAGCTTAATAAAAATTTCGTCAATTTTTGCGTTTAAACAGTTTAGGCTTAGTTTTGTAAATTTGTCCTGTTTGTTTTATGTGATTAAATAAGTCGTCATCATTAAAATATGGTGATTGATGAATTAGATTTAATTCACCATCTTCATCATTTGTATATATTCTTAAAATATGATTTAAAGAATTATTTTCTGTACCACCTTAACTTCCTAACAAACGTTCAGTATTGATCATATTTAAAACAAAACATTACTTGTCAAAGTAATTAAATTAAACAGCATGACAAGACTAATTTTACTGTTAACAACACACTTTGATAAAATCATATGTAAAACGCATATAACGCACATGCGTCTGAATAGTACATTTAAAGGAGCCTGATGCTAGTCAGGTAACACACATTGGTGCATTGTTCGCGCAGTAACTCGAGAAGAAAATACCTGATGATAGCTTCGATGCATTGCTCGCACAGTCGCACAAAGGCCTTTACGTCTTCTTTTGTTTTCACGTGAACGATTTCCTCTCCTACTCTGACAAAGACTTTGTCATCTTTCGCCCACACAGTTTTTCTCTCCTTGGTGTTGCTGACGCAGAAGCGATGTAGTTCAGCACTTGTTTTGT
Organism: Escarpia spicata; assembly: GCA_963995525.1. Lineage (NCBI taxonomy): Eukaryota > Metazoa > Annelida > Polychaeta > Sabellida > Siboglinidae > Escarpia > Escarpia spicata. The sequence continues at coordinate 39,178,157 of OZ023214.1, read as the reverse complement.
TAACAGTTCGTTCATGTAAACGTTGGTGCCTTTAAGGGTTTTTCGACCAGAGTAGATTTTATCTTTCTTTTTATGAGTCGCAAATTTTACGACCATTGGTCTTACTTGGCGTCGGTTGTCACGGTTGTCTCTGGTTGGTAGTCAATGGGCTTTGCTAATGTCGCTTACGTTTATCGTGACATCTGGGAATTTGCTCTGGACAAAAGTTATGAAAGTGTTTTCATCTGTCTCGTCTGTTACCTCAGACAATCCATTGATAGCCAAACAGTCTTGTCTTGAGTATTGTTCGATATCGTCCAGTTGTGTTTCCATATCAACGTTTTGAAATTCTTCTTCCAGTAATCCACTACCGTCATTACTAATGACTTCGTGGATGATGTGGTGTTTGTTGCGTGCGCCAGGTATGCAGGTATGCAATACTGGTTGTAACTGTTTATAAACATATATTTGTCTTTGTGAGAGTTTCAATGTTTTTTTTCAGCAGAGTTTTCTTTGGTTAGTTTTTGATGATCATTCGCTATTGAAAAAAAGTCATTTTACATTGATTCAAGCGTTGTTTCCCTCGTTCTGCTGATGCATTCCACAAACTTGTTCATCATATCCGCTATGGTGTTTTGTTTCTGAAGCACCAGTTCCATCATATTTTGTTGCCTCGTCAGAATGGTTTCAATGTAGTCGTAGCGGCCGCTTTCTCTGCGGTCTACACTGTCACTTCGCTGGCTTGAACAATCTTTTTGTCTTTGAGTTTGTCTTGGGCATGTTGAGAAGTTGAGAAGTCTCAGCAATTTACCACGAAGTCGCACCTTATTCACACCACGACGGAGGTTATGCGTGACCGGCGTAATCACTACCTCAGCTGACTTTGGTGCACTGCCACCGGTCGCGCTTGGACAGACAGGCAGGCAGCTGTGAAATGGCGAACACGACAAGTATTCAACAGGTACTCATCACGGTCCGGTGACGATCTCTACTGGCTGCTGGTAACGTAGCCACCTGTAGTGACCATTGGCGAGAATCCCAACCAACAGAAATTTGCACAAATGTCAAAAATCAAATGGAGTCAACTCGCCCCATCTGCGTCCGTCGCATCCCGGACAACTTACGGAAATCCCTGCCAATTTCCTGGTTCGAACGTGAAGTCTGTCAATCAAATTCTGCTGCTTATTTGACGAGGATCATCAACGCACCGACATCACTGTGATGACGTAGTCTTCACTTCGCAGCACCCATTTTACGAGGATTCATCATACATACATAATTTCGACATAATTACACGCAATGTGTATCCCATTGATAACGGTAACAATTGAATTGTAACAGTTTATTTATGGGAGTACGACACAAAGGGCGCATTTTTGGTTATTATTTGTAACGCAATATCCAACTGTCAAGATCCGCCAGCGAACACGGCTGTATAATTCGGGTTTAGGGATAGTGAATTTTAATAAAACATATACAAGGTACAGGTTTACAAAATGTATTCAAACCCACCGAATTACAAAACTATCAGTACACATAAATGTCTAGAGGAAGACTCGTCAGCCTCCTATACACTCTTATCATAGAACGGGTATACCAGGATATATAAACATGACCTCCCTGCTAACATTCATCCGCATATGGTGACGTCCCACCACCCTCTCCAACACAAATAATAGCTACAGGCAAATACCACCTTCTGCTATAAAACCAGTGAATGTACATCGAGGCCTATATAATGTGCTCCTTCTTTATAACATCAATAGAACATAACAGTGTTCGGGTCCAACAATACCCTCGGTCGACACGGACGTCAATTTTATGCTCGTCCGACGATCCGTAACATTCAGAAGTCAAAGCATTTCCGACCGAGTGAGCTTCCTTCTTCACGCGGGAATTCAGCCTTGCCTCGGTTATCGTCTAGGCGCTTCGCTATAGGCCCATTGTTCGTACGAAGTTTTAGATGGCCGTCGAACCGACCCGACACTACAATCAATATTAACTACAATAATAACATATTCGTACTCGATGGTATGTACTGTACATCCTTCATAGTATAGGTTATTCCAACAACACAAAACACAATCATAATACCTATATATATATCCATATGTTCGACGTATACATATCAGTGTAAAATATTCAATATGTCTTCATAAAACAATCCCATCACCAAAAGTATTCTAACTGTTATCAACCTACACACCCGTGAATATCATCCGTGGCAACCATACCGCAACCTACGTTCGGCCATCATTATGCTGCGTTCCAATCACCTCGTGAAGTCGTATTCACCACTCGTGTTCACCACCACGTCTACCAGCAGCGCGTTCCAGTGATTGCACGTAGTGCGCATGCGCAGGTATTGTTGATATTAGTTAAATTTTTCTGTACGAGATAGTTGACCAAAATAAACATCAACATTTTGTAAACGTTGTTGTGTAGTAGTCTTTGCATACTATGTCCACATCTTTGCAATGATGAAATAAATTACGGCTATTACTAACGAAATCAAATCGAATGGCAGCGCAAGAGAACGAGGTATGAAACATTTATTACTGAACAAACTGTAATATCGCCCGCTTGCATGTTCTTACGGTCATTGACGTTGCGCGTCTTCTTTTTTCTTCAGACCCTTCATTTACAATACAACCATTACCCGCATTAGCGAAATAATAAACTAAATCTAATGAGCCTACGCATGACGTGAGCCGTTACTTAAACATTATTTTATGTGAAATTTTGAAGAAAAACAAACACTGCATTGCTGCTTACATATTAACTATTATCCATTATTTTCCTAGTCCTAATAATTTTTGCGACAACCCAAGGATTAATTTAACATCTAACAGAGCACAGCACATCGAATAATAGCAAAGATACTACAGGACATTCCCCATTTTTCATATCAGCACATTCTTTGCCCGAACAGTATTCAGAAACAACAAAGCACAAACATATTCTCATCTTGTGGTATCTCAAACATCATTGGTGCAACAGATGGATGCCACATCATAATTTCTCGTCTGCAATGCCATGGCGATGACTATATTAACAGAAAGGGTTATTATTATGTTCTTCTACAAGGTATATTCGATGAAAGCGCCAAATTCAGTGACGTGTTTGTTGGTCCTCCAGGTAGAGTGCACGATGCAAGAATGTTTCATATGTCACCCATTTAGAGTGCCAGACAACATCGTCAAGGAAATAAATGGATAACTCCTTGGCGACAGTGCTTATATTTATCATGACTTTCCTTGCATTGTTACACAGCTCAGAGATAACAGAACACTGACTCATGACCAAATTCTACGAAATTCAGCTGTATGTCGGTCACATGTTATAATAGAGAATGCATTTGGTCGACTGAAGTGTAAATTCAGACGGATCAAGGATATTCAGAATGTTAACTTAATGATCATATTTCACATAATAATTGATGCTTGTACTCTACATAACATGTTAACAGAGGATATGATTTAATGTAATGAACATCTAGATGGATACTCAAGGTTTGATGACAATAATGAATAAATAGGAAGTCAATGAACATTCTGAATATACCCCATTTGTTTGTCTCTACATTTGGAATGTCCAAACTTATTCAACAATTATTAAAATACGACTGTAGTTAAAACTAGTGACATGTTAACAAAATTATTGTCCCATTTAATATTACAGTAATTACTCCTCTGTGCATAGAATGTATTACAATTGTATACACGTTAAGCAGTATTATTGTTCATGTTATGAAGTATGTACATTTCAAATGTAGTGACATGTTAACATTGTAATTTTCAAATAAATTGTACTTTTCAGACCAGACACTTCAACAACATCTGGTTTTATCCCCACATAGATTTGGTCCATGGAATTACCGTTCAAACTTACGAGTTATGATTTGAAAGAAGAAAATCACACAAAAATCATACACAAAATTGTAAGTGTTGATTTTTTTCAATGTTGCAAACCACAACGACATGATGCCATCTGAAAAGCGCTTAATAAAGGTCACATAGTTTTTGTTAACTTGATATATGTTCTAAATGTATAAATAGTCCCGTGTTCGCTTGAAGGTATTCTGTTTTAACAGCATACTACAAGGCAATATGTTAGCATTGTAACTCTACGCATTGAAGATGAGTACCAACCTTGGTATGACGAGATGGAGACCTACTCCGTGTCACATTAGCGCAGTAACTGCGTGAATATAGAGGATGACGCACGAGGACAAGTGTTTCAGGCGCATGTCAATATCGAATTACTTTCGAAGTGTGACGAACAACGTAACGAGATACTGGTGATACTTAAAACATCCAATGTAAATCGACGCGTTGACATACTGTGCTTAAACCGTATACTTACAAATCGGCAAGTGTGTATATGAAAAGTATGGGAGGCTAGGGAAAGGCGAGCCACCGGGGCAAAGTGAAACATGCTTTGTTCAAGTTACGAAATGGAGACATCTACCCGTGCTTCGGTAGCGTGATTCAGGATCACACGGACTACTGGTGTGTGTGTGCCACTGCACTTCGTAGTCTTAACCAAACATGTTTCACGTTGACCTGTTTGTTCACTTTGCCCCTGTCTCCCCTATAATCGATTCCGTGAACTTCCTGTTCATAGTATTGCCACCCATGGCTTCATAGTGTTATTTGGGGGTAAAGCAACATACATAGTCTCATTGACATTCACATTGGACAATAATTGTTTTTAACAGTGATGCGAAGTTACCCTAAACTGGATACTGTCGAGATTTTCATTTAACATAATAAGACATATCGTTCAGTAACAGTAATCTACCCCCTCCCCATAGATCATCACGCGACATAAGAAAGACAATTCATACCAGGCGCCGATTTTCGCTGGGGCTCCCTTTACAAGATGGCCGACGTACGTAACCGTGAATTACGTCTGCATGTTATCGTGCGGCATATGCTATACAGTGACGTAATATAAAGACAGACATACAGACAGACAGACATACAGACAGACAGACAGACACATTTTCAAAATAATAATACTTACTAGCTTTCAACTCTTTAACAACTTGTCTTAATCCATTGTCGGTAAACATACCCACTGATTGTTGATGCTCTTTCAATATCCAAACACATTCCTTCATTTTGCAGGATTTAAACAAATGTCCACAGAAATCAGATGGTTTACGTTATCCAAAGATTAGCTTGTATATCTAAGTTTTAATAAATCAATAACTAGTTAGAAAGTGCATGTACTTCACATGAACATGAGGCTATCACCCAACTGCAAAAGTCTTACAATAAATAAATTTCATGGTCGTAACAACACGTCTTAACTACATCATTTGACATCAGAGTAGTCGAAAATACCAGATGGTCGTGTTTTACGTTATCGCATGGGAAGAGAGAGTCACTACCCTCAGACGGCGACGTTTTCTTGCCAGATTCAGACGTAGTTCTGCTAGGAGACGGAACTCTCAGCTTACAAAACTCTAAATACCTAACAACCACATATGGTATTGTGCCTGGCTGAGCTAATTTTCGTTGACATTGAGAACTTACTAACACATTTCCACTTATAATGAAACATTTTGGTGTTCAAATTGAAGTGAATACTAGGAAACTTGTTAACTGTCAAAAGATGCCTGCCCATCCGACAGCAAAGGATCAATATCATAAAATGTAATCGATAACGTAGAATACAAATGGATAACGAAGAACACATTTCGCTGCTATTTTCCCAGCATTTATCGATACTATGATTGACCATCTCCCTTGGGTGTTTTTCTGTAACTTGTATTCGTCGTTTATTGTCAACTAAGACTCTGGGAATAATTAATCATACTTAGGCCTTTCAGAATAATATTTGTGTTTCCTGTTACATGCTCTAAATTATTAAGGTAGGTAGGTAAGACAGATATTTGCAAAATACAAGTTGGCTCAAACTCATGCACGCTACAGGAAACATAAAGAACAACATCATGCGAATTCGGGTCAAAAGAGAGGGAAAACGTGGCTCAGTAATATTTCAAAACAAAGCCGTTGACCAAGGGTGCCACAGAAGAGAAAAAAGAAAGGAAATCATGTGAAGTCAGCGAGAGAAAATGTTACGAAGTTCAAGCATGGAAATATTCAAAAATCACCCAGATAGAGTTCAAGTCCAGAGCTAGAACTTCGCAGTTGTCATGAAGGTGTTGATGTAAGCGGAGTGTACGGAGCAAATATATCGTTTCTAACAAGTAAATGTGCCACCTCTTCAAAGAGCTTGGCGATGACTACTGGTCAGAGAAGCAAGTAACTGTACAAATGGAGCATGACACATGAAAGCCTTACAGTAGTGTCATACGATCAGATGGTTCACAATGTTGCAACTGTCATCTCAACCTCTAAGATCATCATTGGGTGGGTCCAACCAAACCTGCCCAACATCCAGCAGACACACCTGATTCTTAGACGAGACAATATAGAAACACCACAATAATTCAACACAGGTCATGTTCAACATAATTTTATCGGCGCCATGACATTACTGTGAATGTGGCTATGTAAATCGTCCATGCGATGGGATATCAGGAGCTGGAAAACGCAGCTGGTTGTGCGGTGAATAAATAGAAATTAATCACGGCAGCACAATACTTCTATGCATGGGGTATTTCTCAGCCGGAGTCAGCAGTAACGTACCTATTACACATGAACGATGCAGTGAATGAAAAAAAGCATCTGCAAAACTTTCTAGCGGATTTGTTAGAATCCAAGGCTCTGACGCTGTGATGCTAGTCGACTATTACTTAGTTGAGACGTTCAATTCGTTGTTTCAATCTGTTCTGCTGGTCGTTTGGAAAGTTTCATTGTAAATGACGATATGCCACGAGGAAAACAAAAAGGAAACACGCGTGACCATAGATGAAACAGCAAAAGAAGACGAAGATGACACGCTGACAATTGAGGAATCAACAACTCACCTATCAAAAATCAGCAGAGGTCATACGTTAATGGAACACACACAAAGAGATTATTATTAAGAACTTTGTTGCAGTGAATTTATATGTTAAGAAGATGTGCGTAGGAAAATCGTTGATATCGACGATGGGAAGATATATTGGCCACATTAATCCAACATATTCCAACTGAGATCATCGATGGGAGGTAATATTGGCCACACTAATCCCACATATTACAACAGGCAAATCACTGCAAGCATTTAAGGATTTAAGCACAGATAGTTATGTTCTATAGGTGCTATATATAGATCGTTTCTCATCTGACCACACCGATTCGGTGTTTTACGTTATCCGTTTTCAACGGCATCCAAACTCATAATACTCCTTTTGAGACACAACAAATGTCATGACCATTACCTTTTCTTCTATGGAATGAGTGAATCTGTACCGACAAAATAGTTATACCTACAAATAATGTACACATCTTGCCAGGGTTAGCAACTTGTGTGTTTTACGTTTTTAGATATTATGATTGTATTATCACTTGAATTAATCATGAATGTATATTTAAGCAATGTGTATTAAAAATTGCTACAATAGATATGACGTAAACGATGTAGTATGTAGGACGCATGACCAAACGTGGGACACATTGCAAACATTTACAAAAAAAATCATCATAGTTTGATTGGTTATTGCAGTAAACCACAGTAGATTGGATGAGAAGAATTGTTGTTCCAAAAATCTCAACAGGTTTACATTCGTATCAAAATACAATTTCGTTATTATATTGAGTTCATATTTTTTCGATTTCTAAATTGGACTGGGGACATTGTCGGTGGTTTTAACCATAATATATTGTTCATCAATTTGTCATGGGTTTATTTATTGTATGTGTTAAAGTGCATCTAAGGCTACGTTTAGCAAATTCATGTTGCAGTCTGGTTATGTGTATGATATCCACGTGTGCTGAAATTGTTAATACTATTGTTTTGATCAAATTACATGTGTTGAAGGTAGTTTAATAATTTAAGACTTAAACAACGGTTACACTTATAATTCGGACAACTTTCTTTTGCTTAAAATGTATTTATTCTATCACATTTTGTCGCCCCGTGCTGTTATGTCACAGTTCAAATGTGGCAAAACCAGTGAGTTGTACAAAGTAGATTTTATGTTAAGAGGTAATAATCGTTTGAATCTATTGAGAATAACTAAACTGGAATGGCTTTTCCAGTTTAATTATTCATCGAAACGTAATCCAAGAAAATTGAATTCATGTACTCTGTGCATCAGGGGTGAGAGCGACATTTGGTCAAAACCGCTGAAAATGTATGAGATCGAGCGGAGCAAGATACGAGCGGAACACGGTAAGTGGTAATTTTTTAGACTAAACATACTACTATGGTATGAGCGCTACAAGTGCTTTCTAGCTGGGGTTCGTGGTGGAGGGCGCTGTAAACCGTTTTAACGGGTTAGGGTTAAAGCCATTCTAACACGGTAAGGAGTAACATAAAAAAGGTGGCTTCTGGTACTGTAAAACGAACAAGTCGGCAAGCACCACGAGTTGCGAGCGAGTCAAGGACCGTTGGCTCGACTACTGTTGCTGACAGTGCCGCACTGGTTGTTAACGATGTTGACACGCAAGGTATCATTGATGTCAACTCGAGCGCAGGTGACTCATTCGAGATTCCTAGCTACCTTCGGCGTAAGAATGAGAGACGCATGGCTAAAAAAAAACAGTTACTGGAACGGCTACCGCTTCAGAAACACTCATGGCAGCCAGAAATGGTCAATCGGTTAGAGACATATTTGTATCACGGGTCTCTAAAAGAAATTAAGCCGGATGATTTAAAGTCCTATGTGGAAAGCAAGGGCTTCACTGTTTTGAATGTTAAGTGTGTGTCACATAATGAGGCTAAAAACAGTTCGTTCAAATTAACAGTACCTTTCACAGAATGTGATAAGCTGTTTGACAGCGGTGTGTGGCCAGAAGGCATCAGCATTCGTATATTCCGCTTTAGGAACGCGCGTAACACGTTCTGATTTCATTATCTTCCGACATAATCTACGATTTTTAATATGGCTAGTACTGGCTTTGGTCCAGGTAAGCCTGAATATGTCTCAGAGCTCATCAAAGCACATGATTTTGTTTTACTCCAGGAACATTGGTTAATGGAATCTCAGTTTCACAGGATTAAAAACATACCATGTGATAACAATGTTAGCATTTTATCTCATGATGTTTATGGAATAGATAATACTATGTTTTTAAATGGCAGAGGGTATGGTGGATGTTCCATTATGTGGAAAAATTCCTTGAATTGTATTGTCTCCCCAGTCATCATGAACTCTAATAGAATATGTGCAGTTAATATAACTAGGCAAAGCATGTCATTATTACTTTTTAATGTGTACATGCCATGTGATACCAGATGTAATGATGATCTGTACTGCAATATTTTGACAGAAATTATGAGTACATGTAATATAATGAACTGTTCCAATTTCATTATTGGAGGTGACATGAACACGTCTTTCAATCGTGTGTCTTCTAACTTTACGAAACATTTAAATTACATATGTGAACGTGAAACAATCAAGCCATGTATTGATTTTGAAGGACATAATGTTTGTTATACATTTACTAGTCCTGTGGACAATGGTACTCATGTCATTGATCATTTTTTTTAAAACAATGGACTCTTTGACCATATGTTAGAATATTATACTATGCACGACGGTGCAAATTTATCATTCCATTCGCCACTGGTTCTTACCTTGAGTTTAGATGTTAATTATTGTTCACCTTCTTCTAGAAGGTACATATCTAGACCTAAATGGCAAGAAGCGTCAGACTGTAACTTAAGTCAGTACAGCAAGGTTTTAGAAAGAATGATTGACGAAATATCTATACCATGGCATTCTCTAGAATGCCGCGATAAACATTGTCCTAGCAGGTTAACGCATTGTCATGATATTCAGATATTTCATGATTCAATAATGGATTGTTGTATAAGAGCTTGTCAAAACTCCATTCCACATACTTCAAAAGAGGGAAATTCGAAGGTAATAGCGGGTTGGAATGAACACGTTAAACCATACAGAGAAGCGTCACTGTTTTGGCATAATCTATGGAAAGATTGTGGCTCTCCTCGCAATGCTGTTATTGCTGACGTCATGCGTAGATCACGCTCTCAATATCACAGAGCAGTTCGTTTTGTTAAACGTAATCAAAATAATGTTAAAAAAGAAAGTATGGCGACAGCGTTACTTGGAAATAAAAGTAGGGACTTCTGGCAAGAAGTAGGTAAAGTTACAAAGAACAATAATATGCTACCCAACATGGTTGATGAAGTGACAGGAGACGAAAATATTTCTAAACACTTTGCTACTAAGTATGAGGACTTATATAATTCAGTAGCCTATAACGATGCAGACATGACGTCATTGCTACAAAACATACATAGTAAAGTAGATGCACATTGTAACGAAGGTGAAAATACTATTACGATGCATGATGTTTTGAATGGCATTAATCATGTTAAGATTAACAAATGTGATGGATACGGCGTTATATATACCGACCACTTTATTCATGCACCTACCAAATTACATGTTTTTCTTTCTTTGCTATTCACAGCAATGGTATATCACGGATATACCCCGGATGGTTATAATATATCAACAATTCAACCTCTGGTAAAAAAACAAGAGGAAATCAGCAAATAATTCTGACAACTATCGAGCCATTGCTCTTATTAGCCCTCTGTCGAAAATATTTGATTGGGTTATAATGATAAAAAGTTTTGATGCTCTTAAAACAAGTGATCTACAGTTTGGTTTCAAACCTCAAAGCTCTACAGCTAAATGTACATTTGCGTTAATGGAGACTGTGAACTATTTCCAGCAGAATAAATCGGATGTTTACGTGTTATTACTAGATGCGACTAAAGCATTCGATAAAGTAAATTATGTTAAACTTATTAACTCTGATGGATAGAGGAATGAATCCCCTTTTAATCAGATGTTTACTTTATATGTACACTAATCAACATTTAAATGTATCATGGAACAATTCCATGTCATTGCATTTCTCCACTGCCAATGGTGTGATGCAGGGTGGGGTGTTGTCCCCCATTTTATTTTCTATCTACATTGATGAAATGTTAACAAGACTCTGCATGTCTGGTTTTGACTGTATGAACGGTCATAAGTACTATGGTGCTGTTGGCTATGCTGATGATATATCTTTGGTAGCTCCATCGATATATGCATTGAACAAAATGTGTGATATATGTCTAAAATTTGCATATGAATATGATTTACAATTCAACCCGGCAAAATGTCAACTTATTAAATATGGCAGTGGTACCGACTGCCCATTTTACTTTGATGGTTTAAAAGTGAAACATAGTAAAAAAGGGTTGCATTTAGGCCACGTTATTGGTCCTGACGCTCACCAGGCTATGGTAAAAGATATGTGTCATGATTTTATATGGCGTGTAAATGCATTATCTGCTAATTTTGGGTTTTGTAATATAAACATAAAACGTCAATTATATATATCGTACTCTACATCTTTCTATGGTGTATGTCTGTGGAACTTGCAAAACAAACATCTTGATATGTTATATACTACGTGGCGCAAAGGTATCAGAAAACTTTTTAATCTACCAGTTTGTACGCATTGTAATATGGTGCCACTTTTAGCAGACTGTTTAACGATTCAAATTCAAATTATGAATCGAATGGTACGATTTATGCAGAGTTGCTTGAAATGCAGTAACTCCAGTTTGAAAATGCTCTCTCATCTAGCCTTTCAAGGTAGTGGGTCATATATGTCTAAAAGTTTTAACTATATCATGTCCAAATTCAAACTTGATGCCATGACATTCTTTCGAATGAAGTCTAATCAGTTTTATGGTATGATTCAAGACCACTACCAGGAGGGGCTGGATGATGAACTAGTATTTAGAGTCTCATTTGCAAAAGATGTATTACATAATATAAATAATGTGGGTAGCTCTTCTTTTTTAGCCATTGACGAGCTGAGCTCATTGCTTACTGTTTTATGTACACAGTAACTTATATACATTGATTTAGTTGAATTGTACAATTTTAGTACGAATAAATGTATTATTATTATATGAGATTATTTTCATGTTTTTCTCACCTTCCACCACCCCACCCATATAACTGGTACTGTCAAGCTATTGACTATCCATATAGATAAACATCATCATTATTAGTACCTCAAAAGCTTTGGCACTCTTTTGAAATTATTCAGTGAAGTCGTACCAATGCAATGACATATTTAACTTATTAATAATGAAATCATTTGGGTAACTGGCAATAACAAGATACCGTACAGGTATCTGAAACAGGGGTGATTGCATGGGGCCTGGTTCCGAGCCGTAGTGCTGGGTGTAACTGTTCAAATAAGCGATCCGAAGCCTAAGGCACTAGAAATAGTGGTGTTCGTCCACAGGAAACATATCGTTGTACAGTGTTTATCAGTAAGAACGTGGTCCCTTATCGACACACAACTACGCCCACCGTACTTCACTCTGTCATTACAGAACACACGTAATGCGACGCCTGGTTGATCCGAGGTTTTTTTTGAAAGTCCTCGATTGTCACAGTTATTTTGTTATCACTACCGAAATCTATTTCGACAGTTTTCTGTAACCAGTCTGCCTGAAATTTGTTCCTGAGCGTTTCGTCATTTCTCGATAGCAAACCTCGTCAATTTTGTCCAGAACTTTCACGATGTAGTTGGTTATAGTACACGCACCGGGGCGCCAATAAGCACACCATTCCGTGGTTCCTTGATAGATAGCGAGAACACTAAGTGTCCACCTAGCGGGAACTTCGGAAGGTAGTAAACGAAACAGAGACCAACAACTACGTGAAAGCTAACGCTTTCATAGCGATATTGCGTATAACAATATTTATTATTAGTTTCAAACAGAACCAAACTAAAGAACTTTGATTATAAGTCTTTATTTTGTTCACGGCACAGCAAAGTTGAGCGTATCAACGCGTTAGTTCGAAATGCACCACTAACATCGTCACTGTAGGACGCCACTGTCAAGCCAGGATTTGTTTCCCTGCGTGTTTCCCCGGAGTTCACAAATGGAAACAAGATATATTGACTACTGAACATTCTTCAGGATAGTTCGTTTTCAAATTCGAAACTTTCATTTTTCATATCCAAGAATCATGTTAAATTACCTGGTAGAGGCTTTCGTTGACGTGTCACGTCGACTTCATCAGTACCTATGACGCTGAATGACGTCATCGTACACGTGAGGCAGTTCGTAATTGCCCTCGTCTCTGTTGATGGGTGTTTGGGTTTTTCTGATCCAGATGGCTTCCTTGATTTGCCGAATTCTTCTGTTGGGTTCTTTGTCAACAATTTTCACTCCCTCCCAGTCTATGATATGGTTTTCAGTTGTCGCATGGTCTGTAAGGGCGGATTTATTGATGGTAGACATCAATCTTTTTTTCCGCTCCTTGTGTATTTCTCATTTTTCGTGTTGTCTACGTCCTTTCTGTGTTCCTCCAGTCTTGTTTTGAGTAGTCTTCCTGTCTCCCCAATGTATTCCCCACCACAATTCTTGCACGGTATTTGGTACACCAGTTCGCCCTGTTCTTCTAGCTGTACTTTGTCCTTGGGATGTACCAACAGGTGTCTGAGGGTGGTGTGGGGACGCATGGCCGTTGCTACTCCATATTTTTTCAGTACTCGATGTACTCTCTCCGATACCCCCTCTATGTATGGGATGACTACTTGGCTCCGATAGTTTTTGTCCTTAGTCTTTTTGTTGGTCTTTTTCTTCTTACTGCTATCTGTCGCCTTTTTCAAGGCCCACGACGGATAGCCACATACTCTTAGAGCTCCTCTCAGGTGTTCCAACTCTTCTTTCTTGTCCCCCTCCTCCGAAGTTATTGTCTCACACCTGTTCATAAGGGTTCTGACAACTCCCAACTTCTGATGTTTGGGGTGGTGGGATGCAAAATTCAGGTATTGGTCAGTGTGCGTCTTCTTCCTGTACACTGTGGACTTCACACTGCCATCTTCCTTTCTGGTGAACTTTGCATCCAAGAAGGGCATGCTGTTGTTCTCTTCGTCTTCCCGTGTGAAAATGATGCTACCTGTGGGGTCTACAGTGTTCATGTGTTGTTGTAATTTCTTTGCCTTTCCTGATGACGTCATTCAGCGTCATAGGTACTGATGAAGTCGACGTGACACGTCAACGAAAGCCTCTACCAGGTAATTTAACATGATTCTTGGATATGAAAAATGAAAGTTTCGAATAAGATATATTGACGTCATTAAATTTTAATTATCCAATAGCCTTTCACAATGCTGAGCTCTTATGGGTTTCCGGCCGAATTATATATCTTGCGCAATATCAGAGGGCATATGACAGTACTTCGTTTGGGACAAATTTTCTCCTCGGATCTGGACAAATTACAGGAATGACCCAATTGGATGACCAAAACGCGGAAATCCGCGTTTCCGCGGAGCTCTCTCATCCCTGAATGAATAGTTCTGTCTTCTATCTTAGTAACGGTGTGTTGATACATTTTCTTCTAGTCGTTTTAGAAAGCATATATTTAGTTGTGTTTAGATTAAGAGATAATCCGTTTTAGATTAAGCCATTCGTTAATGCAGTTCTATGTTGATAGCGGTTTCTACATTTCCATTTTCTTCATGAGTTAAACTAGTCTAGGGTACTTAAGATCGTGGTATCATCGGCGTAGATTATAAAATTGACGCACACACACACATATATATATGTATGTATATATTTTGTCAGGGAAGATACCTGTTGTTAATATTGAATTTGTGATTAGAGTTATTGGTTTTATTAGAACAGGTTTAATTAATTTTAATAATCTTGACGAGATACCGTCAAAACTACAACTTGTTTTGATTGCAATGACTCTCTTGTCTGTTATTATTTCTTCATTCCACGTAAAGGATTCAGGGAAAGTTTTATTTGTTGTTTTCCTGGAGAGAATATAATTTATTGTGCCACACGTTTTTAACGTTATATCTGAATTTGCTAAAAACAAAATTCATGGTGGATTTGTTTTGTTGTTTTGTTATACTTTTTTAAGGATACCGTTATTAGTTGTTAAGTTAATACTGATTGCAAAGTACTCTAGTGAGTCGGGTTGGGTCATTTTAAATATTTTAAGTTGCCAGTCTCGTGTATCGAATGCATTTTAGCAAACCTAACGTAATCCATTTACATTTGTTATGCTTGTACTTTTTAAACTTAACCATTTTATATTTCCTTAGCTTCACCAAATCCTTCGCTACCGCGTAATCGCTGTAGAACGGGGACATACGTATTCTCGAACATTCGAGCTGGGAGGTTTTATTGCACACCGCAACTGCTATAAATGTGGGTTGACAAAACTTGACATTTTACAGCTACACAATTTACACAGTGTTATTCAAGAGGAATCAACCATGCATGTCTTTATAGGCCAACACAAGGGACATTCGCTGTTTTAAGTTCCCTTTAATGTGCCGCGACACAACCAGTTCCTGTTGATGTTCGCACATCATCGACTCACCTGATCGGGACAACTGTCGTGAAGAAAGACGGTTCTGTGTTATATTCTCACACCAGGGATCTGTAACGTTTTGTTGTTATAACGTAAAGTAATTTCGGACGCGTGTTTTATAAAGACGACTGGTTTATTTGAACATCTCCATGCAGACCTGCTACACGAGGCTAGGTCAAGGACTGCTGAAATCACGTTATGGTGTCACCTGTCTAAACTATGCCAAGTTAGTGGGAACATAGAAATACAGTAGCGCTACCTAGCGATTATACTAATGTTAGTGTCCTTGAAGTATACTGTGAATACTTGATATACTTGCTACAATCCGTAAGGTGTGATAAATGGTATAAAATGTATAACACCTACAGTTCGTAGTCTACTTGCCACTTGGGGTTAAATCTATCTCGGGTAGATCTTCGTAGCATCGGTATAGGTGGAGTTGATTGGTTGGGTGTCCCTGGGCCGTCTCAGATGGGACGTCGTGGTGCCGGCACGGGTCGTGGCGGCGTGCTGTATGATTCCGGACCGCAGTGCACGTCAGCTGGTTCGGTCGTCTGGTTTCGCTGAAGTGGCTCGTCCTGATGCGTCGACTCGATGTCATCAATAGCCGTGTCCATGTTTGGCAGTTCAGCTGTCGACCGCAGTTGACGACGGTTGCGACGGTAGCGCGCGCCGTTCACCTCAACCTCGTAGGATCTGTGTCCCAACACACGGCGACACAGCCCCAGTGACCAGCGTCGATCACCTGGCAACCTCATTCGGATGTTGTCACCAGCGTGTAGCTCCGTGAGCTTCTTCGTGCCTCGGTTGTAGTGTTTTGTCTGAGCTTCCTTCTGTGAGGCCAGCTTCTCTTCTGTTGTAGGTGGTATCGCTGGGCGTAATAGCTCCTCAGTTGTCGGCAGGAGGGTCCTTGTACGCCTTCCCATCAGCCGTTGTACCGGCGATGTTCCGATATACTCGCTCGGGGTGTTCCTCCAGTCTAGCAGCGCTAGCAGTGGGTCTTTGTGGTCTTCTCGTGCTTTCTTGAAGAGTGCTTTACACGTCTTCACTGCGTTTTCCGCTTTGCCGTTCGATTGTGGAAACCTCGGGCTAGAAGTGATGTGCTTGATCTTCCATAGTTTCACAAATTCCTTGAAGTCGCTCGGTAGTGCTCGCGACAGATCACTCGGTTTAAGTCTCTTGGGTCGATACAGATCCTCAACTTATCGGGCTTGACGACAACAAGCATGCTCGACACCCAAGCTGTAGGCTCGGTGACTGGCTTGATGATTCCTCGCTGCACCATCTCATCAAGTTTCTCCTTGATTCTCGCTCTCAACGGCACTGGCACACGACGAGGTGGGTGTATCACGGGTGCAACACTCTCGTCTGTGACGATGTGGTATTCGCCAGGCAGCTCGCCCAGACCTTCAAAGACATCTTTAAACTCTGTGAGTAGATCGTCTTTTTCTTTCACTGCCGCTCGCACCGCTTTCTTCAGCGATGATCGTGGGGCTGGATGTGGACTGTCACTGTAGCCTGACGACACGCGCGTTCCTGACGTGTCGCTCACTGCGTGCACGTTTCTGTCGCTGTCGTTGATCGTCACGAAACCCATCTCTGAGCAGGTCATCAATGACAACAGTGGCGTAAAGTCATCGTTCGTGATGTTGAAGGTCAAATTGCTTTGTTTGCCTTGTCGCCATACCGGAAGTGTCACCCAACCAAGTATCTGGTACTTTCCTCCAGTGTACGTCCTGATGTACTTGTGGGTACAGTGTTGCAGCTTCTTCATTTGGCGGTCCCTTGTCGCGCTGCAGTACGTCTCTCGTGGAAGCACGTTGCATTCTGCTCCAGTGTCCATTTGGAACAGAACCCGGCTACTTGGTCTCGGAGATCCAACTTCTACTGTGATGACTGCCTTCGACGCTCTGTCTTCAACAAGACCGACGAAGAAGATTTCCTTTGTCGTGCGGACGGTTGACGCCGTCGCCCTGCACTTGAGCTGGAAATGGTTCTTCTTTCCGCACTTACGAAATAATAATAGGGGGTTCTGAATCTACTAAAGAAAATCAAAATAAACATCAAAGGTCGAAGCGTAAAAGAATTATGCAGAGATAACATCTTTACTAACAGTGATCTTTAGCAAGAGTTTAGAAGAGGGAGTAGTACCAAATGACTGGCGTAAGGCAAATGTTACAGCTATTTAAAAAAGTGTAAAGTATGAACCTAATAAGTATGGCCTTACTTCACTGTCGTCTATATGTTGTAAGCTACATGAACACATTATCGTTAGTAACATTATGGATCATCTCGATCACTATAACATCTTAACGGATTGTCAACATGGATTTAGATCAACTTGGAGTTGTGAAACGCAGCTCTTAGGCTTAATTCACTAACTCGCATATTATCGCAGTAATAAGAAGCAGACAGATTTAGTTATATTATATTTTTTCAAAAGCTTTCGACCGTGTACATCATCAGCGACTTCTTAAAAAATTACGTAATTACGGAATACAAATAATCAATATGAATTAAATCTGTTTTATCTGGACGCACACAATATATTCTGGTGGACGGAGAATCTTCCCATCATATTTCTGTAGTAAGTGGAGTACCACAAGGTTCTGTTTTAGGCCCATTATTGTTTCTAATTTGTATTACTGATTTACTCAACAATATTTTAAAAGTGTCTTTCTTAATTGGTCCAATTTGAGTAATATATGACATATATTGGACTACAGTAGTCCTGATATTGTACAAGGTGATCAAATATAGGTGTTTCTGGTTCATTATAGGTCAGTCGATTATTGATGCTTTGAAAGAAACCAAGGTTCAGCACACACTTCGGACTTATAAAAAAGGATTAATACACAAATCACGAAAACTACGGCGTTCCAGTGAGATACAAATGACACGTGACGACCAAGCGCCAATTAGAATCGATATAATTTAATTTTGAACTGAGAACAAACAATTATATTCTGTTACAAATAGACGAATACACCAACAAAGTGTTTGCCATGATAGAATCTGTAACAGAAAAAGAAACCAACCAACCAAATAATGGCCAGTAGAGTGTCTAATAATGGCAAGAAGATACCAGTCAGTAATTGATGGTCCCTGATCACCAAATTATCGATGCGATCTTTCACCGACACATTTCACATCGATAGTTATGCGGCAGGCCTCCAGCACAACTCAGGTGTATCAATGTTCCACAGTGTATACATTTCACAATGGTTTCTGTTCGCTCTTCGTCTAGTACACAGTACCAAGACTCGTTGTCACTTTGATTGCTTTTTCGTTTTGGCTGGCAGGTAAAAGCTGCTGTTTTTGTCTTTTTCATATCTGAACTGAATTACATTTTTTATATGGACTGGAAGTTATGATTTCCGACTTGGTGGTTCTTCTCTTGGCCCTACAAATCGCTGGTTTTGTGATGGCAGACAGCTTTGCAGGAGTGATGACTTTTCTACCCATCTCTGTTTGATCAGTCACCTGCCCCGTGCTTGGGACTACTGCTTCATAATGACCATCATCTTCACTCAGATTTAGGTATTTGACCGTAATTGCACCAGACTTCTGAAATTCAAATACACTCTCCGCAGCGCAGACATGCACCGGTCATCGTAGACGGCGTGCCGTTGCAACGATTCTCCATCTCCCCAACCATTTCACTGGGATTCGCCATCGATATGATTCTGTCTGCGATAGATAGATCTGCGTTCGCCATCCTCTCATCAATGTTTTTATAATGGCCAAAGTTGTCTAACATATATGTGCAATCATGGTGGATCGTAGTGCATCAGAGGAAGTCATTTATCGTGTTCGCAGGTCCTTTAAATTGCAATGGATGTCTCTTTCTGCATGCTGCATATCCAGATATTAACAAATAACAACGGCTCGGAAGAAACAACGTCCATCTGCCTTGGTTGCGATACACCTGAAACCATTCTGTCTGCTTTTTATCACCTTTTGCGCGTCTCCGCGCTGGCCGTCACTTTTCGTTCCCGTGTATGGACGGTATGTTATGTAAAGCATCCCTTGGGCGTCACAGCGATATAATTACTGTATATAGGAGTAAGAACGGATGGTGATCCAATTTAGGTACAGGTCCAATACCGGTACACTTCCCCTGCTTCATGGATGGCCCCAAACACATAGAAAAAATGTAGAGGAATTGTTTTGTACTTAACAGTAGTGTTTTGAGGGCACGCCTAAAACATTACCCTAGTGTTTTCGAGGGGTAATGTTTTGAATTTAATACACCGGCTCAACCATCTGCAACGAAAACTGGCCAAGCTCTTACAACTAGACGTCAAAAAACATACCTTTCATGGAAGAAAGGCGTGTGGTCAGAATGAAGCCATTCCGTCACGGACAGAAGACCAATTTGATACAAAACGATCTGTGATAGGCACGTGATGCAGGGACACCAGTGACGCCTGTATCAGTCCTGTCACCGATTTTGTAACGCTAAATTACACCATAGATATGACTAACGAGACTGTGAAAGAGACCATGATCAGCGATCACAAAATTGTCACCAACTGAAAAGAACCTGCAATGTGCACTAGTCAATGATCGTGCAGTAAAAACAATGATTTTTATTACTCATGCAAACATGTGTACCTCGTTACCCGACACATTGAAAGATGACCATTTAAATGCATTATGCGTCAAACCAGGTGGGGTAGGGGTTGAGCCCGCTAATATTTGTAATATATAAAAATGTATTATATTATATAATAAAAATGTATTAACAAAATAAATAAATAAAGCGCATGTTCTTAAAGTGCCCTACAGCATAGTTCTTCAGTGGAAGTAAGCCAGTTTAAATAAGTGAGTTTAAGGAGAGTCTTCCATCTGATCAGACTATCTGTTCAACGAATGTTGACTACCAAAGCGTTCCAGAGTGTCGGTCCGGACACAGAAAGCCCGCCTGCCGTAGCCCTCTACGTAGTAGCGCAGACCTACCAGCAGACGCAGATCAGCAGGTTGGAGGTTGCGGATAGGGTATTACAAGATCTCGACTATATCCTGGTGCAAGCCCATGCAAGGCAGTAAACACGAAGATATCACAAGAGCGTGCCTTACATGCATCAGTAATAAAACAATGTCTTATCTTGATATTGCGTAGAAATGGTAGTACGCTGACTTGCGTATGCGCGACACGTGTAACGACATTGTTATTACGCAGGCAGTCGTAATCGTTTAGTCCCTCACTCAATATTTCCGCAATAAGGTGCAGTTGGAGGTTCCGGTGAGCCTCAAGGCGGGCAAAGTTGTAGTTTTCTGTATCTGTATCATAATCAGAAAATCTCAGCTGAGTATCGCGCCAATGATGTTGGTTGCTCAATGAGCCTTGTGCACGGCCTAGCAGTTCCTTACATCAGTGCTTCTCAACCTTTTTCAGTTCTCGGCACACTATAGTTAGTTCGATCCTCGCGGCACACCGAGTCACATTTTACTACGTCACAGTGTATTTTATTGTCACCACCCATTAGTCATCGGACGGAATGGTAAATTATCGTTTGCCCCACGGATAAATTTTTTTTTAAATAAACGTATTGCACACAAAAAACACATTTAATTTCAAATTTCATACGAAATATAAATCAATAAGGGTTGTAGTTTTATTTTGAAAATATACTTTAATTACCATTCAACATTTCAAGCAGATTATAAACGTAATCTGTTTCCAAACACGTATCTCAAATGATCATTACGGATGACATGTTGGCCAAATAATGACTAGGCCGGAACGTCTATTTGGCACCAGTGAGAAACTTGCGCCTGTCTTGTGGAACAGAGATAGCACCGGGTGATGCTATACGTATGAAGTTGTCAGGTCAAGGATACAAGGACATTTGGCGAAGAAGCTGTCAAACCGGTCGTACGTCGTTCGGGTTGAAGGTCGTATGTACAGACGCAACCGACGAGCTCTACATGTGGTAGACGAGTGCACAACGCTTCCAGAGAGTAACCCCTTGGAAGACAGTTCGACTCCTCTGCCACGAGAACCGAACGAGATATCGCCTGCCATACCGCCTCGTGCTGACAGGGCGATGCCAATTGAAGATCCTGTTCTGACGCAAGACACACCGCCGAGAAGACAACTTGTTTTGATGCGAAACACACCATGGCCACGTGTGGACTTGAAGCAGAAGCACACGTGCCCGAAAGCTTCCTGCATACTTGGCAGATTATCGGTAGAAACTTGACTAGTTAGCTTGTCTTTAAGAACTAAAGTTGTGATTTACTTTCGCTTTTGTAAAAGGAAAGGGATGCAGCGTAATATACGGTATGGAGTCGGAGTGTAGACGAACGGCTATTTTGTGTACTGTAGATTATATTAATGATGTGTCGAGTTTGTCTGACAGAATGGTCGAGTGAAATGTGAACCGGTATGGTATGACAAGCAGAACAACAATAAAGCGTTTCATAGCCGTTGTTTATTGTAAGAATATGAACAATGAAACAAGTAAACGTAGCAGTCTACAAATGAAGCTTGATATTAATACAAAACAATAACATTCTTACTTTTTATTTTCATTACCATAGATGTCGTGGCACACTTGGGTGGTTGACGCGGCACACCAGTGTGCCGCGGCACACCGGTCGAGAAGCACTGCCTTAAATTGTGGGGCGTCCTTTGCGTCAACCAATGACGCTTCTATGATATTCTATACAGTCAAAGTGCGGGGAAAATTAGTTTTTATATTCTTCAGTGTTGGCTTTTATGTGTTTATGTTTGTAAGGGTGATTTGAGCGCGTGCGTCTGCAGGTACTAAAATCAAGGGGATGAAGAATATTTTGATGAGCCCTCCCCCCATATTCACAGCGCAGCGTGTACAAACTACAGTGTACTCCTGTTGACGTTTCGCAGTTTACAAGGCCTGCCTGCGTCATACCTGACGGATCTGCTAACACGACACCAGCCTAATCGTAACACACCGCCGACGCGCACCTGTTACAGAGGTCCCGCGCTTCAAAATTTGTACTCAAGGCGTCTATGCTTCCTCTCATACGCACCACCCCTCTGGAGCAATCTGTCAATTGCCATTTGCCATACATGCTACAAACTGCCACAATACATTCAAGAAGCAGCTGAAGACATGTCTATTTAAACACACACACACACACACACACACACACACACACACACACACACACACACACACACACACACACACACACACACACACACACACACACACACACACACACACACACACACACACACACACACACACACACACACACACACACACACACACACACACACACACACACACACACACACACACACACACACACACACACACACACACACACACACACACACATTTATACACACACATACAACCGTGTTTTAGTAATTGTAATACGCCTCTGAATGGCCATGTGTTCATCGTGAGAAAACGTCGTCTGAGTCTGACAGGACATGTGATGCGTCACGATGAAATTACTAACCGAATGCACCTTTGAAAACCCGAGGGCCTTCGGAAAAGAGGCCGCCCGAACATGACCTAGAGGGACACCGTTGAGATGCCCACTGGCCTCAGTGGGACTAGTCTGGCTGTCACGCTCTCAGACAGAAAACAATGGAAACAGTTCATCATGTCACCACGTTAAATGGATGGCATAAGGGGTAAAAAGAAGAATGGCCATAATTACCAAATTTACGGGGCAGAAATATTTTGTCAAATTACTATTATAATTATCATTCACCTTGTTCCGACGCTAAATTTTAATTATAGTAGTTGTTTATTATGAGAGATTGGGACAACTGTAATAATTACATCATTAGTTATATTAACGTTACGACTTTACAATTTGGAGTAGTGCATACATGCATTGAGCCCATATCGTAAGAAGGTCATAGATAAGCTAGAAAGAGTGTAACAACGAAGAGCAACTAAGCTGATTCCTGAACTGAAAGATCTTAGTTTTGAAAGACGCTTATTAGATTGTGGGTTGACAACACAAAAGACTAGAAGACTAAGAGGAGACCAAATAGAAGGTTTTTTTATACATTGAATGGATATGATGATATTGATAAAACTATTTTCTTCAAACTTAAAGAAGGCAGTATAACCAGAGGGCACAATGCGACATTAGTCAAGGAACTGTGATGATGTGTTAATGAA
Source organism: Escarpia spicata (assembly GCA_963995525.1). Classification (NCBI taxonomy): domain Eukaryota; kingdom Metazoa; phylum Annelida; class Polychaeta; order Sabellida; family Siboglinidae; genus Escarpia; species Escarpia spicata. Next base: position 39,154,529 of record OZ023214.1, on the reverse strand, counting down.
AGCAGTTTGAATAAGTTTAAAAATTAAAATGACCGCCACCTGGGGAGGGCAGGTTATACGTAAGTGGAAAATTGTTGGACTGTCAATAAGCCAAAGGCTTCCTTGTCAGCATGCCGCCTGGAGCTTGTAACTCTGGACGGCAATCTTGTTAAATCTAGTTAAAATATCAACAGAAAGAATTTTAAAAATTCAAGCGTCATATTCATAGAAGTGTTACCTTGCACAAATAACCTATACCGCTGACATCATGTGGCCACCTGTGTAGGCTAACAATATCTCCGAATGCATACATTTCAATATTTGAATATATTTCAATACATGTCACTAGACCTCAGAAGTGTTGGCACTATGCCACCAAACGGTTTTACGCCTCTTATAATAGACCACCCTACTAATATGCACCAGTGTTTATTATTTGTCTGCACTCTTGTTTGCTGGCGTGTTGGTCTGTGGAAGACTGATACAATAGCCGGTTTCACGTGTATTTACAATACGGAAGTTTGCATGAATAATCATTGCGCGCAACGTTTCTTTGTCATAGAAAATTTTCTGGAATAGTGCCATTACTGTTATGTATATAGCGTCTAATGACCTTATGGCTTACGTAGGACTCATTTGCTCTTATACTGTAGAGTAAATATATCGTTAAATCAGTCACTTAAATAGTCTACAAAACTGTGTTTGTATCCAGTTAGTGAATAGCCTATTATATAAACCATGTATTGTATTGTATTGCATAGGCACATGTGTGCGTGCATTTGTGTACGTGTGTGCGTACGTGTGTGTGTATGTGTGTGTGTAGGTGTGTGTGTAAGTGTGTGTGCGTGGCGTGCGTGGCGTGCGTGGCGTGCGTGGCGTGCGTGGCGTGCGTGGCGTGCGTGGCGTGCGTGGCGTGCGTGGCGTGCGTGGCGTGCGTGGCGTGCGTGGCGTGCGTGGCGTGCGTGGCGTGCGTGGCGTGCGCGGCGTGCGTGTGGTGCGTGGCGTGTGTGTGCGCGTGTGTGTGCGTGTGTGTGCGTGTGTGTGCGTGTGTGTGCGTGTGTGTGCGTGTGTGTGCGTGTGTGTGCGTTTGTGTGTGTGTGTGTGTGTGTGTGTGTGTGTGTGTGTGTGTGTGTGTGTGTGTGTGTGTGTGTGTGTGTGTGTGTGTGTGTGTGTGTGTGTGTGTGTGTGTGTGTGTGTGTGTGTGTGTGTGTGTGTGTGTGTGTGTAACAAAGCGAACTGAACCGTAGAAAAGTGACTGATAATCTACTTTGACTACTTTGAACACTTTCCGACTAAGCAGCTTTACATTTCAGGTTAATTTCAGAACGAACGCGGTTAATAATTATATGGCTGCCCGATAGTTCGGTTTTAAGTGAATCAAATCTTACTCACATAACCAACTATTGTTAATACTCTAGAAAAGGACGCTCGTGTCAAACGGACGTATATTAATAACGAATAAGTTATACAAAGTAGTTTAGGCTACGACTTTGGCATTATGCCTACGGAAACTACGCTCTTATCGAGCTGAATATAAAACTATTGTTGTGGTGTCGCTCACTATACGTTAGGCTGATCGCTGAGGCCTAACTGCGCACAAGGCTGACAAATAGAACGTCATAGCAGGTTTCAATAAAAGCATAGGCCGACCCGTGCGCGCAGAACATTACATGATTCACTAAGCTTCGCCACAGTGATCGGCGTGACAAAGTTAAATTAATATTAATTTAATCCAACTGCGTACGCGTTTGTTGTGGTGCTATCATTGTTATTATAATTACGAGACATTGAGAGCAAACACACAAAGAGCTGCTTCTACTATAAAGCCTGCTGTGATAAGACATTATCGGTTCATAAGCCGACGTTAGGCGAATGTCCGGGCGTGATGGTCGCAACACTGAGCAACGAGCAGATGATTCAACTAAGTGAGAAGACGCATTTCTCCAGCAACGAAGTGCGAAGTCGCCACGAAGCGTTCTTGAAGGATTTCCCTGATGGCGTCATTAGCCGGAAAGAATTTCTCGACACGTATCGCCAGGCGTTCCCAGGCGGTCAGCCAGCTGACGTCCAGGTAGGTCAATGTAATGTCAGTGCGCAAAAAATGCTGCTAATACAAAGATTCGAAGGACAGCCAATTCCAGTAGGCCATGTGGCTATCATATGAATTCTAACGAGGTGTGCTTATAAAAAAAACAGTATACTTCACAGTAGTTGTGTTGATATGTACACCACCATACATGCATTCATACGATCGTGTACGTATGTGGTATATAAATATATGCATTCATACACACGTTTATCTATGCCGCACGTATATCCATGCATGCATGCAACAGTAAGCACGAAAATATGTATAAATGCATTCTTCAATGCATTTATTCTTACGTTTACAACAACACTTCAACAAATTGTTAATTAGTGTATATGTGTAGGCTAATTTTGAGGGCATTGTGGTATGATCTCCTCCCGATGTCCATTTCCTTCTCTCTACGTTCATTCTTAAGCAATGGGTGGTAATAGGGTGAAAGGAAGTTCGCTGTATCGGTTGAACTTCATCTCACTTGCGGTCTTAATTTTGCGAAGAAGTCACTTCAAAGTGTGTAATACCATGCACTTGCGTTTTGTCCCACCAGCCGCTGCATCACTGTCAATAACTACAGGTATATCAATATTTAGTATCCAGTTTGAAAATGTTGTGAGTGCAACACTGAAATTGCGAATAAAGTTCCGGGCTTATTAAAAGAAAGTTGGCTGTCAGTATACATTCAACATATATATTATAGTATTAAGAACATTATATAAAAACGGAACCAGAATAGGTCGGTTAAAATCATGTTAGAATATATAGCTGGCGTGTATGCAATGCTTAATCGTATTTGCACGATCGCAAGTAAATATTATTGTAACTTTCAGCGTTACGCCGAATACATGTTCAATGCGTATGACATCGATTGCGATGGAGAGGTCGATTTTGTCGACTACCTACGCACGCTGAGTGTGACCGAGAGAGGAACCATGGACGAGAAGTTGAAGTGGGCTTTCTCGATGTATGACATAAACGGGGACGGGCAGGTGTCGTTGAAGGAGGCGACGGAGTTTCTTACGGTCAGTAGGGGAGGGAGGAATGAACCAATAAAAAACGAACTATTGGTGGATTCACGTTATTGCCCAACTTTCCTTCCTGCATAATCGATCAATCGATCCTTAAAGTCAACGTTCGGCGTTTCGAATTATGTATTCTTTATATGTATTTTAATTGAATAAACACTTCTTTCGTCCCTTTTGTTGCCATGTCATGCCATATTATTTATTTATTTAGATAGTTATCGTAGTTTCATTTCTTGAGGAGCTCATTAGAAATAAGTGTACTTTTCTGGTTTTATCCATGTATTATTCTCGGTGTCATTTTGTATAATTATGACACTGTTTTACTGTTATTCGTGTATACAGATATACTGTGTAAATACAATCAAGCATATCACTTCCTCTGTCTACAACTGCGTTTATCAGCCTATATGTTTCCGTCTGTTCGTTAACTTGCCGTCGTTTTCTCACAGTCTCTCCATCGCCTACGGGGAAGTGGTGACCGGGAGACGGCAGAGAGGGCAGCACGGAGAATCTTCCGCGACCTAGACATCAACGGAGATGGACTGCTGTCCCAGTCCGAGTTTGTGGTCGGTGCGAGGAAAACGCCTGTCGTCAGAGACTTACTGGAAGGCGGCGGCGCGTGACCAAGTCAGCGGAGCATGGCCAAGTCTGCGATGCGCGACCTAGTCAGCGGCGCGTGACCAAGTCGGCCGCAACGTTGTGTTAACCATAACTTCATGCGCATCTTGGTGGCTACCACAGCGGAAGAAATAATTTATGATCTACTGGTTGTATATATATATATATAATTATATGTATATATATATACATACACACATGCATGCATGCATGCATGCATGCATGCATGCATGCATACATACATACATACATACATACATACATACATACATACATACATACATACATACATACATACATACATACATACATACATACATATATGCTGGCGGCAACGCTTAATTCCACAGTAAATGAGGGATTCAAACATAAGCACACTGTACAAAACAAGGGTGACAGAGGCGACTGCAATAACTACAGAAGAATATCTCTGCTCAGAGTTATACGGAAAATGTATGCACGTATCATTCTCACATGTCTACAAAGGTTGGCAGAACGGATGTACCGCGATTCACAGTGTGGTCTCCGCTATGGCAAAGGAACTGTATGATCGTGTGTACAACAACTACAAAAGAAGGCAAGGGAGCAACATATGCCACTCCATGTAGCCTTTGTGGATCTCATTAAAGCTTTTGATTATGTAAACAGAGAAGCTCTCTTCACGGTCTTCAGGAAGAAAGTTGGGTGTCCACCAGTACTACTCGGTCTTATCCAAGCCTTCCACAACAACATGCAAGGAACAGTTCATGTCTGAGCCCTTCCCCATTAAAAATGGTGTGAAACCGGGATGTGTTCTGTCCCAGACGCTTTTTGGAATATGATTCTCCATTTTACTCAAAGAAGCTATACAAAATGCCAACATTGTTCATCCTTGAGTGGGTTTGAGGAACAGACGCAAACATGTACTCAACGTCACGCTTGAAGGCCAAGACAAAAACAAAGGCACTTCACGTGTGCGAAGCCATCTATGCTGATGATGCTGCCTTGGGCTATACAATGTCTAAAACTTTACACTTGACAAAGAATTGAATACAATACTTGGCAAAGCAGCAACATCTTTTGGAAGACTCACGAATCGTGTCTGGTCCAACAAGAGCCTAACATTGCACACCAAGCTGAAAGTGTACCATGCTTGTGTGGTCAGCATTTTATTGTATGGTTCAGAGACATGGACAACGTACCGCAAACAAGAATGGAAACTCAGCAGTTTTCATCTTCGTTGCGTACGAACAATCTCTGACATAAAATGGCATCCTCAAACACAGACGCCTACGGTGTCCTGGCTATGCACAGCGTATGCCCAGTGACCTCCTCCCAAAGACCATTTTCTGTGAGGAGTTGACTGAGGGCAAACGTCCAGTAGGCAGACCCAAATTAAGATTAACAGATTTGGTCAAGAGAGATATAAATGACTATGGCATCGACCTTCTACGCTGGCAGACTTTTGCTGAAGACAGAGTCATCTGGCGAGCGGGTCTCACTGGTGGTTCAACAAATGACATCGAAGCATACCCGATAAACCAGGAAACCAAGCGTGCGAGACGCCATGCCAGAAATCCAAGTCAACCTACCTGATGCAGCTACAACAAGCATTGTCTCTCGAGACAGAAGTTGGCCTCTATTATTTATATATATATATATAAATATGTGTGTGTGTGTGTGTGTGTGTGTGTGTGTGTGTGTGTGTGTGTGTGTGTGTGTGTGTGTGTGTGTGTGTGTGTGTGTGTGTGTGTGTGTGTGTGTGTGTGTGTGTGTGTGTGTGTGTGTGTGTGTGTGTGTGTGTGTGTTTTGTAAGTGTTGTCGTTTCTAAATACATTGCTAATGTTATCGTGTGAAACTGTAATATAGCGCATCGTAGAACATCGGAATCTCAATCGAGAAAATCCGGATTCGAATCCTCGTGCTACCGTTTTGAAGCTTGAACAACTTCGTTCACGCAACATAGCTTCAGTTCGCTCAGCTGTATAAATGAATATCTGGTTATTGCGAGTTGTTGATTTTGTTAACGAATGATCACTGAGCAGTACATTACAGAGAGGCATAATGCTTCCCACAGATAGAAGACGAAATGGTGTTCGAATGAACAGGTCTGCTAATGGGTGATGTGTAAATCGCACTGACTAATCGCAGGTGCGGGATGCCGAGATATATAAGAACTGACATTTTAATTACCTGTTGTATTTTACAGGCACACAATACATACCAACAACTTTATCACAGGCTTGAACAGAACAAAAACAACTTCACATTAACGCGCCATTAGCAATAATAATCTACTTTGAAATGACACATGGCTACAGCAGTATTACTCCATACGAACGTTAGCGAAGTTGGGTTATGTATCAAATTAAGGTTCGTGTTAAAGTACTTCAGGCATAATGGTATGTAATCAAAAGGTACGTAGATGCATCTGAACTTGAGTGAGTGTAAAATATAGCAAAGTCACGAAGTTAAAAATAAACCGTCTATGAAATCATCAACAAATATACAAACCACAATATATTTATAAATATATATATTGCACACAAATCACGATGAAGCAAATCAAAACATTTCCATAAATACACTCTGCGTAATCCTGTGGGGTGGGGGGAGCCATTCTGAAAATCAATTATTACAGAATTGGCCTGTGATATCATTGTTTTCTCTGATAACTCTTGCAACTATAGCCATGATTTTCTGTAGCATAGTTTGTCTTACGAGATTCTGGCTAATGGTAATAGTACACAGTGTATATGATACATCTTCCAAGGGGTTTTAGGACGGGGACATATGCACATGTACCTAACGCTTTCCCTTGTTTTTGAATCACAGAATTTCACACATGTACGTAAGATGGTGGGTTTCTTCCACCTGCGTATGGTTTGTTCCCACAACTTTATTTGGTAGTGTTGTTCCGCATAAATTTACTCTGCGTAAATGACAGCTGTTAAACAACACTGGATCGAAGAACAACAATATCGTCATATACAATACTTCGGATGAATGAACCTGAATTAGCTCAAGGTATAGCCTTTCAATTGATTATGTACATTTGTGTGATGCCAGTACTGATTGCTTATTGTACCTCACTAAACGGCAAGTGCACTGTCGACATTTTGTTTGTGCGTACGTTAGTGTGTGCGTGCGTGTGTTAAATCATTGTCAAATGTATCCTGTTAAAATAAGACAAGACTTACATTTCCGATGCTATAATGTAACGAATGAATACAAGTTAGATGAACGTTGTTTTTGGTCATTTTGAAGATCGTTGTGCCTGCTTATACGTGTGCCTGCTTGCCTGTGCATTTGTGGGTGCATGCGTGCGTGCGTGCTTGCATACGGGCGTGTGGGGTGTTTATGTGTGTGCCTGCGTGCGTGCGTTTTCAAATAGAATACTTCAATATAAATGCGTAAAGCTCGCGTAAATCTATGGGTAATGTTATGTTTTACAGCTGTTACGAAGCAATCTTCCAATTATCGCCCAAAGCGCTATAGTAGGCAGGCCTACCAGTTACGAAGCGCATGGTGTTTATGGTGTGGAAAACACGAACACGGACACAGTTCTACATATTATTCATTTTAATAACGTACGACTATGTTCGAAGGAATTAGGCTAGACACAATACGTTTGAGAAAATCTAGCAGTTAATGTATCATCTACTGGCCTAGAAGTGTTAATTAATTTGAGTCACATTTGACACATAAAGAACACATTAAATGTAAACTAAATCACGTACATTGAAATACACACATAAAGAAGAGCAAGGGGGTCCTACAGTTTGTATATTCAAAGAGACATAAGAAATGCAAAATGTTGTTATTGAATTACTGTGGCTTTATGGTCAAAACGACGTTCATTATTCAACGGTCTCACTGCTGTCTTTTCGTACATGGAAACACCATTGGTACTGCTAGGATACGTGTTTCCGCATACTCCATTACACTAATTAACACACGGTAAGAAGATATAACAGTACGGGGGTGCGTAGTCTCAATATGACAGTATTATATATATCATAGATATCGATTTGATCTCAAATAATAATAAACTAGTTGCCACAATTGACTAGGAGCACACAGTGTATAAACATCTTACGCTAAATTAATAACAGTCACTGAAACACATTCAAAACAATCCTACGAACAACGTAACAGCAACATATCAGTATGTCAGTTTGTCAGTATGTCCGCCTGCCCGCTTGCCTGTTTGCCCGTCTGGCCGTTTGTCTATCCGCTTGTCTGCGTGTTTGTTTGTTACTCCCGTGTATTCTGTCGCGCATCTGTCTAGCTATTTATCTATTTGTCCAACGAAACTGATACCTAATACACCCATTCTCCACTATATATATCTATCTATATATATCTATCTATATCAACAATGCCTCTTATGTATTTGATCATGTATCTATCAATTGTATCCATCAACATTTTCACCTTCGTATTTGATCACATTGCTGTAATGAAAGTGTTCATAACAGCGGGGGCGTTGCCATCGAAGCCAGCCATATCGAGCATGTCCGGATCCTCACGGTCGGCCAACGTGAAGCTGTTGCTCGCCAAGGCGCACACGATCAACTTTGCTCTGCTGATGCCAGAGTGAAGCCGATAGTCTCTCAGAGCCTTGGCCGGGGACACTTGGCCGATCTCTGTCTTGCAATCTGTGAATACGATGAACACGTCAAACTCCTTGTCGTCTTGTTGCGCCCACTGCATCGGCGCTGCACAGTCGGTACGACCTGCGGGTACTTCTTTGATGATATCGATGACCTCGTGGAGCTCCATGCCTGGTTTGATATTTACCGGTTTCATTGTGTCGCTGAAGCCGACGATCTCGCAGTTATCCTCTCTACTTGCTGTGATCAAGGACAGTGCAGCAGCCGCTTGTCGGGCATTTATTGCATTACTCCCCATCACTGGCGAGGCCATCGAGCTGCCGACGTCGATCGCGAGCAAGAAGCGCTTGCCGGTCGGCTCAACATGCTTGATGGCCATGTAGAATGCATGGTCCAAGGCCTTTATGATATCCTTGTTCGGTCGCCAATTCAGATTACCGAGGTCACCGCGTCCTTGCCTGTATATGGACATCGCCAGCAGCACACTGAACGGGTGGATGCGAGCGTACTCTAGTGCTTTCTCATTACCCAGTTTCTCGATGACAAGGTCCGTGACCTCGCTTTCTGTCTCGAACATTTTCAGCGACGTCATCTTGCCGAGGTTGCGGATCAAGGCGTTCAGGGGCATGTTAACAAGCAATGCATTCCAGATTTCGGCAGACTTGAGCAGTTGCGTTGGAACATGTTCCCTCACCAGGTTGTGACTGCGGATCGCATCACACACTCGCGCCACTCCGTCCTCGCTGTTCCCAAGTTTCTTCACCTCTTCAACTGCCTTCAGTAAGCTCAGGGTCTTGACGATATCGGTGGGGGTGTCGTCTTGGACAGGGTAAGCTTTTACTGCCGCCCCCAAGCCTTTTGCTACATACTGCGACACCACCTCGACGCCGGCTGAAATGGGTTTAAGGTGAGCAAGCCGAAGCACGTCTCTGTGGCTCCACTTGTTTCGTTTGCGGTACTTAGTGACGAGCTGGGCCAACTTGAGCGGCTGGTCTCCAAAATGTTGATACCAGTTACTGAAAGCAGAAAGATGCATGTGTAATATTCGACTGCATCTGGCAAACACGACATATGTACACGCTTACGATATGTTGATATGTGGTCTCGATTTGGGGTGTAAAACAACCACTGAAGACGAAAAGTATTGTCATGACCACCCACAGTGAAAGGTTGGTTTGGCGATAATGTTCTACAAAAAAATGACTAGTTGAATGAGACTTCATAATACTGCAACAAGAATATTATTATATAAATTAGTCAGTCACTAGAACGTTGCCGAGCGCTGGAAGCAACAACTAGAACTAGAAGTATATAATGGCCTGTAATGTATACGTGATCCGGTGTAACGTGATGTTCTGCGCATGCGTTCAACTGGAGAACGTAACGACGCAGTGTCTGATGTAGTGTGCGAGACACGAGAGACGCAGAGAAGAATATAATCAGGTTAGCCGATCTACACGGATAGCTCCTATTTAATACGGAATTTGGGAGGATTGCAGTTGTATCCGGTAGTTTTATAGATTTATTTCAAAGTTGCGGAAATATCTGCCGAGATTTCATAAAGTACATATCTTCTTGTGTTAATCAAATGTATAAAATCGAATGACAAACGTAGGCATGAAGCTGTTGTGCTAAAAAATTTCGTGGCTTACATCGAAAGAAGACAGATATATATATATATATATATATATATATATATATATATATATATATATATATATATATATATATATATATATATATATATATATAAAATCGACACATACCTCAGAAGAGCGGGATACACGTAGATAAAAAGAGTTGGACCCTCGATAAGCCAAAAGGCTTCCTTTTCCACATGCCATCTAGAGTTAATTCTCTGGGTGGCAATCTTGTTAAATCTTGTTTTATATATATATATATATATATATATATATATATATATATATATATATATATAAAGCAATATATATATATAAAACAAGATTTAACAAGATTGCCACCCAGAGAATTAACTCTAGATAAAGCAATATATATATATATATATATATATATATATATATATATATAAAACAAGATTTAACAAGATTGCCACCCAGAGAATTAACTCTAGATGGCATGTGGACAAGGAAGCCTTTTGGCTTATCGAGGGTCCAACTCTTTTTATCTACGTGTATCCCGCTCTTTTGAGGTATGTGTCGATTTTATTTTTAAACATATTCACACTATCAGCACCCACGCAATCAACACATAATCTGTTTCATTAATTTACAGTCCTTTGTGAAAATAAGAACTTTCTTATATGATATATCTAATCTACACTTCATGTCCTCTAGTCCTTCTATCTTTCTTAACTGAGAAAAAATATTTATATCAATATTTGCATAACCATTCAATATTGTAAACACTTCTATCTGATCTCCTCTCAATCTCCTGGTCTGTAGTGTTGCTAAACCACATTCGTTTAGGCATATTTCGTAACAAAGATCCCTCAGCTTTGGTATCAGTTTTAGTCGTTCTCCTCTGTACTCATTATAATATATATATACATATATGTCCTTCCTGCGATATACCCTTATATATATATATATATATATATATATATATATACATACATATATATATGTATATATATATACATATATATATGGGTATATTTATATATATAAGGGTATATATATATATATATAATTATATATGGGTATGTAAATTATAAACACAACTAGACGGGGATTTGATCATGGATAAGAAATTATAAATATGGCAAAACACCTTCCACAGAGCTGCAATTTGAGTTGGGAAATATGCGTGAGAGCATGAGATGGACGCTAAATGCGTGAGACTTGGTAGCTCAGCTTCCAACTTACATTTGGATAGTAGTTGCAGTTTACTTGGATTAACGCACGTTAAGCTTGTGTGATAGTTTGCTTAGCTATTTGCACATAGAATAATATCGTCTACGGATAACAACTTACCAGATGGCATTACGGTGGGCCCGTCCCCAACCAGAGCTTCCACCCGGACTGAGCGTCTGGCACAGCTCGATGAACTGGAAGAGTTGTGTCGGGATACGACAGACCCGGTTCAAGACGTCGTAGGCTGCTTTCTTCGTCGCCTGGTCGCCAGATCGCGCGCACATCGCCAAGGCTGACACGGCGTAGTCTTGCTTGGCCGCGCGGCCGGACACGCTGAACGAGACGATTTCTTCAACGACTTCCTTCCCCCGTCCAGCCTCGATTAACCTGCTAATACATTCGGCGTTAGGCGTGTCGGGAATCGCTTGGTTGTGACTGGTCTCACCAACATAACACGTTCCTTCCTCCGAGCCGAGAGATAGGTAGCGCCGAAGTCGGTCGAGGTCATTCAACGAAACCCTCAAGCCTTCCTGTCCATTCGGGTGCTCGGCCACGAGCGAGTTCTCCGTCATATGGATTCGTTGTTTCGTTCCCAAGCCACTCTCGTATGTGCTATTGTACTAACTGACGACCGATCCCCCGGGTATAGCTCGTGGGTGTTACCGTTTTCAAACCATACACACTAGACACATTCGCTGCTACAACGGTTGTGTTGTCAGATAGAGAAAGCCACGTGTATAAATACTAATTATAACCTTCACCACGGTTGTGGTTCACGCCCACGTCCATGTGTTTAATGCGTGATAACTGTGGTTGGTATCGAATCAAAATGAGCGCACATATATACGTACGGCAATCGTACACACGTACATACAAGCATGCACACACACGCACGTACACGTACGTACGCACATACGCAAAATTACGAAAAGTGCCCTGCGCGGGCCAGGCCGGGCATGGGCATACTTTTTGCGGGCTGGAGAAAACAAATATTCAACAATGCGGGCTTACAGCCTGGCCTGGGACAACATTCTAGGCCCTTGCAGGGCACTATTGCCCTGCAAGGGCCTATAATTTTGTATGTATACATGCATGCATGTATTGTACGGTTGCATGGAGCATGTAGCAAATATAACCATAAAATCATATGCGTGGTTAGGCTATAACCACATAACCACATTCATGGTTTTGCCTTAATTAGTTATAATGATTAACCAACTTCGTGGTTATTCGATGACGATTGGGTTATTTTATAACCATTCAACCTCATCCATGGTTATATAGTTTCCAGGAATTTCTTCCAAGCAGGGTCATTCAGTTTACCCTATCATGGGATAAGACGGCTCCTCAGCAATGGGATAAAACGGTTTAGGGGGCCGTTTTATCCCATGTATGGTAACCATACGGATGATAGTTTATTCTATATATGAGTTATCTATAGCATTACAATGTGTACTATTTTGTCTCCGTAAAGGTAATTGGTTTACTAGCGAATATTAGCGTGAGTCGTTTTACCCCCCCCCCCCCGATGGCGGACCCTTTTTTACTTAAACGGCCTCCGATAACGATTTTTTTTGTGACAACTAAACAATGAGTTTCTCAGGAAAGTTCATTATGGCAGGTATCGTTTACAAAGACTAAGTGTACCAGTTCTGTCCACGACAGCGAAGATAAACCTACATGCACGTACGTAGACTAAATAATATAAAGGCCTTATATAGATCTATATATATACCCTCGGCGTGGGATATGTTGTGAGTAACCTCCTCAGCCAGCGAGGTTGGTGTATTAATAGACGGCTTTTGGTGTTTCATCGGAAAACTCAATCATCATTTCCATCTTTCACCACAGTCGTAGTACTCATGTTATCAATTAAGAGTCTGCGTTGATCGGCGTCGGCTAGATACATTAACTGCAACGTTGCTGAATGCTTCCCAAACCAGTCGTATCCTATAATTAACTATATAGTCGAGTTGGGTGAAGAGTAAGCTTACATTTTTGTCACACAAATTAAGCATTTACGTTTCTGGCATATTTAAGGGATCTACACACCAAACTAAGCATGTTCCAAACGTCGTAGGCCCAACTTATTAGTCTCATCGAATAGGGTCTTTCTGGGCGTTAGCATGTTCAGGGAAATGTAACCGATAGATGGCGCAAGTGTTATTTTATTTATAACATTGGTTCCATGCGCCACCGCTGCGCTATTTACAAACATTGGCGAATTTGGCCCAGCCCAAGGTGAATTTCATCACTCGGAAAAGTGCGCAGTTGTCTCCGTGGCAAACTTTACTTTTTGTCTGCTGTGCGGCACGACAAAGTGAAGCAGTTGTTGTTTCGCTTAGGCGCAGGGCCGCGGTCGGCCCTCGCCGCAAACGACACCACAACGACGATGTTTAAACGCATCGTCACCGGAATTTTCCGACATGGCCGCCAAGCGCTCGAGGGCGTCATCAAACGCCCGCAGCCAGGCCGCGAGTTGCGCCGCTTCACGCAACTCGAGGTGTCCCACAACCGGGCTCTGCAACCCAGCTGGTTCGGTAGGGAAAATCTGTCGACGTTTGGACGTTTTGTGACACGCTATACATCACAGTGCCTGGCGGCTGAGTTACGCAGGAAAGCTGCCCTTAAATTCCAGGCTGGATCCTTTCGCATATTTGGGGGCGCTGAACGGTTGGGGCAACCGCTGCCACTGTTCGCCTTCCTCAGCGTCGGGTTGGCAGCAGGAGTCGGCATACAGAGGAGTGAGCAAGAACGCTACGACCCGGTCTGTCACCACATCAAGGTTGGTTCATGCAATGCGTAATGATTAATTCGATCTTGCATGTGAGCTACCTACGCAGTTACACACAGTTGCCTGAGTTAGTCACTAACACTGTTGCCAATTAAGCCGCGCGGCATCGACAGGCGCTACTTCTGCCGCCCCGGTGCGTGCGCATCCAACGATCTCACGTTTGTTTATAAACATTAACACATGTCAATAATGGTTCCTGCAATGTTTGTTAGTAGCTAGTGTGAATAAAACTTGTGTGGCATTTTGACAATGTCATGTTTCAAGACACTTAATTTTTTGTAGTACTAAATATCCTTCAGTTGTTAACTTATGAGATACAGGGACCCAGTGTTCGCGCTGATGCAATTTTGGGGCAATATTACGCGTTTTTACAAGATGTGACGCAGTTTTTCAAGTTTCACCGCATACCATGGATGCAATTTTTCACGTTTCGCTGCGTCCCTTTGAAGCAATTCTATTGTTCTTCAAAGTTATTTCTAGTCCCACGTTAGACAGGTCACTTCCAAACAAATACGACAGATATCCAAATTGTGTGTTGACAACCGCACTTTCGTTTCACAACGAAGTGGTGCCGCCACCACCAAACTGTGAAAAACGGAACACTGAATAGTAGTTCCCACTAATGCGCGTCAGTACCGCCTAACGGCTAATTCGGAAACTAGGTAGAACGACTTTAGCGTGGCGTCTGGTCAGCGTTTTTGACATCATGGCATCATTACAACTCGGTACAATGATCCGTGTATTTTCAGGGTCTGACTGGCTGTCAGAATTTAGTTATGTATCAAGGACACATTAATTTAGTCCATTTATTAGTCCACATCTTTGGACTCCATTTTTGTTTTTGGGACCCTGTTTTTTCAGGCCCATGGGGTCCCAGACTCCCAGAACCTCGTTTTTTTTAAACCCTAATGTGAACACTGGGGACCATTTCACTGTGATAACAACTCATTAGGAAAATCCATCATAAAAAAGGATCCGTTGTTAAGCTTACCTTAATGAGCATTTTCATAGTACAAAAACCCACACTATTTCCCTGACACACCAGCGAAAGTGTCACAGTGGCGCCTCCTGGTGTTGACAGTCATCGGTATACAAGATCACTTTTAATTAAGAAGCAATATGGATTTCAGAGAACAGAATCAGACTTATGAGGTCATAAGAATGTGAGTGAATTGAAGCAGCCCACAAGTGGAGATACAACTCGGTACATTGATCCGTCTATTTTCAGGGTCTGTTCCAGCAGCGTCGAGGTGAGAGGGAGGAGACTGCACTGGACAGAGAGTCTCTCGGCGCCGGTGTCACAGACTACACATTTGGCCGGCTGATTGCCAAGGGCTGTCACGCAGCTGTGTATGAGGCCAGTGTCAGTGAGAGCTCAGGTAATCACGCCCTCGTTTATTGTTTTGTATACAGCAGCAGCCTTTCTAAGTAATACCGCCCTATTATGGAGGAATTATACTCTACAACCAACGACCAAGTTTAATCGTCCTGCACCATGATTTCTAGACCAACCATTGTTGTGACTAATTAAGCTAATTCAAATTGATTGCAGTTACTTTTAATTTCATGTATAGTTACATTTCTTAGATTTTCAGATCAGTTGTAATTACCCTATTTTAATTAGATTTACCGAGGCTACTGTTGATTTTTTTCAGAAATGTCTTCAGTATTTGTTATTTATAAATTTAGCATGTTTGTGTGTGTTGCAGATTGTGGATATTTTGTAAATGATTAACACAATGTGTAAGAGCATGTTTAAAAGTGCCCTGTATAGATTGCGCTATTCCACGGCAGAAGTATTTTGTCGGTCGATGCTTGGCAACTGCTGCTAAACATAGAACAGTTTCGTGCAGGCGATATGTTTGCCGACTTTAGTTCTCGGTAACACAAGACAAGCATGCACTGAATCTAGTGATTGTGTTGTTGATAAGGATTCATCTATGACATATACTGTTGCAAACTAACAACACTAAATAAATAAATCCTTATTAACAACGCAATCACTACATGCAGCGCACACTCGTCTTGTGTTCCCGAGAACTAACGATGGCAAACATATCGCCTGCACGAAACTGTTCTATGAATAACAACAGATGCCAAGCGTTGGCCAACAAAATACTTCTGCTGTGGAATAGCGCAATCTATACAGTGCTCCTTTGATACATTTGTTCAAGTAAAGTTTGTTATAGGGTTGGCACGTTTCCAGGAAAAAACGGTTTTAGACAGGGCAGTAGGAAAATCCGGTATTTACCGGTAAAATCCGGGAAGAAGTCCATAACTGAGATTATCATTGGCTAGTTCCCGTAATTAAACCTAGTCCATTTAGAAAGATAGTTAATATCCATCTAATGCAAACAGGTTGACTAGTTACTAGTTCAGGGGTATCCTTGTATTTGTTTAAAGCATGAAGTCAATGAGATGAAAGAGTTATTCATCAGTTAATAAATAAATGTCATTCTCACAAGAGGCAGTGCCAAGTACAATGTACTGCTAAAGAAGTATGGTGACTGAAGTCAGACAGCCTGACCAGTATTGTCAGGTGCCAATTTGCAATGTGTTTAAGGAACAAAGGACATTTGAGCTGTGGACAGGTTCTATTGCACCCTCTCAGCAAACATTAGTTGTGACATTGCCAGCCACACCATGCCTTGACATTTAGATTTAGACTAAGGGACAATGACAGGCTAAGGCTAAGGACCTGCAAACAGCTGTAGCCATTGTCTCTATGAGCCCAACATCAGCTGCAACTTGTTTGAACTTGTAGTCTGCTAAGATCCTCTGCTGGGAAGCCATGTACACCAGTATCAGTAGACCAGATTAGATGTACATCACAGCCGTTTGAATATATTTTAGAATGTAATGTTTGTTGTTTTCAGTCAAATTTTAATTATGATTGTCCATTAATTACCAGTATTGATATATATATATATATACAGGATATATATATATATACACTCATGATTAATTCCTGTGATAATACAATCATAATATCTAATAACGTAAAACACTCAAGTTGCTAACTCTGGCAAGATGTTAGCAAGAAAATGTTTTATGTATATATATATATATATATGGTGATGGTACAGTAGCTTTTATTGCAGTGGAGCTTCAAATATAATCCTTTTAAGAGTTTTTCACAGTTATCCTGGTTTTTACCAATATTTGAGGTTTTTCCCAGGACGGGTTTTACCGGTATTTATCGCCTGGTAATTACCAGGGTGGGAAAAAACGTGCCAACCCTGGTTTGTTATATAACACAATACTATTTTTAAAGTAATTGATGTCATTGTTGTAATTACACAAAATCAGTTATCAAGTACAAATACGGCTAGTTTTGCAGTCACATAACTCGGTTCATCTAGTAACCATTTCAGGTTTGCAGTCCTGTCACCGTGTGACTACTGCAGACGGCATTCCCTGGGAGTTATTAGAAATATCACCTATTTCACTTCAGTTGCTTTTTTCACCAAGAAATAATAAGTTTTTGAATAGGAACACCTGGTATATTCTTTAACTAGAATGATCAGCGGATAGAATCGTGCAGTTTGTTTGTAATCCGCTAACCACAATAACTGACAATTCAAAATTTACCGATGGTCTGGTGTCAACAGCATTGTCGAGGTCATCGTCAGAAAACCCATCGAAAAAAATGTAGTCAATTTCAGCAATTGAATCATCACAATCTTCGTCGATTCAGTGACAGGTCGACAAAAACACACATTATCATCTTCCGTAAACATGCTTTCATCTAAGTCCAAATCGTCACTAAAACTGCCCATCAGACGTTCCAAAACATCGTCGTCAGCAGCTCTGCTGTTATATTGAATGCAGGCAAACTTACACCTTAACACACTATTGCAGGCAACAAATGTCACAATATAGCAGCCCACTATAGCCGGGTGCTGACCTGAAATGGTTAATTTACAATAAGTTTGAAATTTAAATAGAAGCACATTGATATTTACAACTCACTTTTCTGATTGATTCCACAGAGGAAGACGACAGCTTAGACGGAACATACTCCGAGGGTGACACAGATTCCCTGATGTCAGTTGAGTCTGACAACAGTGAAATAAGGGACACTACTTCTGATGATGACAGTGAAGACTTCGTCAAACTGGCTGCAGGTATGCTTGATTTTGTTTAACCAGATTGTTGGGAATTTGAGATATAAATGAGGCTAACCTTTTTTTTATTCCAGATAAGATACGATTAGATGGTAGTCCCCTCGTGTAATTTAGTTGTCAACTTAGGATAATAAATATAAAAAGTACTGTAAAGATGTTTGTAGCTTAAACTAAATAAATAATGATACATGGTATTATGAAAAAAAGTTTAGTGTCAAGCTTATTAAACGCAATTTATCCTTTTGTCAACGCACATAAAATTCATGCATCTTAAACATGATACGGCCTCGTGGGGTCATGAGTGTTTTGCCATTTTCATTCTGTTTACACTGGTTCCTTCCAAACTAAACTAGCCGCAGATTTGGAACAATTTCACAGTCACACCTTTAACGATTTAGAGATAGTGGTTTTCTTGGGTAGGTGCCAGGTACCCCGTTTGAAATAATGAAAAATAAATTGCTGCTTCAGATTCATTGCCAGTCTAAGTTGTTTTTATTTTAAATAATTTTGATCTCTGTTTTTGAGTTGACCATGTGTATATTTGTAGATAGTGAGAGTGACTGCAAGTCATTTGTGCTGGTCAGTGAAAGTGAGGAGGAAACCACTGACCAAGAACTGTCTGTTGAAGTGACCGCTCAAATTCCACTTGATGATGTTGGAGTACCTGTGATAACAGAGAGCACAGATAAAGGTGAGATTTTATGTAGAACATTACTAACACCTCTACAACTACTCAATGCTATTACGATGGTCTGCTCCAGTAATCACTACAGTTAATGTCGACTTAACGACTACTAATGCAACACCTCTATCAACGTAACTGCAATTATGCTGTTACTATTACAGATAATTTCACTGCTACACTTTACAAAAACAGTAACAAATCTCTGTACTATTGTTAATAATAATAATACATTTAATAACAATAAATGTTATTTATATAGTGCATTTGATTGGTAGTTAAATCAAAGCACTTTCCTCACAAAATGTGCAATGAAAAATTATGCACATCTATCGGGTATCTAAAGTTATGTATAAAACATGTAGCCTACCCACAGAAAGATAAAACATATTTGCAAACTGTGCTAAAACTAATAACATTAATTTTAATGTAATTAAATATACCAGTGTATGTAGTATTAATGATTGTATTAATTAAAAACCTAAGTAAATGCAGTTATTTATTACCTAGAAAGTTAGAATTAATTAAAATGAACTTCAACAAGAATAAAATGTTTTAATTCCATTATGATTATAAGGTTAAGGTTTATCTTTCAAAAGTGCTACTACCACTGCCATTACAACTGTTATCACTACATCACATTTTTACAGAATACCGTCTGTCAGATACCTAAGTTCTTATTGCAATGCTGAACAAAACATTTACATGTTTAAAAATTCAAAGCACACTTTTAGTTAGATGGCTATTCTAATATGTAGTGAGATGTGTTTAGGGCCAGTTGAAACAAAATGTAAGAGCATCAACTTAAGCTCTGTGTTCTACAGAGATCACTAGAGGGCGCCACAGTGGAGACTTGTTTAGGGACAGTTGAAACAAAATGTAAGAGCATCAACTTAAGCTCTGTGTTCTACAGAGATCACTAGAGGGCGCCACAGTGGAGACTTGTTTAGGGCCAGTTGAAACAAAATGTAAGAGCATCAACTTAAGCTCTGTGTTCTACAGAGATCACTAGAGGGCGCCACAGTGGAGACTTGCCTCTGGACAGTGCAACGCTGGATAAGTTTGAGTTGGCCGTGAAGATGATGTTTAACTACGCAGTCGAGTCGACAGCTGGGGCAATCATGAATGCGATGGAGCGTGAACTGTTGCCAGTTCAGATGACAAGCCACGATGAAGGTGACATATTGTGGCAGAATGGGTGAGCTATATTACATATGTGTATAATGTGTGTAATGCTGGTGTTAGGAGAACACGGGTGAGCTATCTGACAAATAGATGTAAGGCCATGTATGTGGCCCTCCACCATGAAATGAGACGGATTGCACTAACGCACATTGCGAGATACAGGCCAAAAAGAAGTCGGTGGTGGTCAGGTTGATTTTGAGATTTTAACAGCTGTTAAATGTTTATTACAATGCCTGTCTACTCTCTGACTATATTTACTGATAACTCATTGTATGTACTCAAAATATGTTTTTGAAGTAGAGTACCGTCAGGTGAATAGGCTGTCGACTCTAGTTTTCCAATGTAACAGGCACCGCTTTGCAGCCCTCCTCCATTAAAATACCTAAAATAGGTTCACTCTTGGCATACATCAGTGGCAAGCGGAGACCCCATAGTTTTCTATGATGTGAATTTCCGTTGAATAAATCTAATGAATGAAACACAGCTACTCAATGAAATCTCTCGAAATATGTAAACAACTTTTTTCAAGTTCATCGCTAAGAGAATCCCGGCAACCAATTGGATAGATTTAGTCACGCGATCAAGAGCATCTGTTGTTGACAGTTGCGTAATGTTGAAATGGCAAGCGTCCTTAGTGTCGACAGAGGTAAACAATTTGCCTCTTTGTTATCTAATGCGTTGCAGTCTGCAAGTGCTGCCAATACAGCAGATAGTGTTGGCAGAGATGGTATTCAAGGACTCATCAATTATTATTTTTGGTCTAATACCGAGAGTGAAACCGGCAACGAATCGAGTGATAGTGATAATGCAGGAAACCCGGCTTTGGAATCTGACAGCAGTGTCGCTGACGAGGAAGAGCAACTGTTTGTAACGACGCTGTCAATGGCATGCATTTTTTGTCCGCTCAAAGGCATAAAGAAAATGCAGCACTTCAGATTCACAGCAGCAAATCCTTCTTCAAGTCAAGGTTGACTGATCAGTAAGAGAGTTACCAGCTGGTTACAGACACTGTCAATGCCACTTCACGCCTTGCTGCCTTGCCTGATCATCTTCCCATGCCAGGAATTTCTGCTGATCGCAAGCAGTACCTCAGCCAGCAGATTCGGTCATTTGTGAGGAAGATGTAACAGTATTCAGACTTGGGCAGACAATAAACACCTGCTTATCTAATAATTGTTGTTCTGTATGAAGATTTAACGACGTGGCCATTTTGTTTGCTCATTTGCATAATTACATGCATATCACAAACATGGCCTTTGCATTAGATGTACCGGTAGTATCTAAGTGCTAAAAGCTGTGGTCCAATCTGTTGTGTTACAGAAGTTACATTATTTCATATTTACAGTAACATTTGGGTGGCCATTTTCTTGGCTCATTTGCATAATTACATGCATATCATTATTATTATTATTTTTTTAAATGGTCCTGTTAATTTTACCTTTCATTTGGTACAGGTACAGCTGATACCTGAAGTAAGTAAGTAAATTTATTTCCTCATCCAGATAATATACAACACAATTCAAGAGCAATGTAACACAGATGAGGTGGCTACCAGAGAAGTATAACTTATCGAGCTGGTAGCCAATTAAATCAAACTCATATAGGTTACTCCCACATACATAATATTACGTATATAAATGTTGCATTTCTCAAAGAGAGAAACAAACTACATTTTTGGAATATATCTAGCTACTTTAAAAAGAGGTCATTAATTATTTTATTTATATCACAGGTGGTATTAGTTTTTTGGTTAATTAATTTTGAGGACAAAATATACACATATGAACCTAGAACTTTACAAATGTGTGCACAGTAAGATAGAGAACAAATATTTGAAACATCATTAATTTATGGAAATTACAAAATCTTAAAATTGCGATTTCTCATAACTATTTTTTATGCAAGTACTAAGTTAAAAACTGTGTAACTTTGCATAGAATTAAGCTAGAACAAAATAGTTTGTTTTGTTGGAAAGATTTTTGTTCTATTTCTTGTGATATCTATACCTAGAAAATGGAGGTTGGTGCAATCAGACTCATTTTGTGGTGGAGGGTCACATATTTGTGCATAATGCATACAAAAGGTCACGGTTCCGTTGTCTTGATCATATCTGTGTTTATTGTTAATTAATGATTACTCAATTATTGTATATTTTTATTTATAAAAAAAGTTGTCATCTGACAATTTACATTTTCTGTGGTAACCACGGTACTATATGCAGGATGTTAGACAGGTGTAAGAGTACATATGCACAGAACAAACACTCATGAAAGGATTTCGAAACCTCAAAAAATCATAACTTGAACAGTGGAGCCTCACTATTGAAGTCAGTCGTGGGACTGGACCAAAATGACCCCAATAACAAGGTGACCTTATTGGCAGGGCAAAGTCTTATATGTTACTGCTACTGAAATAATATATGACTGTCTGCGTAGTAGCATTACCAGTGTGACCGTGTCCTGTACAGTGTAACCTCGCTATTAAGGTCACCTGGGGACAGGGCCAACGTGATCTGAGAGATGAGGTGACCATATTAGCAACAGTAACGTCCTAAATTTTTCTGTCACCAAATATTTTGGGACTGTCCTAGGGTGACCTTAATTGTGAGGTGGCTGTATTACGGAGGTGAACGTAAACCGAGGTACGACTATTAATATTTATTAATCTAAGATACGTGTAATTCACAGTAAAACAATTGTAGCAAAATGTCAGTGTGCTCTGTCTGTTTAGGAGACACCCAAAGAAGAAGCGACTACCGCCCCATCCTAACATTGTCCGCATGGTGGGATGTTTCATCGACGATGTTCCCAGTTTGCCCGGAGATGTGACGGAGTACCCTGCTGCCCTCCCAACAAGGCTGAATCCTCTGGGCTGTGGCAGGAACAAAACTATGTTTATTGTTATGAAGAGGTATGTCTAACAACACTAGAGTATTAACTCCACCATGCTAGCTTACTAGTACAAGTTATTGTTTCTGTTTTGAAATCACTGGACGGACAACTACAGTTATAAAAATAATAATGTTTATTTTATATAGTACCATATCCATAATGTTCATAGCACTTTACATAAGACTAATACATATATAGTAGAAATAAAACGAATTCAAATGTAAGAATAAATCAAATAAGAACATAGTGCTGTAAAATGTAGCGTAGCTGCTTAGGTTCTGTTTGAAATGTTTGTAGAAAATTGTTATGTGCATCGGATTGCCGGACAAAGTATCCATGTACATATACATTATGTTTAGCTATTTACAAACTGAAAATGTGGCAAGTCTGATGTGTTGAGTGATCTGTTGGCTGTGTGTGCAGATACACTTGCACTCTGAGGGAATATCTGCTGACTCACAGTGTGAGTGTATTTGAGTCAACTCTCCTGCTCACTCAACTCATGGAAGCCATTGTCCACATTGGTAACAACAACATTGCTCACAGGTAAGTGTCTTCTAAAGAATATAATTGTGGCAGCATTAATTCCATATTTTCCAAGTTACGATAAGCAAATAGTGTGAGATTTTCCCCTCCATATGATGTAGTATGTTCGGAGGTTTTTTTAAGGGGAGTTAATGAGTATTATTTTAATTATTATTTTACCTTAACTACGGATGAACTTTGATCTATTTCTATATGTCGCCCAGACTACCCACAAAAAATCAAGAACATTTGCAAGAATGATTTTCAACTCTGTTATCTCGTGAGACTTCGAACGTGCAAAATTCTTGCGAGATAGTGTAGTGTCTTTGTCACCAATAATGTTATTCAAGATTGTCATAATGTAATGATTTTGATGCATCGCCTGTCACATTTGTGTGAAATCCATACTTGGTGGATTATATAAGTCGGGGGTTGGTAACATCCGGCCCGCAGACCAAATGCGGCCTGCGGACTAAAAGATTGTTCACAATGCGGCTGCGCGGGGTGACAACGATAGATTCATCTTCCATGGTAGGAAGAACTGCTGCATCATCCCCCAAGAAACTCTCAATGCCAAGTAATTGAAAATGCAGAACACAATAAGCATCATCGTGACGACTGTGAACTACTGTGAACAACATTCTCGCTTGTGGCGTAAACCACTGCCAGTTCCAGTACCTTCTACCTGATACGCAGTAATAAAATCTCTGCACGTAAGCCCGTTGAGCTGGGATATTGGATCGTATGGTGTTCGTGGAGCAGAAGGGTACAGAAGCATCAGAATTTACAGACTCCAAATGGATTTGTGAGGACATCTCATCAGTTAGACTTTCCAATTCGTCTCTGCTTCCGAAATCTCGTTGCTACTATGGGAAACACAACTACGAAACACACAGTTGAGTGTCTTAAGTTTCCGATCTTAAGACTTGCAGTGAGGGGTTGCCTTATTTTCCAACCTGTTCTACATGGAACTCAACGATGCGACGGAAGCTGTGTGGAGAGAGTTCACCAACTACGACGCGGCTGTAAGACACTCAAAGCTACCGCCACAGAGTTGATGCTTGTAGAGTGTTACTAGATGCATTTAGCGACGGAACACTTTGCTGATCTGATCAAACATGTTATATGTAAGTGCAGTGTTTGTGCTGACGCCTTTTTTGGGTGATAATACATGCTTTTTCGAGGCGGGACGCAGTTTTTAAAGTTTCGCCGTATACCATGGACATGGTTTTTCACATTTCGCTGCGTCGCTTCAATGCATTTCTATGGTTCTTCAAAGTAATTTCTAGTCCCACGTTAGACGAGTCGCTTACAAAGAAATATGACAGATATCCAAATTGTGTGTCGACAACCACACTTTCGTTTCACAACGAAGTGGTGCCGCCACCACCAAACTGTGAAAAATGGAACACTGAATAGTAATTCCCATTAATGCACATCAGTACCACCTAACGGCTAATTCAGAAACTAGGTAGAACGACTTTAGCGTGGCGTCTGGTCAGCTTTTTTGACATCGTGACATGGATCCTGTTTTTTCAGGCCCATGGGGTCCCAGGACCCCATTTCTTAAAACTCTGATGCAAATACTGTAAGCTCATTGCCAATTTGCTTGGCGGTACTGTATCAAATGTCAAACTACCAGGTAGTCTATGATGATGCCGTTTCTGTACCAAGAACACTGACACTGAATAATGGCTGCTTTTTAATAGTGACATCCAAGAGTTATTCAAATTTAGACGCTGATGTTTCGTGATAATAATACATCTTATTCGTAACTGGTAACAGTTTGTAAGTAAAATTTCAGTGCGTAGTTCTAAACCATATTTTTATATTCAGATTCCAAACATAACATGATGTACAAGTTTCCATGAGGAATAGGTTAACGATCATAAATATTCTCTAATACATATGTGGCCCACTGACTTTGTCCAAGTTAGCTGTTTGGCCCTCCATTCAACAAAGGTTGCCGGCCCCAGATATAAGTTACAAAGTCAGCAATGATATCGGATATTGGTTGACAGCAAATACGACATCTGAGTTTATGTTTGATTCATTTCACCGACTGTTTCAGGGATCTGAAGAGCGACAACATTCTACTGGAGGATGGTGGACAGTGTCCCCAACTGGTGGTGGCTGATTTTGGCTGCAGTTTCATCGGTGGTAGTCTGGGGTTGCGACTGTGGTACCCCACGGATGAGATTAACAAGGGCGGGAATGCTGCACTAATGGCACCAGAGGTGTGTACCAGAGCGAACCATTTCTCCTGGTTCTATAGCAGTATTTTGCCAATGTCTCAGTTTGATATCATCTTGTTTAAACCTCCCACTGCAAATCATGCATGCCATCGCAAATCATGTTTGTTGATATGGAAGATATTGTTCACGGCTCCAAGATAAAATTTTAATAGCAAGAATTAATCTTACGTTGGAGCTATACTTGAAACATGCAATGTTTCGACCCATCTACAGCGGATCTTGTTCATGCACTGATGTCATGTGGCTCAGATTTTGGCGGAATGATCATTCTGCCAAAATCTGATCCACTTCACATGACGGTTTTGCATAGTATCAACTATTTGTGTTCTAACATGTTTTAACGAAGCTGAAACAACTTTTGAATCAACAGTTCAACGTTTACAAAAATCACTGAGCTGTCACTCAAATCCCCAAATAGGTAATTGATGTGGTAACGTATTACGTGATGCATTCGTCTGGTTAGTATTCGGACCTGAGGCCGTACCTATGAAAGCGCTGCACTGCCATGTAAATAAACTGTTTCCTCCTGATACATTTAGACTCCAACAACAGCAAGACTGGTGATTATAACGCATTTTGGCAGTCAGTATGTTATACTAGATAATTATAATTTATACCTAATTTTACAATAAAGAAAACTGATCAGCTTCTCTTTCACGAAAGAATGTGTTGTTTTGTTAAAATCATCAGAAGACAGTCATTAGATCAAAAAACTCGCATAAATGTGAACGCCACTATGATAAATAGTATATAAAACCTGCACTGCTTTTGTCGTTGCTCACCGAATTTAGATTTGGCCTAGTCAAAAGTAACTATCTGATGATTTTGTTGAAACTAAATTAACACATTTGCACAGACAAAGTAGCATGTAGCAGTGGGCACTGGGTACGAGATGTTTAGAACGTCTTTAAAGTTGCATTCTGAGTTAAACGATGCTTTTTAACTGTTTTTAAGAAACTACAATATCAACCATATTTACTTATTTGATTATTCTTGCTACCATACGTCATTTTGGCATTTGATATGTTACTTGATTAATTGCCTTTCTAAAAAATGGATGGTTGCCAGGCTCGCCCAGCGGAAAAATAAATGTATGGGGTGCAGATATAATTTTTCATCTTTTGTGCCGTTTTATTCTAAAATTGCATATTTTGTAACAAAAAGTTTATATTGAGTTGAAGAAAGTGATATATGAGGTATGTTGATTCACAGGAAACGTTTACTTCAAAGATGACAATCTATGAGTGCAACCTTAATATGTAGTTTTTGTTTTTGCTGCCTGATTCATGATATTATTAATTACCCTCATATTATTTTTCTCGGCAGATCATTTTGGCCAGACCAGGCTTCTTTTCGTTTCTTGACTACACAAAGTCTGATGTCTGGGCAGCCGGGGCACTGGCATATGAAATATTCGGTTGTGCCAACCCATTCTATGGACGAGTGGCGGCACCTGGCAGGAAACTGCAGAACGACAGCTACACCGAGAAAGATCTGCCAGATTTGCCAGGTGAGGCCATCACAGTTTCAAGGTCCGAGGTCCTTAATTATCCATGTGTGGTTATGAACGGTATAATAAATACTAATAACAACACCACAATGTATTATACACACTTCATATAAAATGTGATAGTTTCCAGGTGCTCAAATCCATTTCAAACTTGTTAACTAAAATATAAAATAACAATATTAAACAATGCAAATTACAAGCAACTTAGAACAGTCATATGTGGAGGTAGTGGTTAAAGCTCTCCATTGGCAGGACTGCGGTTTATAGGCAGTTTTGTTAATTCCACATTGCCTTAGTTAACTCGACTGTAGAAGCAAATACTTGGCAAGTGGCAGTGATGAAATTATGCGAGAGTGGCTTTTGTACAGTGGTTATTGTATGTCTGAGTTATTTATTCACAAAGACGTTAGATACAGATTAAAGAAATCTGCTATGGGTGAATAGTTTTGAGCATTTCCATGGACTGCTTACCTTGTAATTAATAATAACTTACCTTAATAATTTGTTTGATTGTTGGAAGACATTGTATATGAATAAAATTATCTCGGCACATTTCATAAAAATTACTAATCAGGAGTGCGAACAAGACATTTTAAAATTATTAATAATCGATGAGTCGTAATTCAACCAGGCCAAAATGAAACTTAAGGATTGATAAAGAGGTTTTTGTAATAAATAAACCTGTTTTCAACCTTCTTGATACTATATTTCTTTCAGAATGGGTGCCTTCCTATATGCAAGGCATTGTGAAGATGCTACTGCAAAGGGATCCGGCTAAGGTAGATATTGATACTTTCTAAGACATGTTTGTATGTACTGGTGGGAGAGGAATGTATAAATCAAATAGGCCACATAACAATTATTCCCGGGTTTCTCATCAGCATGCATACCCATTTAAAAATAGGTGCCACAAAATGTTAATACATTATTCTTTAAAAGATAATTATTAATCTAAATACATTTTCTGATGCAATAAATGAAAACTATGATTTATATGATTCATGTCAAACACAATACATTTGTCTATGGGTTTGTTGCTTGTAAAAAATACACTCGGTACACATCTTGAGTTGTTGACTGTTCAGAATAGCTCATTTTATAGTCGCTACCACCCAGACAAAGTTCTGATGAGAAACCGGGAATTATTTTTACATGGTCTTACATTCACAGTAAATTGTTTCCCTGAGCTGGCGAGTAGGGTTTAATAACCAAGTTACTGATTTGTTTTCTGGTATGTGTTTCAAGGTCAGACGTCATCCAGATGGAACATTTGTTACAAAATACAAAAACTAAGTTGTCTTGTATGAAACAGTAATTCAATCTTAGGCCACCCAATTTGACAATCTTAGGCCACTCATTATAGACTATTTTATAGTTTTGTAAAACGCATTACTGGGTATACATATTTTATATGTGTATTGATATATGTACATGTTTATTTATTTTACTAATGACTTGATGTTTAATTATTGTTTACATACCTTGTGTCTGACATAAATGCTTATTATTGGTACATCTTCTAGGTATTTTTAAAGTGTACCAATTATGTTTTCCTTGTTGAACAAATACACCGGTCTTCGTAGTCAATGTAAGTCGCAAATACTAACTTCTCTTTTGTGGTTTCAGAGGCCCAGTGCCATGTGCGTTGCCAATGTCCTGCACATCCTCCTCTGGGGCCCAAAACTCTGGCTGACAAACCTGCAATCGGGATCTCCACCGCCGAAACGCCGAGATGTCATGCGCTGGCTTCTGACCCTGAGTGCAGAGGTCATGTGTCAACGCTGTTGTCACGTGTCACCAGCAGGCGTCGAGCACCAATTGAAAAACCAATTCCTGAGTCGGCTGGATTTGGACAGTGTCATGGCGGCTGTCGACTGCCTCTGGCGTCTTGTGTGACCCACAAGATAGTTCTGTTGTTCTTTCGTTGACGCTGTGTTCTAGTACATTTCTGCCTGATCATTGCGATTAAAATATTGCCATAGTCATTACTGGTGAAATTGGTTACATTTATTAATATAGTAGGAATATCTATGTAATGCTGGCTTGTTACTAGAGAAAATGGTTATATTAATTTTGCTTTTGTTTATTTCGGTTATTGTTTTGTGTTCCAGAAAATCTCAGAACTGTTTAATTTAGAAGTACCGTAGGTATGATTTCTACATAACCTCTGCTCCTTTCTCGAGATATGTGTTGTTTGGTTTTGTTTATAAATGGACAGTTGAATCTCCACAACATTTGCCTTAGGCCAGTACCACTTGCAGTTGTAGCGAAATGCCGGTTACTTACTATCATGTATAATCGTTAATTATCTTGGAAAGTAAAGCCAATTATAAATTGAAATCTGTTTGTGAATTTGCTTATCCATTTCCAGACATTGCAGTTTTGGTGGATTGTGTGTAGTGTAGACAGCATATTCGTTTGCTAATCTCTCGCCAGACGTCCGCTCTCATCCATTCCTCTATGTCCTTCTCCCACAGTCTCGTGGGTCTTCCTCTGCTTCTGCTGCCTTCAACTTTTCCTTCATGTATTGGTCTCTCTAAAGATTGAATCTGCTTTGCCTGGCTGAAGTAACTTGGTTCCTGTTTCTTTCCATATTTCAATAAAGTCCATCTGCGATGGATTCGTTAGTTCTATGTTCACTAGACTTGTAGTATTTTTCTGTGACACTTTCAGATGCATTTACATGTTATAAAAGGGAATAATATTCAGATAAGTAAAACAGCTAACTTGTTTTATTTGGAATCATAACATGATTTTAATTTAATCACATTTATAATTGATAATCCTTACTAAGTATGACTAATGCCAGTACACACTAATATATAGGGTAAAGATTGTTTAATAAAAATAAACCATACATACATGCCTAACTAATAACAGATTTTGTTGTTATTCTTTTTACATGAATGCTTGCAGTAAAATCACATTTTAGCTCTAACGGAGCTTGCGGCTGTTACAATATCAAAATCACACAACCTGTAACGTGACCATACATACAAATACCCTTACAGCCGATTCACTTTTAGTTCTTTGGGCCGAATTAAGGTTCAACGGACTTATGCCATCACTGCGTCTGCCATTAGCTGCCATATCCAAGAAACCGTTCAGCAACTTTTTTTGCAAATTTTGCATAGACATCTTAGGGTACTGCCACTATGCACGAGCAATTTGTATTTGAGTGAATTATTCTAATGGCCCCCCAGGTCCCCCAAACTGGTAATTTTTCACATTTTGCCTATTTTTTCAAAAACTCTTCAGTAACTTTTCTCTGATTTTGCACAGACGCTTCATTTCAGGACATAACCGTGAACACTGAATATCTGAGACGAGTGAACGGGCCGTTTTAGTTGCAGAAGTTTTGGCACCGCTTCGATGCACTTCAGTTGAATGAATCGGCATAATGGTGTTTAATGTGCACAATTGCTTGTACAGGAAAGGCGACTCTGTAAGTGTAAGAAGAGGAACGTCGTTTACTATGCAGTGCTACGAATCCTAGAATTGTCAGTGAATGTGAAGATGTTGGATCCGATTTCAGTGTTCGATTAAAATAGTGTTTTTTTGCGCGCTCTTACGGAGATCGTTCCAGATAGATAACGGTTAACGTGGAACAGATTGCAATATAATGCTTTGTGACAATGGTTTTCCATGAGGTCCACAGAACACCATGTTAAAGGTCCTGAGAGATCCCTGCATGATAAATATGTACAATAAACATAAATCAAAATCTTACCATAACTTTGCTGTCAGATGACATATTTTAGCAAAGTTTAACTATAATAAGGCGGTTTGAACATATGGATGCATTTGAAGTATATTAAACTGTGATTGGGTGAGTAGCTCATTTGCCTAAATCCAATATGGTTGCAAAATAGCAACATTTATTATATATTATCTATAAAACGGCTTCATTTAGGATACGGCAAACGGCAGTCGCCCAACATTTTAAACATATTAAGGCTTTGTCTAGAGCTGTGCGTGGTCACATGTTGGCAGATGCTGCACTGAACATCATTATTGTGGCTAACGCAGACAACATGCCAGTAGCAAACATCGAGACTGCAAAGGAAACAGAAAGATGCATAGAATTAGCAAATGCTGATCGCGATCAAGGTAGATACTGAGGAGATACCAGCTGTACAACTAGATACCGTCACGATCGACTTGCCAACAGCTTAAGAACTGTATGAGAAAGCAGTGCCTTCTACCTTATCAGCAAAAGAGGAGTGTTCCGCAGAGGTGGTAGAGATAATCCAATAGGCGGACAATGACGCGTTGGGTGCAATACATAAACAGTCCTGTTGGACATCCTGCGAAGATTGCTCAAAGCTGAGCAGATAGGCAGCACGAGATTACATCTTCAATCAATATATGAAATGCAGCCATACTTTGTAGCATCTGAACACACACTATTATGCATACGTGTACCTGCAAATGATGCTTAACCTGCCAGAAACACAACCAGATGTTAACCACACATTTAAAGAGGGATACCATGTGGTGAAGCGCAGTGACATGTATTGGACAGGACTGTCTACAGATTTCATCATTGAGCAAGTGCTGGTGAAAGCTGTGAAGACACGTGTATACCTGGAATGGGACAATGTTGAAAGAGCAAATGAGGTTGGATAACATATTCTAGGATCCATGACTGGTAAATCTGTACAAGAATTCTTCTTCAGGAAAGCTGACCAAGTGTCAACTTGGCTCACGGTGTGTAATCAAGATCAAAATCGAATTGGTGATGGTACACACCCAATTTATATTTCACAGGCTGATAACTGTTGAGGAGCGCAGGGAAGATCTACCATTACTGTTCAAATATGAACTTTGTAGTCACCTTCCTGCATCGCTTGAATTATCATCATCACTTGTCCTGCTGGCCAATAAGGCTGTCCTTGCTGGTGCTCTCTGAATTGCCGTCGGACGGAAGCAAGAGAAGCAAATGTCCAGTACATGCTGGATGATGGTACTCTAAATATGGTGCTGTTGTCATTGTTTTTGATTGCAACACCGATGAACCAACAACCAAATATGCCACACATTGGAGGAGAACAAGGGCTTGTGCAGGTGTGACAGTGCACTTCTGCAGTTGAATCTCCATAATTTGTTAAATTGAATCATTTACACAAATCCTCTAGTCTAACTCTATCCGTGGTAATAGGAAGATTCGGTGGACTTAATGGCGGTCTCTGTTTGCATTCTGTGACTGCATGACTACAATTTAGAGTAATTTACCTTTGGAAGAGAAATGGCTTCTTCTGTATTTGTTATTCCACGAGTTTACATAGCGGGAGACCCTGGGTTGGCACGAAGTCCTGCAGCTTGGCTAAATGGATGCAATGGTCCTTTGGAGTCCATTCCTACAGTAACTGCCCTTTTCACACACGAGGACAGACATTCACTGGCGATCACTTAATAGACAAGCTATCTCCCTTTTACACCCTTATATCAATCTGATTCCTCTGGCATGCCGGGTAATGTCTGAACAACATCCAGCAGCTTCTAGTGTGGGATTCGCAGTTTTGAGAATCAGGGAATGCTATTAAGATATGCAATTAGGGGTTCACATTTTAAAGATGAAATTTGAGGGAGGGTCGTATTTGGGAGAAACGGAGATTCACAACAGGCCTACTGTGTATGTCTACTCCCGTGCTGTTCTCCAATGCATATTTTGTTTCTAAGTCTACTTTTGAGTAGCGAGTGGAAGGCCATTAACGTATAGGCCTACGGTATATGAACAAGTCATCAAGACATAAAGCAGAACCAGTTTATGTTTAATGGAACGTACAAAGCAAAAAAATGTATAAACACCGCCGCTATCACTGACGTAGATCATTGTCAGTTTTAGTCAATGTTGCAAGAAATGCAACATCATTGGTTAACATAAGCAACTAGCATAAACAGTAACCAACATTGGTGTAGCCCGGGTGACCAGTGTAGGCTACAACTAGGATGAATATCACCACACTGTTGGTTGACGCACGAGTTTAGTTGTTGTTTGAGGGATTAACGTGTACAACATAACGCAAAGCAGACACAGTATACACGAGAAGCGCATGCACAACCACCCGAACGTGGCTCTTCGTTGCATAAGCCGTGCTTGAAGCCAACACATGATAAGGCCGTAACAGCCTATTGTGTCAGTCCTGTTATTCAGTCGGTCGGGTTTATACACTTTCCTGTTCATAACATATCTGGACTCCCGCTATTAACAGCAGAACGGTGTGTTCTACTCTAGAAAGGACAACGTGGAGTGTGTAACATCCAGGAGACTGCGAAAGTCAAATTGGCCTATGCATTAAAGTAAAATCACATTGCTGTGATGAAAGCGTTCATGACTACGGGCCCGCTGCAGTCGAAGCCAGCCATGTCGAGCATGTCCGGATCATCACGATCGGCCAACGTGAAGCCGTTGCTCGCGAAGGCGCACACGACCAACTTGGCTCTGCTAATGCCAGACTGAATTCGATAGTCTCTCAGTGCTTGGGCCGGGGACACTTGGCCAATCTCTGTCTTGCAATCTGTGAATACGACGAACACGTCAACCTTCTTTCCCTCTCTCATTGCCCACTGCATCGGCGCTGCACAGTCGGTATGACCTGCGGGGATTTCGTCGATGACCTCAGTGACCTCGTGGAGCTCCATGTTTGGGTTGATATTTATTGTTTGCAGGGTGTCGCTGAAGCCGACGATCTCGCAGTGTTGCTCCCTGCTTGCTCTGATCATGGCGAGTGTAGCGGCTGCCTGTCGGGCGTTTATGACACTGGTCCCGTTTACTGGCGCTGTCATCGAGCTGCCGACGTCGATCGCGAGCAAGAAGCGCTTGCCGGTCGGCTCGACATACTTGATGGCCATATAGAAGGCATGGTCCAGGGCCTTTATGATATCCTTGTTCGGTCGCCAATTCAGATTACCGAGGTCACCGCGTCCTTGCCTGTATATGGACATTGCCAGCAGCACACTGAATGGGTGAATGCGAGCGTACTCTATTGCTTTCTCATTGCCCAGTTTCTCGATGACAAGGTTAATTGTGGCCTGGTTTTCTGGCTCGAACATTTTCAGCGAAGTCATCTTGCCGAGATTGCGGATCAAAGCGTTCAGTGGCATGTTAACAAGCAAGGCCTTCCAGACTGCGGCAGAATTGAGCAGCTGCGTTGGAACATGTTCCCTCACCAAGTTGTGACTGCGGATCGCATCACACACTCGCGCCACTCCGTCCTCGCTGTTCCCAAGTTTCTTCACCTCTTCAACTGCCTTCAGTAAGCTCAGGGTCTTGACGACATCGGCCGGTGCGTTTTCGTGAATGGGAACAACTTGTATTGCAGCCACCAATCCGTGTGTTACATATTTCAACACCACTTCGCTGCCGACGGAGTCGGTGGTCATGTTGGCGAGCCGTAACACGTCTTTGTGGTTCCAGTTTTTCCGTTTGCGGTACTTGGTGACCAGCTGGGCCAACTTCAGCGGTTTATCTTGGAAGCTCTTATACCAGGTACTGTAATCAGAAGAAAACCTGATCACATAAACATCAGGGATGTACATAAATGCATGGTCTACAGATCTATGGAACTCAAATCGTAGGAAGTGAAGTACGCGCAGTTCAGTAGGGTTGGGTCAAGAACGTGTAAATACTTTTATGTACAATCGTCCAGTAGGCCTACTTGTATACTTATATTTTAATGACCAGTACTCGAACAAAGTCACATAGTGGAACAAATGTTAGCAGGAGTATAGCTTGGGAGAGAGCACGCATATATATGCCGCTTTCCGTTGTCAAATGCGTGACATTGCTTCACTAAAAGCTCAAACATAAAAAACAATTGAGCATCTAGCTATAACAATTAAAGTACTGCCGGTCGATCAGGTTGACACGTATATAATGATTTCGCGAAGTATCACTTGAAACCATGCCTTCACACACATGACTAACCACGAGCTATTTCTTCTAAAGACAGTATGGATTCAGAACTGGAAGCTCATGTGCAGCCAATTTCTATAAGTTGGGCCTAAAGCATGGCAGGTCTATACTACTATAAGTCTATAATACACTATAGCTCTGTCTTTGGTGGATGTATATATTGATGCAATATATATAGACTGCTTATTGACCGGGAGAAGTGTCAAAGTGAATAGAAGCCATCATAATGTGGAGATTAGTCTTGATAAGACAAATGGTAGGGCCTTGTGGTAAATGGAAGTCTATCGATTCGGAATGGTCAGAAGTACGACGGCATCTCCCAGCTAGGCAACGAAAGCATAATTGATCGAGTGTCGCCATCTACCAGGTTATATCAAACAAAAGCCGAAATCTCAACTACGACTACTTAGATAGTGAAAATAACTTACCAGATCCCTCCGCTGTGGGCTGGTTCCCAGCCAGAGGCAGAGCACCCTTCCGGATTGAGTTTCTGGCACAGCTCGATGAACTGGAAGAGATGTGTCGGGATACGACAGACCCGGTTCAAGACGTCGTAGGCTGCTTGCTTCGTCGCCCGGTCGCCAGAGCGCGCGCACATCGCCAAAGTGGACACGACGTAGTCATGCTTGGCCGCGCGGCCGGACACGCTGAACGAGACGATTTCTTCAACCACTTCCTTCCCCCGTCCAGCCTCGATTAACCTGTTGATACATTCGGCGTTAGGCGTATTGGTTTCCTGTTCTGCCGGACTGTGTACAACGTATGTCCCCAGTTCCGAGCCGAGACATAGATAGCGACGGAGTCGGTCGATGTCATCGAGTTGGTTCGACATCGTCGATCGATACTCAGACGATAGCCGTCGCACACGGGTTACATTGAGACCGACTAACGTTAGCGTAAAAGACGGGCCCATCAAAAACGCTTTAGCTTTGTCGTATAATCGGCTGTCTTGGGGACACCGAGGTTCAACCTAAATTGTGCGTATTCGTTGTTTCATATCACACGTCTGCATCCGAACGCACACAGGGGCCAAGTAACAATACGTGCATTATTACCATTAACCTCCCCGTCAGGATTTGAAGTAGTTATATATATTTAGCGTGGGCATACGGCTACAACACACATGACAAGTTTTTATAAGCCATCGTGGTTTTGTATATAACCATGCACGGCGCCGGCCAAATGGTAATCTGGTTATGTAGCCGGCCTGGTAAGTTGGGTGTATACTGGCATATGTAACTTTCAGTTTCAAATTCATTATTCTATTAACAACACGTAGATGTTATGACGTTCTAGGACTTATGAAGCCTCCAGCCCCCACCAATATCTTTGGTGGGGGCTGGATATAGGATTAGCCCTCCAATATTTAGGGAAGTGGTGTGCGTTTTCTGGTGGATTTTTTTGTGGGGGGCTGGAGATAGGATTTGTCCCCCAACATTTTGGAAAGTGGGTGCATTTTGGGTGCAATGATGTTTTTGGGAGCCTGATGGTGTTTTTTGCTAGCCTCCAGGGGGGTGCAATTGGACATTTTTTGAGAGCCTTAAAGAAGTGGGGTTTTTGTGCAAATTTAGGTTTTTGGAGAGCAAGCTTCGAGGAGGAGTGCAATTCAACATTTACAGTGAACTTTAAAATGTTCAAGGTAGCCACGAGAAATATTCAATGGTACAACCCCCACCCCCACCTTCTGCTCCCCTCAGCCCATTATAATTATACATAGTTCAGCATTATTATAATTATAATCATCCACACTTTTCTTGCAACTTAAGTGTGAACAGTCAGACCAATTATGTCATGTTTTGTGACATTTGTGTATATTTTGTGACCAAACCAGGTCAAACATATTTTTTTATTTTAGTAGTTGATATATTAGATAGTTAGATTTTGTGAATTTGTCACAAGTGACAATGGTTCAAACGTAACGGTGTATTTTGGCAGTGGAATTATGAGCATCACGGTAAAAGGCAGGATTCTAGTTTTATCACAATATACAAGTGTTGTCCATGTGAGTAAATCTTTTGCAAAAGTTACGGGTGGCTGAATTTAATGTTGTCAGAATTCTATCATAACAACATAATTTGTAGGCATGGTAGCTCAATGAAGTTTTGAACACTTATTGCCACATGTCATTCAATCCAAAAAAAGCATCAATGCACTTTTTCAAGATGGTATTATTCAAACTGGTAGTTTTTTTGGTATAAAATGCCTAAAAAACTACTCGATATATGTCAATCCACGAATCTATCCCTGACTTTTTCTCAGAACGGCTAAGAATTTAGTCTGGAACAAGACAAGCAAAGCAGTCAAACTGAGGAAATTTTATAGTCCTGTTGCATATTCTACTTCATAAATTGTCACAATAACAAATATGTGCATACTAAGAAAAGATAAAGAACTAGCTAATGTGGTTATGTATAACCATGGATGTGGTTGAATGGTTATTGTCAGCACATATCAGAACCACGAATAATAAATCATGAGTTATAGCATAACCACAAATGTGGTTCTAATGTTATTTTAATCCTCCAGATTCCTGCTTATTGCAAAACCACAAATATGGTTTTGTGGTTATAGTAATATAGTATATAATATATTGGATATATAAAATTGGATAAATGATTTGCAACTCTACATAGGAGTATATATTGTATACTCCTATATGCAGAGTTGCAAATCATTTATCAAATTGTTGACGCCATATGCTAGTTTTAAGCAGACAAAAGCCGGTCTGCTTAAAATTTCTAATTGCACGGGTATGTTTGCATTTGAAAATATGTTAGTATACATGGCATAACTAGAAATATAACAATATATCTGTATAATTGTTTGCACCAACAAATTATTTTGGTGATTGTGAGAGCACTGCTTTGGAGGTTGTATATCCTATCTAGCGTATTGGTGTGGTCTGCGAATGCTGCTTTTAGGAATAAATATGAAACAATGAAACCTGTTGAAATAATGTGAGTACTTATATCAAACTGTACCTTTGCAGCTGTAATTGTATTAGGTGGTGGTGTAGTAGCACACATAATTGAAAAAAAGACACAGGCCACTTCCGATTATTGTTGCTACTATGCCACCTTTGAGTACATTTACAGTGAAATGCACTCCTAATGATGTAATTTAGCAGACTTTAGGGGTTATGTTCTCCATCATTGCAGTTGGTTGCCGTGCTGAATTTTGAATGCGTTGACCTCGTCACATCAAAACAGTTTCGGTCATAATTCAAAGTATGTGATTATCATGTCTGAACTGCACGACTGTTTTGCACAGCGCGTATTGCATAGATTTAATAACAGTTGAAAAGGCAAAATGACAAGAATACTGACTGAAACAGCGCGAGTATCGAGTACTAGTTGAACTCCAGTGGCACAACCCAGGGAATGGATAGCCACCCAATTAGTCCACTGAAAAAAGGTAAATAACTCAAAATTACTATTTTTGTTGGTTTTAAATGCATCGCCAGCTGGTAGATTAGAAGAGGGGGGAGGGAGGGGGAGGAGGGAGGGAGGGGGAAGGGGAGAGGGAGAGGGAGAGAGTAATATCACTCAAAAACAGCGTTAACAAATACACTTAACTGTATATTACTGTAAATCAAATAAAGCTGTACTTTTCACTAGAAATTTGGTTTTTAGTGTATCAGATTCAAAGTTCTAGGATATAGTTCTGACAAGCTGCACATTTCTATATAACCGGGAGTAATGAATGATTCTATCCCTCCATTTTTATTCTACTAAGTGAGTGATTATGTTATGTTAAGTGGAGTCCACTGGAAAATCAAATGAAACTAATGTCCACTATGAGCTCCTAACTCATTAATTATTTGCTGCAAACTTTTTGTTTAGTTTTGATGTTTTCATCAGACAAACTGTTACATTATTGTCGACTAAACATCAGTATAAAAATTGCTAAAACAGGTCAACCTCTATGACTATGACAAGATATTCACACTGGCAAATGATCAGATCTAGTGATAAAAGTAAATCCGTTCAATGATTTTATTAAAAGAAAGGACACTAATAAATTATCCACACAATACACATTTGAACTCGAACAAACCTAATTCGGGATGGGTTAAATCAACTCAGGAGGAAGATTAACTATTACAAATAATCAACAAGATATCTAAAACAATACTGTTAATTTATTTCCTAAAACTAATCCCCAAAATCAAGACACGTGCACACAGCCCCATAACTACATACAACCCCACAAGTCCACACAGACCCTGTACTGTGCATGTTATCTTCACAATCTCACAAATACTGTTTATGCTCTAACATCTCAATAGCCTCTCAACCACGCCTGCAAGCATGCATACACCAACTTTTATAGGTCAACCTTTGAAAGCAATGTGTTAACATTATACAGGGTTCTGTGAAATACCTTCAAACTGTTCGTCTGACATTAGATACAGCAAGAGCATACCATCAAGGTCATGGATGACATTGTTCTGCCCTGTAAGGACAACTTCTGCTGATGGCCGACTGTTAAGACAATATATGGGGACAGATCATTATTTTATTTCCGGTGCAATGGGAGGAGACCAGTCCCGGCTCAGAAGTAGGTCTCACTGTTAACTTAGGTTAACTGTTATATAGTGTAAATATCAATGTAATAAATTGCGTAATTATTTGCCAGAAAAATAATAAACAGAAACTAAAAGTCGGAGCATGGCATGGCAACACAACTGATGGCCAAAGGGGCAGGTCAAATTGTTCACAATACTTGTACAGTAAGCACAGCCCTACTCCTGGCATGGGATGCTTTCTGCCCATTACATGGTATATACACAAAGTGCTAGCTGTTTTGACACTACCAAATGGTTCCCAGAAGGAAACATCTGACCAGTGCAATTAGCATATTTGAGGGCTACCGGTAGTTTTGCTTAGTGCTTGTTCTGGTTGAATGCTTACATTTCTGGCAGAAGAATCCTCTACATATTATGACATTATCTTGTTTTGCTTACATGTGACGAAAACAATTCATGTTTATTTATAGAAAACAAAATTGTAGGAATGATCATATAATCTTCACGAACAATGTGTCGTTATGAAAACATCTGAACTGGTGTTTTGTATAAGGAACAACAAAATTAACATGGTCACCCATGGAGAAAACAATTAAGAAATGTTACATATGACAACAGAATGCTATTAATATACCTACCTGGTAATGCATAGTGATTCACAACATTCAGTGCAGCATGAATTTTACAAAAACAAATATTATATTTTGTACTTAGTTTTCATGCAATTTTATACTTTTTTATAAATTTAATTTGGAAGATGTTCCTAGTCATTTACACAAAAAATAGATTATTTCTTTAAATATGATGGACCCTTCTGTCATTGATCACTGTTGACCACAGCCTCAAGTAAGCAATTCTTCATGTTTCTTAAAAAAAAAAAAATTAGGGCAC
This sequence comes from Escarpia spicata, assembly GCA_963995525.1. Lineage (NCBI taxonomy): Eukaryota > Metazoa > Annelida > Polychaeta > Sabellida > Siboglinidae > Escarpia > Escarpia spicata. The sequence goes on along the minus strand of OZ023214.1, from coordinate 39,114,089 downwards.
AATATATCTACAAATGGGGTACCACCTCAAAATCACCAACAATATATTTCAATGTTGAAGTTAAATAGTGATATGTTGCCAAATGCCTCACAATTGCTTGATGGTCTTTTGTGGTGGTCATGTGACTTGCTGTTACATGACTATCACCTACGCCTACATGTAGATATGTGACTATGGAATGTTTGACAATTTATGTTCCCTAGGTGGTTCAATGCTACACCAAAGTTACACCTGCCTAAATGTATTTGTACTTACAAAATAGCAGGTGACAAAGTTAGTGTTACTGATATCTAAAAGCAAGACATGCAGTTACAGTATTGCCACACATCCTAACAATGCCAATTAAAGAGCTTGTGATATGCTGAATGCACTACTAGCTATAGTGCATACCACTTGCAGTACATACTAAACGATACGTTACACAGCAGCATCTGCAAGATGTAACTAAAATGCAACTGTTTTTTTTGTATAAGACACGTATATAAGACTTGAATCTTGAGAGATGGATACCATTCCTTTGCTCCACGTTAAGTAGTAGCAACTTTCATGTAACATTGGCACGTCGGGCAGTTCTTGTATGAAAATGCCTTCACAATATTTGCAAGGACTTTGTATTAACTGAAATATGAAGCTTTCTACCTGATAGCAATACGTTCAACTGGACGACAACAAGTGAGTATATGCCCATGACATAAGCCAGAACAACATCAAGGGTATCACTTTCCTGATATGGAATAGTGTGCTATTAAAACACGTGGTAAAGCTATTACCAACACCGCCCACCAAACTGTATCACCTCCAAGACAATTTAATGACAACGTACTTGTTGAAGTTTGGATTCCTCCCCGGACATACTGGCACAGAACTTGTGTCACAGTGAATTTGACGATTTACTGTACATATTTCTGACTTCTCCAGCATGTACACATTCAATATATATCCAAAGTTCTGAACGCAGCTATAAATATATACACACAAAAATCTTAACCAGATGCCATCACGCTTTTTTACCATCATGTTTTTTGGCAAAACGCCACTTGCAACAACAGTAGCATGTCATACCACAGTCGGTATACTGTATTTATCAGTGATATGCCAATTCATTCAACAACACATTTGGACCCTAGCCTGGATAACCATTGCTTGTCAATATAGTTGAATATACCCTATGTATATATATATTACCTACCCTTTGTATCACAAACGACCCCACACCCTAGTCATCACACATTCTCACGCCACCCATCTCCCCTCCTGGGAAGGGATTCATGGCAGCAAGCACCAGAGGGAAGAGAAATAATCATTATCCCAATTCTTAGTTCGTAGCTGCACATAAGTTAAAATCCTAAAAGCCTGTTAAATAATACATCAAACATAACATTTAATATACAGTATTGTGTAATACACTGACAGTCATAACAGCATACATCCAGGAATGTGGCCCTAATTACATTCGCCAATGATCAATGTGTTATTTGCATCCAGTTTCTCGAATCCTGGGTCTGCCCATGGAACTGATCTACAAAAAGTATATCATTCTTTGGTATGAGAACTATAATTATTTACAAATGTATAAATAACCAGCTATTTTTAGTCTGCAAGTGCACCACATACGAAATCTACGCAGACGAAGCTGAGAGTATACAGTAACATCTTGTTGGAAAAAATTATTGGCATTGATTGATGAGCATCAGTATTTAGGCTTTACATCATTACTGAAGCCCTTGAGCTGTTTTCAAGAAATGTCTGAACACAACCTACACCCGAAGTAATTTTACATAGAAACATACAATTCTTCACAATGCACTGCATGTCATCTATAAGAGCAGCAAGTTAGTTATCAACATAAGACATCCCCGTACGAACATCCATACAGAATGAATGTTTCATGAAACCACCCTCTGGTGTCAAAACTGACAAGTACAGCCGAACCCATCCGTTGATCGTGTCTTAAATATACAAGGTCTGGCACAAGCACCTGACTATTGAGATTCTTATTTGGAATACAAGTTCATAAATATACAAGTCAGACGTGCTGCTGTCTATTATACATGCTTCACTTGGTCGATGTCGCCACCGCCACTGCCGTGTGACTTGCCAGCCGTTACTGCGAGGTGATGTTCGTATTCCCGGGCCTTGTTGTAGCAGAGCACGCCGCAGGTAACGGTCACTGTACCCAGGGCCCCGAGCGCTGTTACTGGATTCCCGAACCACAGGACTGACAGCCAGATGAGGAGCGCACGCTTGACGACGTTCGTTACACTGAATCAGAACAAACTAATGTTTACTAAAAAAAAATTGAAAGTGCATGATTGATTGCAAAGCATGCTTAATTTATTTTAAAAAAGTCTCAAAATTTGAAATTTGTAAAATCACATTAGATAAATACCTGTTTTTATGTATGGTTTGTTTATAAACCAGGTACCCAATAATTACATCCCTGCCATAGTGACTGGTTGTATTCAGACGTGATGTTTTCAGACATCCTAAAAATCTACTTGGGGGGGAAAGGGGTGTTCAAGCGCCCAGCGCCACAGCCAGTGACGTTGGGGTCGGCTAGCCCTCTGTGGGGGTGAAAAGTGAAAATAGTAACCTGCCGGTAAACCGTAGAACACCCAGGTCAACCTCACCTCCTTGTGGTTCCCCCTGGGAAACCACTACCTTGCGGTTGTGGGCAAACGAGGCTCTGACTAGGGGAAGGAAAACCCCAAAATTAAACCTACTGCGGAGGGCCAACAACCCCCCCAGCTCAATAATTGTTACGGAAACTAAACGTGTGACTTCGCCAGCACATGCTGGAAACGGTTATGACGAGGCGACGCTTCATATACCTGAGGACATCAGATACATGGAAAGTATGACACTTCCGGATCAAAGCCAATCGGACGTTCGGCAGTCGATAGCGTCGCTGACCAGACCAAAAGAAACTGTAAATATAGGATGTTGGAATGTGAGAACGTTATATTCAATAGGTAAATCAGCACAACTTGCAAAAGAAATGGATAAATACAGAATCGATGTCATGGGCATTAGCGAATGCAGATGGACAGGACACGGGAAAGTCAAGTTAAACACTGGAGAGAGTGTTATTTTCTCTGGGAGAGAAGACAACCTACACAGACATGGAGTGGCAATAATGATGAGAAAGAAAGCAGAGCAAGCATTACTAGAGTGGAAACCTATCAGTGATAGAATTATTTATGCTAGATTCTTTTCAAGATATGTTAAACTATCAATCATACAAACATATGCACCAACAAATGAAACAAGTGACGAAGAGAAAGACCAGTTCTATGAACAGTTGCAGTCAGTTGTGGGCAGTGTACATAAACATGACATGCTCATGGTAATGGGGGACCTAAATGCCAAAGTTGGAGAAGAAAATGAGGGCTACGAAGACATAATGGGAAGCCATGGAATTGGTGATAGAAACGAAAATGGAGAAAGACTAATTGACTTCTGTGGATTAAACAACCTTGTGGTAACAGGAACCATATTTCCACACCGACGCATCCATAAGCAGACTTGGACATCTCCAGGAGGGCGAACCAAAAACCAAATTGACCATGTGCTAGTGAGCAGGCAGCACAGAACATCAGTTATGGACACTAGAGTGATGAGGGGGGCAGACATTGCGAGTGACCATCAGTTAGTGCGCTCGAAGATCAGGCTGAAGCTAAAGAGGAAGCAAAAGACCAGTGAGAACAGAAAGAAATTCGACACAATCAAGCTGCAACAACCAACCATAAAAATGCAATTCTCATTGAAGCTACGGAACAGATATGATGTACTACAGGACTACGCCGAGACAGATAATGACATTGTTGAGAGAAAATGGCAAGAATTCGAGGTGGCCTACAAAGAAACAGCCAAAGAAGTACTGGGTTACAAAAAGAGAGGACAAAAACCATGGATCAGCAAAGGGTCATGGGAACTGGTAGAAGACAGGAAACGACTAAAGAACAACATGGAACAAGCAAAGTCAGAAAGGATAAAGCAGAGCTACAAGGATAAGTATCAACAAAAAGACAAAGACGTAAAGAAAAACATGAGACAAGATAAAAGAAAGTGGGTCGAAAACCTGGCTGCAGAAGCAGAGAAAACTGCCGGGAAAGGAAGGATGAAAGAAGTCTACAACATCACAAAGACACTTAGTAACGACAAACACAAAACAGCGAATGCAGTAAAAGACAAATCTGGAAACCTAATAACTGAAGGACCAGCCAAGCGAACAAGATGGAAGGAGCATTTTGAAGAAGTCCTTAATAGACCTATGCCCGATGACCCCGTTATAGATATTGAATTAGATCCAATCATAGATGAAATCAGCACAGACTCTATAACAAAAACAGAGATTAGATCAGCACTGAGGAAGCTAAAGAATGGGAAAGCTGCAGGTAAAGATGACATTACAGCAGAATTGTTGAAAGCAGACATGGCGACAACAGAGAATTGGCTTCTAAGCTTATTCAAAACAATTTGGGAACAAGAAAAAGTACCAAAGACGTGGAAACAAGGACTGATTGTTAAAATACCAAAGAAAGGTAACCTTACAGAGTGCGGAAACTGGAGAGGTATTACTCTAACATCTGTCCCTAGTAAAGTGTTCGGAAGAGTGATAATAGACAGAATAAGAGATGGAGTTGACAACAAGTTGAGAGATGAACAAGCAGGTTTCAGAAGAGGACGAAGCACAGTTGAGCAGATATTCATCCTTCGAAACATAATAGAACAGGTAGTGGAATGGCAAGCAACGCTATATGTAACTTTTGTAGACTTCGAAAAGGCATTTGACTCTGTACACCAAGAGAGCCTTTGGGAAATCATGGCGAGCTATGGAATCCCATACAAGATAATCAGAATGGTCCAGATTTTGTACGAGGACAGTGAATGTGCAGTGTTAGATGAAGGTGAACAATCTGAGTGGTTCAAGGTAAAAACTGGAGTTAAGCAAGGAGACGTAATGTCCGGATTTCTTTTCTTGATGATAATCGACTGGATAATGAGGAAAACAACTGAAGAAAACAACACAGGGATAAGATGGAGATTCATGTCAAAACTTGAAGACTTGGACTTTGCAGATGACATTGCGCTTATGTCATCAAGTTACAGACACATGCAAGCAAAGGCAACAAAAATGAATGCATTCGCATCAAAAACTGGCCTAAAAATCAATAAAAAGAAAACTGAAGTACTGAGGATCAACAGCAAATGCAACAACAGAATAGAGATTGATGATCAACAACTGAATGAAGTAGAGAAATATACATACCTGGGCGCAAACGTCAGCAAGCAAGGAGGAGGGGATGACGATATTAACAACAGAATACGAAAAGCAAGGACATCATTCATGAAACTCAAGCAGATATGGAACTCAAATGTGTACACATTAAAAACTAAACTCAGATTATACAATACTCTGGTCAAATCAGTGTTACTGTATGGATGTGAAACATGGAAAGTAAACAAATGCGACAACAAAAAACTTGATATTTTCCATTTCAACTGTCTCAGAAGAATTTTAAAAATTAGATGGCCAGTAATAATTTCGAACAAAGACATTGAGAACATAACAGCAGAAGAGAAGATCAGCACAGAAGTACAGAGAAGAAGGTGGAATTGGATCGGGCATGTGCTGAGAAAGAAGCCCCAAAACCACTGCCTGACAGCACTGACATGGACGCCGGAAGGAACAAGAAAAGTTGGTCGACCAAAAACAACGTGGAGAACCACTGTGGAAAAAGAACGGAAGCAACTGGGCTGGGCAACATGGAGCAAAGCCAGACACATAGCCGTTGACAGGGCGAGGTGGCGGAGCCGCACAGCAGCCTTATGGGCCACAAGGCCCGAAGAGGATAGGTAAGGTAAGGTAAAAATCTACAAAAACTTATTTTTATGTGGGGTACTGCCTATTTTTTTACGCTTAATATTTTTACATGTGTAAAAATATATAAAGTACATAATAACTATGTTTTCGGTCGTCACCAAAAATAATTTTTTTCTGTACTGTAGTTTTTAACAGCTGGAATTTAATTCTTTTTGTGATAATATGTTGCTTTCCAATATTTAATTTATTATACATGATTGCATTACTATGACATAAAATTAATGTGATGGAAATGAAAAAAGGTTGTAGTGTATGCATGCATGCATGTTTGCTTGCATGTGTGTCTGGCATGTAAGAAAGCACACACAAAATGAGAACCTCCCGACGACAACCTGAGATGGACCCGAGACTGACCTGTGGGTGACCGGTGAGACAAAACTCATGAGCATCCAGGCCATCATGGTCTGGTAGTGGTAGGAGATTCCACTGACCACGAGACAAATGAACACCATCCAGGTCATGTTGTCCTGGGCCTTGACCATGTCCACCAGCATGAGGCAGCACGGGATCTGGATGACCGTTGACGCCACGCTCGTGTAGAACTGGAACTCGGCCGGACTGCGACACAAACACCTCATTCGTCATCAGCATGTATAATCACCCTCACCCGCAAATCCGCTCCCCTGGAAAACAAAGCTGGGCTCATTCCCAACATATTAAAAAAAAAAAATTAATAAAACTTATAATAAAACTTATTTATTTAGCAGAGCAGAGGCAGAACAACACAAAAGACAAAGGAAAAGGCCACAGCTGAGATGGTGGACTGCATGAGGAGGGCATGAGAAGATCGGGGGAGGATGAAAGGTGGAGAGAGGGAGCAATGGACAGAAGACTATGAAAGGAAAAGACACAGCGAGTGGTTCAGCTGTACTGTACCTGACCCTCACCATGGAGAGCAACAATTTAGACACAAACACAATCCTCGGCAAATGCCCCATTCACTGGTGATTATGTAATACTGTAACAGGCGTTCACATAAACACACATAAAATTGCACTTTAGCCTGTGAATGGGGCATTTGCCCAGGTGAAAGTTCAGTATAAAGTATAATTTCTGTATATCCAACTATACATTTAGCTTTTAATCAATTTGACAAATCGTTTGTGTTATCATTACATTTACCCGTAATTATACTACACATTATTTTTATTATATATCAATTATGTAGGATTTCAATGCATAATTTATTTATTCTCTCTTATGTGCAATTTTATGTGTTTGTGTGAACGCCTGTTACAATACGACATAACCACCAGTGAATGGGGCATTTGCTTCATTCACTTGCCAAGTGACTGTTTGCTCTTAGCCAATGTTTTCCTCAGCCAAATTATAAATCTACTTTCTCTGCCAAAATGGAAATTTAAAGTCTTCCTGTTTGTTTTGTCAAACTTATTCTTTTTAGCCATTGATTGAATGGTTAATGATTACTGTAAGCCTAGAAACTCAACATAGCAGTTTTATATTCAATAATGTGTATTTAAACAATTTAAATTGCTATGACAATTCCACTAGTTGGTTTGAAAAATGTTTGACACCCTTAACCTGATACAGATATGAAATCTAAAAATTATATTTTGTATTGACAATTCTCATCATAAAGCTATGACCAAAGAAGGTTAGGATATAACTTACTAACACTCAACAATATTATTTCACTCACCTGCTTTTGTATTTCTCTCCACTTATCAGTAACTTTGAATACACAAACTGCAAACTGAAATAAATTTAAATGAAGGTCATCAGTGATCAGCCAACAGTATTCACCAGCTAGATGGAGAAGGCCACAAATCTTAGTCAACACATGCAAGACAGTGGGACAGAAGGTGTCAACTATCTAACATGGTTCATCAGTCAGAATATGAGGTTACTTTTATCATGACTTTTTGTCCATACCGAAGTACAATATTGAAGTGTAAAATCAACCATAGCCTCCAATTTTTATAAACATTTCGAATGCTGCAGATACGCAATAAATATATCAACTAGAAACAGTAAATGAGGAATTCCTTGATCATCATGAAAATATGTTCAAATATTTGATAAAACGTGATTAATGTTAGCATGCCTGGTAGGACTAGCAATAATGATATGAACAGGTACAGTAATCCTTGAAAATTTAAAAAATACAATAAAGTTTAAATGTGTCATGGTGATTGCATGGTTAACAAGGAGTGTGGTATTAATTATCATAATTTCTACTAATATAAATATTTATTTACTTTAATCTGTTGATTTTTCCATTGAAACCCATATTAAATTCATTCTGTGAAGTGACCACTCTCTACTCCGTAATGCTTCTAGTTATAACAGTTTAAGGTAGGTAGTATGGATTCCACCAAAAATCTTTAGTTTTCAACACAGATCAACCATATTTGGTATGCAGATACATACCAACATAGTTAAGGTTTTTTCCATGTTTCGCATAAATTATGCAAATTAGGTATCCAATATGGCTGCCATAATAGGGAAAATTTGGTATTTTTTGTTGCACTCTAACCAAAAACGTATTCAAGTTACAAGCTTGTAATTTAGCACAGGGATTACTGTTATGCATATCTACTGCATGAATATCACAGAAATCAGATATGTTGTTATTTACGTGAAAAAATATTTTTTGTAAAAAAAAACTATTTTGTGTAACTTTTTCACATAATTAACGCCTATAATTCAGAAACCATAAATATATTATGATTTCTTTTAATTCATGCAGTAGATATATTCATTAGGCACTGCAGTGCAAAATGTTTTGCAGTTATACCCAGTATTTATTCTACTAGAGCGCAGCAACTTTAAGCACTCACAGCAAAAATGGTATTCCGAGAAAACGATGATAAGGTAATTTTTATAACCAAATTCTGCCAAAAGCCATCCAAAGAAACCTCAATATTGCCACTTTTTCAGCTAATATACTAACTGCATATTGAGGTAAGGATATGAAAGTACATAAATAGCAAAGAAAGTCCTTTAAAAAAAATGTAAAAAATCACCTTTTGAATCCATACTACCTATCTTAAACCAGGCAACAAATTTTAAGTGTTCACTTAAAAATAAATATAACCAGTCATTACAGACTTTTGCAGCAAATCAATACCCATGGATTGGAAAACAATTGTTTTAATATTCAAAAATAATGTTTATATTATAATGATAACACTGCACACCTTTGTAGATTATATGCAGTTCTGCCAGAAATGTGCATCTTAATATTAGACAAGTCACAAGCCACTGTAATCAGGCCTCCCATTTCATTTTGTGTCGGTCACTTGGGCGGTCACTACACAGAGGATCTACTATACCCAACTTACCATTCTGCGAGGTTCGTTGCCAGTGCTGCCGAGAATCCTTGCACGTTGAACCTGAGTTCGTAGGCGCTACAAAGGGCAAGTCCCGCCATGATAGGACCCAGTGACCCGAGCACATAGATTCCGTTCTTCTCCCCCAAGATGGCGCCAGAGATCACCACTGTGAAGATCGGAGCCGAGCTCTTGACGGTCTCTGTGAATGAAACTGGCACGAACTTGATGGAGACTAGACCAAGAAACACTGTGAGAAACCTGGAAAAGCATGTAAACATCGTAGTTTAATGATGGACATATATTGAGGTCAAAAACTATCATATATATATATACTGGTAATACAAAATTCAAGTGCCGGACTTGAAATTTGAGAGCCAAGTTATAAAGTTAGAGATGCTCTCATAAGTGTGCAAAGACTAAAATAATGTTATGCATTTAGCATTGGTTCAAATCATCACCTGCCACCAACGGGATCTGCCATTTTTAGGGTCCGATATGGCCATTTGCATCACTTTGCTTTAACATGTTTCATTTGATAGGTGATGTCACTTCCCATGATACATGGTGACAACCCCCACCACTGCTCCTGTCCAAAGCTTAACATATTCTGGGACTTCCCAGACTTACGCAACCTCCCCCTGAGCACTCTGATGCACTTTCGCCATTTTTCAGGCTGTAAATCTAATGGTCTGAATAAGTACAACTATAGCATGACACGATAAATCCAATTAAATTTTATCTTAACACTACCAAGCTTTAGCAATGTTTTTTGGGTAGCCGAAACCATGTTTTACTTATATTAAGATTAAATGTATTGTGAATGTAAATGATGTATCATACTAGATCATATATATTTGGGCATCACTAGCTGGCTGAACAAGAAAATACTGTAAAAATGTGTATGTGCTACACACCTAAACAGTCCGACTAGACTCATGTTTCGGTAGAAGTGTGGTGGCTTAGCTGTGCTTTCTTGTCGTACTGGTTTGTACATGCCGCATGGGAAGTGAATGTTGATGAAACCAAATACTGCCGTCGTTGTAATCTGCACCGTTGCTGAAATAAACAACAAAACAAATGTTTCAGTTTACATGTTTTTATGACCAGCTTATTTCAAATTTCCTAAATAAATTTTACAAAATAATGGTTGTTAAATAGTGATAGAATGTTCTAAACATGTACTGTTCTCCATGAGAATAGTTATTCAGTTATTAAAATTAATTATTCAAAAAGTGTTACAATTTATGATTTGGATGCACAGTGCATGACTATAAACCAAGACAGGACAACATTTAAGATTTCAGACATCGTTCAATGACTATAAATGAAGATTATAAAGGACTTTTCAAATCATGGACTATGAGCACTATTATGTATGGCTTTAAAATTGTTAATAATCATCATTACTGGATGATGTGGAATTTATAACTGCAACATGTAACACTGATTAAATGCTGCCACACAAACTACCGTACAAGTTGGTAGGCTAGTTGTTTTATGAGCAGTTAATGTAATATTCTAGACCACACATTACTTTCAGGAACTGGTCATCACAAATATAATTAATATGCCTGATTTTAATTTATGGTTGATGTTTTATCTACTAGATCTCTACCAACACTAAAAACAACAAATACAAATAAATCACTTTAATAATAAACAAATCGTTCACTTTAAAATAACAAACAAATTACTTAATAAATTCAGCCTCACCTAATACTGTGGCATCACACTTGAGCGATGAGAGGATGTGTTTGTTGAGAAACAGAGTGACACAACTGAAGAAATACCAGAGCCACACCACTGTCATGCCCTTCACCGTAAACAATCCTTTGTCCTCCCCCAGTCGCACATGTCGATGTCCCTCTGCCACTGGTGGCGCCAGCTTCACTTCCTTCTCTCTGTCGTCATCGGCGTAGTTTAAGGACAGCCCGTTGGACGGATTGTGAACCATATGATGATGACCCGATGACATTTCTGCTGTCATGACTGGGTCAACGTGAAACGATATAGGTTTACGTGCAATAATCGCGAAGGTTGACGTCAACATGCGATCCACTGCTGCTGTCCAACACCAGGGTATTATGTGTATGAAATTGTGATGTTTAATGAATTGTGAAGTGCCACAGAAAGATTGAGTGTCATTGGTGTTTCTTTAGATTTAGACCCACTGTTTTTCTGGACATCATTCTTGGTGCCTGCAAAAAATGTCAATAGTACTGATCAACATTTTTTAACAACTAAAAATAGTGTTTCTATTATTGTTCTAAACTATCATTATGTTTTTTATAAGCTATCAACATATTTTCCATTGAATTCATAAACTTTGTAGTTAAGCTTCAAAATGGAATTTAAACTCGTATCAGAAAGAAAATTTGAACATCATATATAAATTAATCTGATTCGCAATGGGTACACATGAATTGCAGAGGCAGTTTTAATGTTGAATTTTCAGTTAAGCTGTCAACATAAAAAGGTAAGCGATAACTTACCCAATGAAATGGCCATGATCATGGGACATGGATGTATTGCTTACTTTAGCCTTAGGCTTAGCAATATAATTTTATTGTTTTTTGACACAGCCACAGGTCACATACCCGAACCGAAGAAATATTCCCTAGCCTTCAAGCGTATTGCGGCACGGTGTGACAGAGAAGGTAAACCGTAAAATCAATAAATTTATTAAGTTCATCCAGTAAAGCCAGACTACGCTCCTTCCTTCCTTGGCTAACCATTCATTCATGATTGAATCAATGAATGATACTGACACTCGGAGTGACAGGATTCAATTTCAATCATTATCATGACCGATTTCCAAGCGACGTGTAAGTTTATACCTTTTGAAAAACGTACCTAAACGTATGACAGTGATTCTCGTAGATAAATTGCATCAAAACAGTGTGTTATCTAATAACAGTACAGTAGAGTTTTAGGTTTTATGCAGAAATATATATATTAACAAACGAAACTCAGAAGACTCGTGTCGTCCGCTATTCTCCCACCGGAAGCCACGTCGTGGTCCGCCCAAGTTTTATTTCCGGGTCAAGTCAGCGTCACAGGCGGCGCAAGAACAAGGACTAGAAATAGACGGGGTTGAATGTTTTCTGGCTGTTTTTAAAAGCATCGTTACGTCTAATTAGAGATGAGTGAACTCACTCCAGAGGAGGTGGGTATGACCGGTCAAATATGGGAATTTTCATATATACTCTCCCGTTTTTAACTGGGCTTCAGGTCGTGTTTTCAACGCCGTCAACAATCTTACAATGACATATATCCAGCTGCACTTGGCAGACTACGCTGTGTCTATTGAGTCTGAGACCCAACACTAACGACTGTGACATAAAATGTTAGTCGCAATTCAGTAGCGCACTTATAAGACACAGTTGAGTTGTAATGCTAATTGAGCGAATAATAAATACAACTGATGGCTCTGAATTATTTAAACATCTTTCGAATTTCAGCAAAGAAAATCGAACTTGTTTTTGTTCACTGTTGACAAGTGTCAGTGACAGTGTTGTTGTGTTGCCATCTGCGCAATGCATAATTTAATTGTATTGCTTATATCATATGTATTGTAGTACTAGTATGTTTTCAAAGCTCAGATGTATAATTTATGTATGCAAATTTATTTAAAATAAAAATTAACTCTTTAGATGTTAAATAATACATTTGACATTTATTAACTTTTTACGGGCGGAGTCATAGCAGATAATCCTTAAATTTTAAACAAGTCTTCTTTATTACATTATACAGACAGCGTATACTTGTAAAATTGGCATACATGAGTAACAGATCATCATTTCAAATCATGTCCAAAGAGCGACTATTGCTAATATTTTAGCTAAGCTGTCAGTTGCGCCAAAATCTTATAAATGATCTAATCAAATATTTTATATTATATATCCCAGTTTTAATGGAAAGCTTGTTTTGAGAATATGTAGCAAACCAGCGGATGTTACCCTGTTGATAATAATATAAGTTTATTTGTGGGTCTTACAGGTTTGACATGTATCGTATGTGAACTTATCAGCAAATGAAACATAATAATTTTACCTTGACTGGATAACTTGCCTGGATCTTCGGGTTTAAAAGTAACGATTAATACCCTTGTGTACACCAACCTTTGTGGATCACATTTTTGGTTTTGGGAACATTGTTTGTCTTGTGATTTTGTGCTTTTTATTAAAATTAAAACCTGTCCATCTTCAAATCTTTGTCTAGTTTTGTTTTGAAGGCAAGGATGTTTTCTGCATTTTTGTTGGCACTATATACATAGCATTGTGAAAAGCACTAAGGAAGTTGTGGGGGCTAGCATTGCTTACACACTGTGATGTTATATCATTGTTAGAGGATAGTTTACCATTATTGGTAATCTTAAAGCAAAGGATCATAACGTTTATTAATAAAGCCATGAATCACAATTCACCGATTATGAGCAGTGATATCAATTGAAAATCCATCGTCAAATAGTAGAGCAAATTACCGTCACATCCTAAATGAATGTAACACAATTCATGATGTGCCTGCATATGATATTCTCTGTGTGTGGCAGGCTGGTGTATCAAACAAAATAGTATCTAATGTGAGTGTTTATACAATATGTTAAAAATAAAAAATGGTTTTAAGACATGTACTATTTTATTTTTAGTATTATTACGGAAATTACTGTATTTTAAAGAATGTACAGTTGCCATTTTCACTTTCAGTGTGCGAAAATAAAGATTTGATTTAAGATTTGTTATTCACTGCTTGCTGAGGAAGATTGTTCCAGTCTTGGAAGATACATTGAGGAAAGGGGTGTTTTCTTATATCAAGTCTGCATGGTATCTTGTAGAATTTTGTGTGGCCTCGTGTGCAGTTTGTGGTCATCACAAAGAAATCCTCTTTGTTGATGTCGTAAATTTTGACTGTTCAGATGCGACAGCGGCGACTGGCTCGGCTGACTGGTGCTGGCAATGCCCCCACGGCCAGTGTATCCCAGCCTGGCCCCGCAGTGGAAGCGTTGTCCCAGCCCACTGCCTCCCCATCTCTGGAAACAACCATGGACACTGGCTCCTTCCTTCCCCCCACTACTCCCACCATGGACACCCAGAGAAGTGCCGGAGACAGCCCAGTACAGTCAGGTACCTATGTATTAATAACTTATGGTATCTCATCCAAGGCGCCATGCTCCACTTACCTCTATGTTCAATCACTTTCTTGGACTATTGGCCCCTGTTCTACCAATTGGTGATGTATTTGAATAAACACAACAGCATTTATTTAGAGTTATTTTCTTTTATGGTGGACACATTGAGTTGTCAGTTATACTCCAGGGGGCAACACTGGCATTACATTAAAAAAATATTATGCCACATCGGCACATGCCGTAATTGGCAACAGCAGAGATGAAATAGTGATGGGAACGAGATTACGTTTACAGTAATGTATTGATGACATGTGCTGCTGTTTATTGCTGCAGGGTGTAAGCTAGTTATTAATAACCAGTGTAGAGTATTTAACATTATTTGGATCAACATAGTCTATTAAGATAACTTATGTCGACAGCAGGGGATGTATAATATCTTGTCATGGACTCATAGAGCTGGTAATCTCTACAGATCTGTAAAACGCACTAAGTTTGGTTTTACATACGAACATCAGGTCTTCCATGACAATATGAATGAATGAAAAAACTATTCAGTTCATGCACTAATCATTTCTAATAAACAAGTTCTTTATTAATGGTACCTAGTTCTAACAAAACATAGGTGTTTGGCTTGTAATTTAATAAGTTTAAAAACAGTGTACATACAATTTGTGCATATTAGTTAGGACTGCTTGCAGCCTCCCAGAAAGATGAGCCAGAGAGCATGGAGACTGATGCAGTACCATCAGAGAAAACGTGAGTTTGTATCAATCTCATTCACCATTTCATATTGCTGATTTGTGCGTCGCTTTTATACTGTAATTGTTAAATAAAAAATAAAAATGCTTAAATACCAATGTTCATGTAATTGCTTTTTAACGTATTGGCATCACTTCATTTTGGCTTGTTACACCTCTATAAGATATGAAGTATGTTCATGTGGCTAAGATGCCAAAGTGGTTCTTTCTGTAGGCAACAGTCACAGGTGGATGTTGACTCGGGCATTGACACAATGGAAGTTGATGATGTTGATCAGCAGAGGGCTGAGGCAAAACGAAAACGGGTATGTGTCTTGATATACATGAATGATGTAGCCTTTTTAGCCAAACCAACATTCACAGTTTATCTGAAGATTTCATCAAAAATAAACAAACAAAGAAACATGTGTACAAACAAGCTACTAGCCTGTCTGTTGTAGTCGATACCAGGAAGATATTAGACTATGGGTAGGTTTCCACATAACATCAGGCAGTATCTGTTGTTTAAATCGAAGTCTGTCTTAATCAAACTGAAATCAACAATAATTTTGGGCCTTAAGTACACCTGAGCAACTGCAGTGTGTAGCCGTAGTTGTGGTGTTGCAGCTGTGGACCCCGATCCAATGTACGGAGGATGCCAAAACCCAGATGCTGAGCATGCTGGGACGCATACTGCAAGTGTCGTTTGGGGAGCATCAGCCAGACCGACTGTCCCTACAGCATCTCCAGCTGGACACAGGTACGCACACACAGACTGGTGTCTTGGGACTATTTCACTCACATACTTATGAGCTCGTAAGCCTGATTTTTCTTTATAACATTTATTTCGCATATTAACAAAGTAAAGATAAGTTCTTATATAACGCAATATCCAGTCCTTGGGACTGCTCAAAGCACTTTACTCCCTAGCAGACCTGTTCAATCAAACGTCATTTCAATTTCTGTGGGAAGCATCCAGCCACTCTGCAATTGATGCGAGAAAACTATTCGTACACAAATATCCACGACTGTCTACAGCCAGGTACTCATTCATACAGCTGAATAAACTGGAGCAACGTAGAGTGAACAAACCTGCCCAAGGTTCGACACCACAGCACAAGATTCAAACTCGGGTTCTCTTGGTTGAGAGTCCGAAGCTCTAGCCACTGCACTGCGCTCCTTAACAGTGATCTTGTATACAACAAACTGTCAACACCAGGGTGTGCTCTTTAAATGATATATTTTCCTTATGAGCTTGTCATCTGGATGAGATGGTCCCCAAGTACTGTCTCATTCGTGCACAGTCTGACATAATGTGCTTATATACTGGACACACAGGAGTGAGACAGATCGACTCATGCACACAAATGTTCAAATGAATACACGTCCTTGTTTTGCAGCAGTTGTATGTTCTCAAGGACTTGATTCAAGTTATGATTCAAGTTATGATTCAAGTTATGATTCAAGTTATGAGATCACTGCCACCAAAAACATGTAACAAAAAACGCTTTGTGTTAAAGTTGTATGAAGTCAAGGATACAGTAATGGTATTGTTGTGTTCAGATGATAAAAAAGTATCTTTAAACAATGCAATAATTGATCGTAACATGGTTAGAATTTATATCGTCATTGTTAGAATGTGCTGTTGTGTACTGTTCTCGATTAGGCTCATGAGACTACTTCACTTTTATGTTTTTTTGCAAGGTTAGATTTGGTTATGGCATATTGGTTCGATTAAAACTTAACCTGTTTGTGTCTATGTTTTAAATAAAGTAGTCTTATGCTATCTTCTTACCACACTGAAGTAGTTGTTTGTATTATCAAGATAATTATTACTCAAATAAGAATGGACAAATTTAACTGGAAAGCCAAAAGGGAAACCCATTAAAACGGGGTGCATGAGTCTAAAAATGATGACAGTTGAATGGAGAAGCCTATTTCATGTTTTTCATTTATCACTTTCTTGCTTTTCTATGAGCAGTTTGACATTCTGTGTGGATAGACTTATTCATAAATACATTGGAAAAACAAGATGTGTTGATGACCGAGTCACTGGGAGTAAAGCCACCTATTGTCAGTAGGAGTCTCAGCAGTTCAGTTCACTTTGTTTGCCTTAGTCCTAGCCCCGTGTTGTTGTGTGTAGATAATGAGGATGCGAAGGACCTCCTCAGTGAGGTCCTCATTGAGGTCCTGGTCCTCCTACAACATAGCCCGGAGAACCCTCTCAAAGGTCTGCATCGACCCGCCAGCCAGTCAGGCACCTCACCCTCCAAGTACGCCAATCACAGGTGATTACTACTTCTGGAGGTAGCTTACAGGGGTATCATAGTATCATTAAAGGAAATAAAAATAAGGCAATAGCTAAAATCTTTTTTCCATGTGTACACAAAGTTTAACCTTGTATGTAACATTTGACAACATTTAAAAAATACTGAAAAATACATTTGTAGCATAAATTCAATTTTAAACCCGTCTCTATAGCGATTCCCGCAGAAAATAACAATTTAATGAGCTAGGCGATCACGTGGTATCGGGACGTCACTTATGACACACACTCGCATCAGGCCAACCCTTTCCATGCATTCAGAGCATGTTTACAAGTATAGCTTTTGGGTCGAAACGAGCGTCGGAATGAGTTATTGTGCAATATTCCGACGTAATACAAACACTAGTCATCATAGAGGAACAAGCAGTTATCTTACCCTTCCACATGAATCCAATTTTATTCAAAACAATGAATGCGAATGGGCCTACAAGTCGACTAGGTTTCGCCGAGCTTGGGCTCGTTTTCAGAATAATTATATTGAATGCAACCAACGAGAGATAATCTACACCAATAAACATACATAGCAAACATATATTGTATCCAGCTACAGGAAATAACATGTATAATTTCATAATATCACTAGAATATCCTTGTATGAAGGAGGAGTTGTACAATTTATCATAACAACTTAAATCAGTCAGTGAATTTCTATCGGTCCTGTTAGCTCAGTTAGTAAAGGCGTTGGTTCCTTGGCATTTGTTTTGCAATCCCCACACCAAACCATTGATTTTTTTAACACTTTTTTTGGTTTATGTTTCCACGAAGTAATATAAACCAAATAATTTTTATACTCTGATGCACTGTTTGTAAATTTAAAAAACTGCCATGTATGCATATTGGTGTACATTATCTCCCGTTGGTTGCATTCAATATAATTATTCTGAAAACGAGCCCAAGCTCGGCGAAACCTAGTCGACTTGGAGGCCCATTCGCATTCATTGTTTTGAATAAAATTTAATTCATGTGGAACCGTAAGATAACTGCTTGTTCCTCTATGATGACTAGTGTTTGTATTTCATCGGAATATTGCACAATAACTCATTTTGACGCTTGTTTCGACCCAAAAGCTATACTTGTAAACATGCTCTGAATGCATGGAAAGGGTCGGCCTGATGCAAGTGTGGGTCATAAGTGACGTCACATCTAGACATCCCGAAAAGCGTGCCAAAAATATGCATATTCGAAAATGTCCGGATGTACAGCATTAAATGTGGAATTTCTAATTCATTGATTTTTTTGATTGTGTTTGGCTTGGTGGACATGGACATAGATAGCAGGATGTAATATAACATGAATTCAAGCCATAGATGTTTTTATTCCCTTTAAGTTAAGGATCATTTACAGAAGCAATTATTTTTTTTGCCCAATCAATCGGTGATTGAAAGAAACAAGAGATTATGTTCTAGCAACAGTTGTCGGCCGACATTCAGATAATTAAATTTGCTCAGGTAAAAGGGTCTTTAGTTGCTTTTTGACACTGCATTGTTAAATTTTTGTGTATATGAAATTCTGCGTCTTTTGTATATATTTGTTGTTATCGCAATACGAGGATAAAAGATGTTCATGTTTTTGACATGTGCTTTTTGGATTCTATTTATTTATTTGTTGTGTACACCAGACACTGTGGCACACGCACACACATGCAACACACGCACCCATAGACACACAGACACGCACACACACAAAGACATGCACGCACACGCACAGACATACACACACAAAGACACGCACACACACACACAGACATACACACACACACACACACACACACACACACACACACACACACACACACACACACACACACACACACACACACACACACACACACACACACACACACACAAAGAAACAGGGGTGCTAATTTGTAGCAGAACTGTCAGTTCTGTTGCTACCGGTAGTTCTCATCCATACCTTCGTCACAGCTTTCCGTGTTGACAGTTCTCATCCACTGATGTTGTCTTACCCACAGTTCCATACTTCCGAGTCGACAGTTCCCGTTTGAGAAGTTCCAGCCAGAACAGTGTAGAGAAACTGACATGATAAACTACCTGCTCGACTGCTATGAGAGAGTCAGTCTGGAGGAGAGGAACTCACCAAAGGTGGTTTGGAGAAGGCAGATTTAACTTATGACAATAGTGTTGTCATTAATTAAAATACTGTTGAACATTTTCCAAATAATTTTTGCCATTTTAGTCTCTTAATAAATATTTTGAAAATGATTTTTTTTTTTTTATCCTTGGAAAAGATGTCTAGAGGTCTCATACTGCAATTGTTATTGTAATGTTTGATCATCTACATGGATCCATCGAAATGGATCTGTTGTTTGTAAAATCTGGAATCCAAACACTGCTTTGCAGTGTTTGTGGATTATATATGTTATAGTTTTGTTTACATAAAATTGTATGGGAAGGATCTCAAGAGAAATATTGTATAATTCGCATGGATGTTTTGCTCTTGGAACAGTTTTAGAAATAAACAAAATGTAAATTTTGTTATAAATTTGTTGCTAATGTTCTTTACCATCATTAATTATATTAAATTCACCAATGGCCACATGTTTGCATCTGAATGTCATTAGTCTTTAGTAGAGAAATGTATTACAATACAGTGTTTCCGCCAGCAGGGTAAAAGGGTAAAATGATGTACCCAAAAATAATTCTAGGGTACAGATAAGTACCCAAATAAAATCCACATTAATTTTTTTTATAAATATTCTGTACAATGAAACTCATACTTGATGACGTTTATGCTAGCTATTCTGTGATTTGCTAAATGTGGTATTCACTGCGGGATTGAAGCCTTCACCTCAGAACATGGCGTACCGGTATATTGGTAGGCTTAGTGTAAAGAATATGGCGTGCTGTCATGACTGTACATTTTTCGCGATGTTTTTGAGTATTCATTGTTTCTTGGTGAAGAAAAATAACCCAACAAGATACCATACTACAGTTTACAATTTTCCTGCTGACTGTTACATTTATTATTCATTCTCCTACGAAACATGGAAATGATCACCATGAGCCAGGCGGGATTTCCGACTCCAAATGCCAGGAAATCACTTCTCCGAGCATCTCGAAATCCATTTTGGGAGGAAGAGCCCCCACAACCCCACCCATCAGGGCACCTACGGCGCCCGTGGCGGGCTTCGCCTGCCAATTCCACAGTCTCACAATTGACTAACTCCATACCCAAATTATTTTTCTGGCGGAAACCCTGCAATAATAATCTAAAATGATGCTCATTCTAAACAATATGCTGCAGAGCAGTATGCCATTCCTTTGAATACAACATAAATTTGGGATTAATATCAAAGTTTTTGAACATATGGTGTGTACAATTGTGTGATTGTGTGTGTCGTAGACGGCAAGTGCCCCAGCCATGTGTGAGTTGCTGTCAGAAGTGAGGGGCCAGTGCGTGTGTCACGCCACCCTTGTACTGCGCGGCAGGTTCTCTGACAACAGGCAAGTAGAATCACTATTGATACTTCGTTGCAGTATCAAGTATCATATAGTGGCGATAGTAAAAGTTAGTGTGACAGTATTTTAGTGTTGTTACTTTACTCTATGACCTTTTGGAAGAAAAGCAACTTAATTTTTTTCAAAATTCCCCATTGGCTACAGGTCCAGGTGTGTATCTTCTGTGATTGCTATGAGTTTGCAGTATGTATCGATCAGGTGGGGATATTTTAGTTGAAACAGTTCAAATTATTTACATTATTTACAAATACTCCAGGAAACATACTTTTTACATCAGTACGCACATAGCGCCACCAGATGGATGGGCATTTTTCTCAATAAACATAATAATGACACATCACTGATATCATGTGAGTTGTCTTGTGTTCCCAGGATAGGGAGCAGGTCCTCATCCCTGATACTTCCCTTCCTCCTCAATGACAATCTCCCACCCGCCTTTCTCTCGGAGCTCATCTTCCGAACGTCCAACGACCCAGACACCTTCACACAGATCTTTGAGCCGATACTTCGAGGTCTCGTGTTGACAATGCGACGTCTGTCATTCGACACTCATGACTACAAACAGCCGTTGATAGTGCTCAGTGCACTGTGTGATATTAAAGTAGGAAATACTCGGCCTTTGTGCAATTTGGTGAGTGTGTGTTGTTTGTACCTGGTAGATGTTTTCATTTGTGTCTGTTATTTTATGTTTGTAGGATGCTAGACTAACCAAGTTAATTTATTATTTACATTCAGATTACTGTGATCAATCTGTTTATTTTATCTTTCATATTTACTAACAGTGGTGTTTTTTTTGCTTCTTATCATGTTTTAAATAATGCCATCAGGAAACAAATTATTATTTATTGTGTTTCTTTGTTAGAAAATAATTAATGTTGAATGTTCTTTAGTCGCACTGATTACCATTTTGAAATAAAACTGTGAATTCACTGTCTAAATGTTTACAACTAATTCAAATTTGAACTTATGTCAAGACATTTTTTGAAGTCATGTCGGTTATTGATGCTTCACCATAAATGCGCTTCGTTGCTCTGCACTCACACTGTTAATTTTACTGCTTTTCCAAAAATTTATTCTTTTAGCAATTTGCACTGTCTCTCTTTTCCCCCCAGAGATACCATTTTGTCAAGTTCAATTTTCACGTAGTTCGTATAGTGAACCACTTACAGCTGCAGCGATTCTTATTTTTCCAAGAGATCTTTGACATTTGTACAATATAAAATATCATCATCGATTCACTTTCAGCAGCCTCATGTGTTCATGCTGAGTCATTGCTGACAACATTTGTGGTTTTACTACATTTTATCAATATGTTTACATACTGTGTCTACAATGATTACAAAGTCATTGTATTCTGTCATCTGTAGATTGTGCGTCAAAGTAACTGGCTGCCAGAGCCTGCCACACAGGCAGTTGGTATGGAACTGGAGAAACTCTCCTTTCTTGGTCCCTTCTTTGGGCTCTCGGTCTTCGCTGACGACAATGTAAGTATATATGTGCGTGTGTCATGCAGATGTAAGCTTGTCAGCGTATATGGTAGTAGGTTGATCATCATCATTGCTGACCATTGTGTTATTTGGTCAATCCTGATCACACTTTGTTTCAAGAACCATTTCCTGTTTGTAATCAACTTAATAAACCAGGAAATTGTCAGTAAGCAAAGTGACTTTTCTTCAGATGATTTCCTGCAATTAGTCTGCAGCAATGTTATCTTATGTGTAGCAAATATGTGTGGGAATTCTTACTGCTTACTGTGTACAATAAAATGAATAATTATTGTTTCTGGTGGAATTTGCCCACAAGCTTTTTGTCAGCATGAACTACGATGACATATTCAGTGATTCAAGTGTTGGTATTCTGTCTGTAGGCTTGTCTTGGTGTGTGTTACAGACTAAGGTTGTCGAGAAGTTCTTCAGCAACCCACAGATGACTACAGCCAACGCCCGACTCATCAACGACACCCTCCAACACTCGATGCAGTTTGCTAGGGTTGGTGGCTTCAGCCTTATTTTGTAGATATACAATTATTTTCAACATCTTCTGTAGCCCAAAATCTGGAACAAACTCCCCATCACTTTAGAAACGTCTGAAACAATAGCCACCTTCGTGGGGCATGGTGAAGTAATGGCTAAAGCATCAAACTCACAATCAAGAGGTTCAGGATGGGTGGATGTTTGGGTGCCGTGAGTGCTTGCATGTATGTAATTTATTATATATAATTTGTTTTACTACGTTTTTTATTATGCATTCTTAACTGTGCATAATGTCAGTGTTCTAGATCATGTTTGTTTGTGCGAGCGTTTATGTAAAATGTGGACAATTTTCAGGAGGAATTATTCAAAATCATGCACACCTTCCTGGTGAACAGTGAGACAAGAGATGCAGCCATGGCGTACTTGATGGCCGGGGTAACAAGGAATCAAAAGAGGTATCAGATACAGGTACGACTACTTTATTTTAGCTTTTGTAATTATGGAGTTATGTAAATCGTTATAAAATGTCCTTGCACAAGCGCACAGGCTTCAGAGTTTATTGGTAAGTGTTCGCTCTATAATTTTTATAACGTTAGCTGCTAGCACCTACACAGAGTATTTTTATTTGCAAAAAATATTTTTGCCAAAAATTATCATATCTTAAAAGTGCATCTTTGTTAAACATTGTCGCAATTCATATTGTTGAACCACAGTTCCACTGACCTTTGACCTTGACCTTTCACCTGTAGACGGATGAGAGACTGGTGTGTGGCGATGGCTTCATGCTCAACTTCCTCTCCGTCCTACAACGTCTCTCTGTCAAGATCAAGCTGGACAAGGTCGATCCGTATTACCCGAACCATCCTCAATGCTGCCTCAATGTCAAGGATGACTCCCACCTCCACGCGACCTCCAGTCAGGTCACCGAGTGGATCGAACAACTGAGTACGTGTGACGTTTGTACTCTTGTGAAATATATATTTTTAATAAGGTTTTGTACTTTTTTCATATTGCAACAGCTGTTTAAATGGGTGAATGATTCGTGATGATACTGAGGACAGAATGAATAAAAGATACTGTTAATCAAATTTAGATCAAGTGTGATTTAAGTCATCCATGGTCATTGTGTCATGGTCACTCTTGGTGAATGAAAGCACATATGGAATTTGCTACTAAACAAATTATTAATATTTTGTATTAATTTATATTTATTACAACAAGATAAAGAAATGACAAAATGGTCCATAAGAACGGGATGACTAGAAATATTGTATAAAGTTGGTGGTCCTCACCGTAAGCTAGAGGTCCACATATTAAATTGTTGTAATTTTAGGAGAAAATGCACCTTTTGAAAGATGGCGGTCAAAACAGCAAGTTGCTAGTCTTGAGCCATCAGATCGATTAGAATATATCATACCCTGGGTACCATATAATAACCCTCTGATCCAGTAATGGTTGTTATGCCATGTACTTTTACATCACTTTCTGTCATCCCTTGTGAGCAACCAGATCGTTACAATACAATTTTGTTTTCTTACATCACTTAGGGATCATCTCAGAACATTGATGTCTGATATTAGATTAGACAAAGTTACTTTCATCTTGCCTCAGCCCCCTCCTCCCGCCTCTCAGACGAAAGTTTGTAAACATTGATATGATGATATTAATATATTAACAGCATCGGTCCGAAGCATAAATTATCGATGTCTGATGCCAGACGAAACTGCCTCTAACCCCCCTCCCCCAAACAAAAGTAATTCCATCTGATATCAGACACTGACATTCAGAGATGACATGTCGCCACCTGTGTAGTAGATCTGTAATAATGTCATCTTCCTACACAGACGGTGACCCGAGCCACCACTGGGAGCCGCCCAAGTTCCCGACAGAGTGTTACTTCCTCACTCTCCACTGCCACCACCTGAGTGTTCTACCCATCATCCGCAAGTACCAGCGCCAGCTGCGTGCCACCCGTGACCTGCAGCGTATCATCGAGGAGACTCAGAACCTCGAGTCGCAGTGGAGAGACTCCCCCGTCGCCCTGCGCAACAAGGAGCTCCTCAAGAGGTGGAAGTCTCAGGTCAAGGTTCGTGCGCTCTCATTGGTCGATTGTCCAAAGTGTGGTGTTTGACAGAGTTGTTTAGTGGTGTATAATATAGTCACACCTCATTTAACCTTTGTGTTATTCATACATACAGTTTTAATAAATTTTTAGTTTTATTTATCTTAGCATTATATTTTAGTATCTAATCAACTTAATGTAATTTAGCCTTTTATTTGTTTTTTATACAGTATGTTTAGCTGTTGAGCACTTTTGTTTTCTAATTTCATTTACCCGTAACTACTACGCATCTATAGGTTTATTTATATATAAACTAGGAGTTTGCTTGCTAACTTTATATTTTTCTGGTTTATTTCTCTTAAATGCGATTTTATGTTTCTTAGGTATTTGCTGATTTTGTAAACACCCGTGAACAGGGTTTGATGGTGTATAAATAAAGTTTATTATTATCATCATTATTATTGTTATCATCATTATCATTATTATTATCATCATTATTAGTTTGTAAAATTCGCTGCTGCATATTGGAATGATAAATATATTTATTTATTGGCAAAGATAAAAGGAAATGGGTTACAAATAATTAAACTGTAGTGCAACTCAGGTAGTTAGTAGGAGACTCGCAAAGGGCTTATAATGAGAAAAAACTAACTCTACCATATTAACTGGCCATCAGTTCTGTAGAATATTGTATAACTAAACATGTGACAGAAGTACCAAGTAAAAAAAATGGTTTATATTCAAATAAGTATTAGTACTGTGGCTACTGTCTTTATTCTAATATCTTCTACAAACAATGTAAACTTAATATTTAGACCAATGCATTTATACCTGTCAAGTCCTGTGAAACTAAACAGTAGTCAAGGCAGACAAAAACTATAAATTATCAGTAAAAACCATAATCTTTACACATAAATGCCCATTGACGCACATAATAAAAAACAAGTTTGTAAGTACAGGTGCATAAGACATTTATTTGTGAAGTGTGTTGTAATGGACCTTGACTCGCTTCGCCAGTGTCACCATCTCGTCAGTGACTGCTAACTGGAGCAATGAGCGTCAACGTTCATCTTGCACTGTAAGAGTGTTGGCAGTAAAACATATATTCGTGTAGTCAAGATGTTAATAAAGTTGTAACTTAATCAATGTAACAATATTTTATGATATAGTTTTGACTTGTTTTATATTGTTAACGCTTTTGAACAGGTTTTTAACCTGGAGATGTGGTGCTTTATAAATTCTTCGTAATAATAACAAATAATAAATAAATAAAAGTTATAATAATTTGTAGTTTTAATACCTAGTATGAATCAGTGTAAAAAACGCATACACAATAATCTTGATTTTCCTGGTATTTATGTTTGTTTCAGCGCCTACAAAAGGCAAAGTTGTGCGTGGACTCTGCGTTGATGGACGAGTGTCTCCTGCAGCACTGTCTGCAGTACTACGCCACCACCGCACAACTCCTTGTCAGACTCGTCACACGGCACAATCAACAGTAAGTAGGTCAAGCTCGTCACGCCAACCAATCAACAGTAAATAGGTCAAATTGGTCACTCCAGCCAATCAACAGTAAGTAGGTCAAACTCACCACTCAAGGCATTTGACAGTAAGTAGGTCATCACAGGCGGATTGAGCAGCCCTGGGGGGCACTTGTCCCCCCTAGACCTTAGGAATTAGGTGAACCTTTTATAATGGGCCCATGTGACCATGCCCCCCTAAACCCTTTGAAATGTGCTCCCATTCAGGTTGTAATAAGGTGAATTTACGGTGACAGTCGAGCCAGGCGAGGGAAGCGCTGAAGAAGAGCACTGAAGTTATGGCTGCGCAATGACAATACATTTTCAACAGCCCCCCCCCCCATCTCCCGATATCAATCCAGCCAAGGCAGCGGCTGAAGTTATCGTGGCGAAACAGTGACAACATCTCTACAACACCATTTGGTTCAGCCGCCAGTGGAGGTTTTGTGCCCCTCCTAGACTCGCTTTCTTGATCTGCCCCTGGTTATGCTCCAGGGAATAGTGGTTACTATAGCCAGTCAACAGTAAGTAGGTTATACTGGTCACTCCAGGCAGTCAACAGTAAGGCATTGAGTCACACGGACTGTTCATGAACATAATCCGATGTTGACCGTGGTTGGTGATGTTTTCATGACTGAATGATTAAACTAACTTTCAAACTAATATTAATTTGTATAATAATGCTATTTAACATTAACCTTTCATAAATTTTAATATACAGGTATTGATGATCATCTGTGTCAAAATGTGTGTGTTACCGTTGATTTAATTTGTATGAAAATCTTAAAATTGTCATTTTATGACTATAGTTAGCAATTCATGGGTGAATGGAAATATGCAGCATGTTCAACTGCATCTTCAAAACTGTGTCTTTCGGTGCAGTTGGGAACATGGATTCTTCTAAGTGAAACAGCTAAGCTTTAGCAAGCAGAGTTTACTGTGCTTAAGCAGTGTACGGCCATGTAGATGTGTTTGTAGCCTAGCCCTGCCCCTGCCCCAGACAGTGCCGATGGTGTTTGCCACTCTACCAGACTACTACCTGGAGGACCTGGCTGAGTTCATCCTCTTCTCTATACAGTGAGTCCATGTGATAATCTGTGAATTGTTAATGTGACTTTCATACAATATGTGACAGGTCGCGACAGTTCATGCGTTGGTGTACATTTTGGCAGTGTGCAGTTATGCGCATCATGACAATGGGCAACATTTCAATTTCACAATGGTATAAGTGTCACCAGTATAAGTCAACTTGTTGCAAATTTATGGGAGATTGAATTGGCCCATCAGAACAATTCAAGTTTTGAGAGAGTCATCATCAAAGTTAAATATCTACATGTTAAATTGTATACTGTTCAATCAAAAACACTTTTAATAACTCCAAATTGCATTATTAAAAGTATTATTAGATAGTAAAGTGTTCATTGTTTCTAAAAATGCAAAAATTATACTTTCAACCCAGCAAATGAGAATAAGCCTGCCACGGCACCGTGCTGCATATGTATTTTTGTGCTGGCAACAACGCAGGACGAGTGATGATTGGCCTAATGTCTCCTAATGCCTGATGCTAATTACCCCCCTTTGTCTTTGGTGCTCTTTTGGCACAAGGAACCAATCACCGCGCGGTAATGGCGCTCGGTGGCAGATTTCAACGAGCTCTTGGTCACTTCATTTTGTGAAAGCAGACAGAGTGATCACATCAACAATTTTGGCCCTCTTTTCCCTCCCAATTTTTGATAGCATTAGGTACACAACATGTACATTGTTGGTGGAGGAGAGGTTGATAGCATATCTCAACGCTTTCCCCATTTTCTTAATGCAGGTGGACAAGCTGTCTCGGTTTTGATGCCGAGACAGCTCGCTTCTCTTCCACCGGTGATTTTAGTAAGTTGGGCGTAACGGCCCCACTTATAGGTTTAGGCTAAATCTTGATATAGTGTAACTCTTCAGCAGGTAGTTGGGATTATAGTTAGTGTCAATGAATGGTGTGCTTGGTTAGTACGGTACAGTGCATAAGGTCTGCTGTGATTACAGTAGTAAGGCTGTTGTTTTATATATCTATAACAATACTGCTAATGTTGTATATGCCGAAATGTGGGTTCTGTCTTCCAGAGGTACAGGAAACTAGTATGGGCTCAGTCACAGGCCTGGCCTTGGGATGTAGAGCCCACATTTCTCTCTCTTTAACTTAATCTCTTTAAAAACGTCATTCATTTGGCCTTATTTCATCACTATTCATGACTTGTGTTGGTTTTTGCATAAATGTATGTGTGAACCATGAAAATGTGCCAAAGATCAATGGGCAATTCCAGGAACTTGCAGTTAGCCCCGCCTGCCTCTGACATTCTGCCAACAGTGGATGTTTACTATTGGGATATTTTGTATTCAATTTGAACTTTTCAATGAGTGCACCATTCAAACTGTGAACAATGTTTCAAGTTTATTAAACAAAATCATGAAGAAAAAAAAACTTCCTTGTACGAAGCAGAACAGACACATTGATCCCATTCCTTTACACAATGTACTAGCTTGAGAATTGCCACTGGTAGGCTAGTGCCATGCATTCAGCTGCTGTTAGACGGCAACAAAATTTGACATTATCATTGATCATATCAAATAATGTGCAATTTTCCATTTTATCATTATTATTTAAAGGGGGAGTGAAATGCTTAAACGTCTTTCATTTGGCCCTTTTTCATCACTATTCATGACTTGTGTTGGTGCTTCCATAAAAAGTATGTATTTAAATGTATGGCATACAACAGCTGCGTTGCAGTTCCCCTTTAAGAACATATGTTAAAAATCTATTCTTTAGATTAGTTTGTCCTCCATTTAGATTTTATAGGTAGGCACTACGCACACACTTTAATTGGACTAGTGAACCAATAGCCATGTGAAAAGGTAATGGAAAGTTATGGTATATTTATTCCAACAAGAGCATGTAGACATATTAATAAATTAATTGTGTTATTATAAGCTGGTTAAAGCCGGCGTATTGTAATTTTAATTCCGACGTGGCAACACTTGTTTCACACAGAAGCTTGTCTACAACGCTCCACGAGAGCATTATACTTTTTTTTCACTTGGAACCAATTACCCAAATTGTTTACATGTTTCGTTATATAATTAATATTTCTTGGCAAATAAAACATGGAATAGTATTTCAAGATATGTATATATATATATGTCAAGATGGCATACATCTGAGTTTAAAATATCATTACTAATCATCTTTACCAATTTAATCCTTTTCTCATCAGAAGACAAATACAACACAAAAATTACTTTAAGATTTAAAAACGTTGGTTACCTTCAGCAGCAAGCACAGATTAAAACTGACTTGATTTAATTTCCTTACAGGTACCAGCCAGGCATCTTGGCTGACCCGAGCATCAAGGACTTTGTAACGCTATTGATTGTGTTCATCTGCACGGCCCACTACATCAGCAACCCCTACCTCGTCGCCAAGCTGGTCGAGGTTGTCTACATCCTCAACCCCGGGGTGCAGCGCAACACGCAGCAAGTGAACAACACCCTGCTCAATCACCCTCTCGCTCTATTGCATCTCGTGCCTGCCCTCATGAAGTTCTACACAGGTGGGTGGGGGAGGTGATGAACAGGGAGGGTGTTAAGGTTCACTACCCCCACAGTAATGATAACATTATATTATAACATTGTTTTGTTATTGTTCATTGACTTATTTTGTTAAAATGTTAAGATTATTGTAATAGTTTTTGTTGATATATTTAACACACACACACACACATACACACACACACACACACACACACACACACACACACACACACACACACACACACACACACACACACACACACACACACACACACACACACACACACAAAGCTGTTGATATAAATTAGATTATTGTTTGAGGGGAGACTTTAAATATAACATTTACTATCTGGTTGTTGACATACCTTTTAAGTTATAAGGTAAAGTAAAACATTTCATAGTTCCATTCTGTATCAACAAAGTTGTGATGTATTGCAGACATTGAAACAACATATTCTCTAAGAAGTTTACCATTCACTGCCACATCAGTTTTATACTTTACATTTTGCTGCCACATCAGTATTATATTCTACCATTCACTGCCACATCAGTATTATATTCTACCATTCACTGCCACATCAGTATTATATTTTACCATTCTCTCCCACATCAGTTTTATATTTTGCTGCCACATCAGTATTATATTCTACCATTCGCTGCCACATCAGTATTATATTCTACCATTCATTGCCACATCAGTATTATATTCTACCATTCATTGCCACATCAGTATTATATTCTACCATTCATTGCCACATCAGTATTATATTCTACCATTCATTGCCACATCAGTATTATATTCTACCATTCATTGCCATGCCACATCAGTATTATATTCTACTATTCACTGCCACATCAGTATTATATTCTACCATTCATTGCCACATCAGTATTATATTCTACCATTCGCTGCCACATCAGTATTATATTCTACCATTCATTGCCATGTCAGTATTATATTCTACCATTCGCTGCCACATCAGTATTATATTCTACCATTTGCTGCCACATCAGTAATATATTCTACTATTCACTGCCACATCAGTATTATATTCTACCATTCACTGCCACAGTATTATCTCCTATTTCAGACATTGAGACGACCGGCTCAAGCAGTGAGTTCTATGAGAAGTTTACCATTCGCTACCACATCAGTATTATTTTCCGCACTCTCTGGGAGATCCCTGTTCACCAAGCCAAGATCATCCAAGAGGCTAAGTATGTACAGATGCACTGAACATTGATACAGATTCTTCAGCAGACAACAGCCTGCGTAAAAGTAAAATTTTAGAAATTGTTGCCTATTCTCTCACTGTTTGTGTGATTCTCTGGTACCATTAATACACACATTCGCTGTCTTGTTTTCTTTTCACCCCTTTCCTTATTCATCCAACCGTTTTTTCCCACCCGTACACACCTAACCCTTTCTTTCGCTTGTCTGTTTACCTACACATACCTATTCAATCACCCGAGACTGCATAATCATACTGAGTAATCGTGTGGAATTGTTGATGTTTACATTGATCAAAAGACAAAATAATCATAATTGTAATGGATTACATTGCCAGAGCAATCCTAGTTACAATTACAGTTTTCTTTGTGATTACAACTACAACGCAAACAGACAGACATGGTGTCAATTATATAATATAAAATAATATGATTGTTTACAGTTGGTAACAATTAGCAGGTTGTAAACCAATCACATAGAGTAGCTAAGCCAAAAAAGTAAGCACGTTTGCTACAATCACAATCAACTACATTAATTTGTTCAAAGTAATCGTCCTTATACTCCTAATTTTTTAAGGGTAATTGGAATTGATTACATTTGTGGTATAATCGCCCCATCTCTGTCAACCACCCAGTTATATGACCTTTGTTTACTGGTGTTGCAGCTCTGGTCAGCAGTTTGTGAAGTTTGTGAACATGTTGATGAATGACACAACCTTCCTGCTGGACGAGAGTATGGACACACTGAAGAGTATCCGAGAGCTGCAGGAACTCCGGGAGAACAAGACAGAGTGGGACAAACTCACACAGGTACACACACTCACTTCCGACCACTAGGAACTACCTGCATTCTGCATGAAAGAGTAGTAATCTTTGAGGCATAATTTCTAGCATCAGTAGCTGATCATTGCGTTCACATATAATAAATATCATTTGTTAAATGTATTAATTAAATGTCACAATTATATAAAAATATTAATTGAAATGTCAACAAATAGTCGTATAATAGTCATCATATCAAGACAATGTTCATTTGAAACAGTTTATGCACTGCTATAATTACGTTGAAATTCATGGGTGTTCAGATGGTGCTTGAATAAAGTCAGCAGAGGAGCATGTATCACATGTACCCAGTGTATCACATGTACCCCATGTATCACATGTACCCCGTGTGTCACATGTATCCTGTGTATCGCATGTATCACATGTACCCCATGTATAATGTGTATCTCATGTATCACATGTATCCTGTGTACCATGTGTATCACAAGTACCCTGTGTACCACGTGTATCCTGTGTATCACATGTATCACATGTACCCAATGTATCATGTGTGTCACTTGCACCCCATGTATCATGTGTATCACACATGTACCCCATGTATCATGTGTGTCACATATGATGTTCCAGGAGCAGCTGCGATCTGTTTAGTGTGTCTAGTGATGTGTGTCACGTGTACCCATATATCACGTGTACCCCATGTATCATGTGTACCCCAAGTATCACATGTACCCTGTGTATGATGTTGCAGGAGCAGCAGCAGTCGAAGCAGAAGCAGCTATCCCAAGAGGAGAGACAGTGTCGGTCGTACCTCACCCTCGCCACGGAGACAGTCGACATGTTCCACTACCTCACTGGACGCATCCAGGAGCCTTTCCTCACTCCGGTGAGTTTTACTGCCATCTCCATCATCCGTCCCCACTCACGTTGTTCCTCACTCCCCTCTTAATCCCGCCAAATCTCTCTTCACACCCTCCTCCGTATTCTCTTCTCCCTATGCTCTCAGGGCATCCATTCCAGCCTATTTTAACTGAATCCTCTCCAGCATTCTCTTGAAACTCTCTTTCACACCAGCCTCCTCCCTCACCTCCATTCTTCACGTATCTACTCTTTTAATTTCTGCAGTTCTCCTTATTTTGTGAGTGACCCTACTAGTGGCAGCTTTTCTGTCATATTTACGAAAAACATTTGAGTTGCAGATTTTGAAAATTGATCTCCGATGTTTGCTGAATGATAAATCGTTGTTGTATTACACCATGCATAATGTGGCTTGTCAATGGTGGCTTGCAGACTTTAGCTGATCGACTCGCTGCAATGCTGAACTTCAACCTGCAGCAGCTTTGTGGCCCCAAATGTAACAACCTGAAAGTGCGGAACCCGGAGAAGTACGGCTGGGAACCGAAGAAACTGCTCAACCAGCTGACAGACATCTACCTGCATCTCGACAAGAGCAGCAAGTTTGCTGAAGCCATCGCAAACGATGAGGTTGGTACATGGCTGCACCAAAACTACATGCTGGAAGCTATTCCTCTCAGTGTGCCATGGAATATGCTGTTCTCAGTGAATCGTGAGATAAGCTGTTCTCAGTGCATCATGGAATTTACTGTTCACAGTGCAACATCAAACACATCTGCTCCTCTTTTGTTATGAGTTTGTCAAACAAAATAAATGTTTTAATTAAGCAAACATTTACGGTATTCATTTACGTCATGAGCTTTCAATTGCTAGGTGTTATTTAAATACTTAATAATAGAATGTACCATTTTTACAAAAACATGAATTTGTGAAAGAGGAATAGAAAAAATACTGGTTTTAGTGAAATACTCAAACAATGAAAACATGTTTTGTAAATAGGTGCTATCTGAATAGAATCGTGATGCACATATTGTTCAATGAATCACTATCATTACAGGTTGTCCATCACATATCCAGTATCCAGTCTTTCCTGTCACTTAAATATTACACTGATATATCTAACGGCAAAACCTACTGAGATTTCAAGGACAACAAATTGCGTAAAATATAAAAAAACTTACACGTACATTTCTTCATACGACATGATGTTTCCTCCAGAGGTCGTGCAGAATGGAGCTGTTCGAGGATGCCGTGTCACGCATGATGCGTGCACACATCAAAACACCAAGCGAGATTGAGCGGTTCCACAACATCCAAGAAAAAGTTCAACTCCTGTTGATAGAGAAGAACCAGGCGGAGCAAGACTTTGGCGACATCCCTGATGAGTTCAGAGGTCAGCAATGGCTGTATAATATGTAGATTGTCATCATCCTCACATAGTTGTGAGTGCTTAAAGCTCCTTCCACAATTCAAGATTTCTGCCCATCTTGTTTCAAACTAAATTTGCCAAAAAATTAAACCTATCTAGAATTTACTCTGGCGCATCAGCTTGTTTGTACAATTTCGTTATTTTGTTTTGGTTAAATCATCAGACAGAGTTTAAATTATTTTCGGCTATACTTCCTGTGATATAAGGCCATTTATATTTCTACATACTTATTATTGTACATTGCAAAATTTAAAATCAATGAATCTGATTCATGATAGGCAAGGAGGGAATCTTAAGATTTGGACATTCAGTGCAAAGTCGTTCCCATGTTGATTGTTAAAATGCTCTACTGATAAAGCATTATATCGTATTGACAGGATCCATTCTTGATAGACACATTTCATCCAGTTCCTACACTTTCCCTCCAGACCTCCATCTCAGCTTGTCTCAGTTCTTTTCCTTTTTAACTCCAACAAAATCATCTGTAGATTTTATTCCTGATAAAATAATTATGTTCTGAATAATGAAAAGCATACAGACGTTAGTGTACAAAATTAGCCAATGAAACCCAGAAACATTACTGTAATGTGGCGGTGTTGTTTAGACCCGCTGATGGATACCCTGATGACAGACCCAGTGGTGCTGCCGAGTGGCACGGTCATGGAGAAGTCTATAATCGTGCGCCATCTGCTCAACTCCCAGACTGACCCCTTCAACCGACAGCCACTCACAGAGAGCCAGCTCCAGCCAGGTGACCACTCTTGCTCTCCGCGCATTCTGGGATAGGTTGCTCCCAGTGCATTGTGGGATTTATTGTTCTTGGTGCAAGATGGATGTGCTATCCTCAGTCAATCATGGGATTTATTTAGATTTATGACAAATGTTGGATATAGCTAATGTCTGCCAATCAGCCAATGATTTGTTAGAATAAAACGCGTGAGAAGTTTATTCTGGTGTAGTACGGCAATGTGCATGCGTAAGACAAAACAGTGGGCAGATGAGTTCTCAAAACACCTCTTTTCCAACTGTTTGTCTACATATGTGCATATTACCGGTAGTGATAAATCACAGTCCAAAGAGGGTTTTTCCATTTGAATCTTCCATCGTATCTAGATTCAATGATTTGTTCATTTATTGGTGTTTGTCTTTCTTTCAGCCACTGAACTGAAGCAGAAGATTACAGACTGGGTGAAAGAGAAACGGAAAAAGTGATCCCTATAGATGTTAACAGCTTTCACTGATTAACAGAGACTCCAGAGGGCAACCATAGACTGAAGTGATCACTAGATATAACACAAGTGACTAACTTCAGACTGCAGCAAAAACTTCAGTAATCACCACAAGTCATCACTATGGAATGTACAACTGAACTGGCCACCAGAGACCCTAGTCATCAGAACGGACTATGTTGTGACCTGTCTACATGTTGAGTACATACCTCTACTGAATCCACTGAGGCGACTACATCCTCCGATGGTCATTACAAATGGAAGTCATCAGTTGTGACTCTAATG
The DNA here is from genome assembly GCA_963995525.1 of Escarpia spicata. Lineage (NCBI taxonomy): Eukaryota > Metazoa > Annelida > Polychaeta > Sabellida > Siboglinidae > Escarpia > Escarpia spicata. Next base: position 39,078,300 of record OZ023214.1, on the reverse strand, counting down.
GTGATTACACATTTGCATGATCACGCTAGTGAATGGAACTCCAAATACCCTCTCCGTGATCACCGGTTGAACACTAATCAGTCACTATGGGACAGTACAAGTAGTTCCATTACAAAGACAAAGTGCCGCTTAACTTGCTATCAGATAGCAATTAAGCGTTGATGATGAATGGTGTGATAGAAGTAATGCCAAAAATGGCTTGGAAACAAGTGTATCAAAAATATGGTAACCTGAGTAACATTTAAGAGGATTTATTAACCAGTTCAATATTATATTATACTGCACTTTATTAGCACAGTTGGAGAATGTTGAGCTATTTATAAATATGTTACGAGTTCTGTGCACAAATTTAAATGGTGTTTTCCCTTACCAGTTACATTTTTAATTGGAAAATATGTTGTTGGTCAGTTTTTCTGCATGAAACTAGGCATGTTGACTGGTGCTGCCATCTGGTGTAGATATGTGCTGTTTCAGAGTTAGCCTTATTGGTTGTTAACCATTTTTTAAATGTTTGCATTAGACAAAATTTGTCCTGTCTGTGGCCAAATGTATTTGTTTGTGTGTTTGTAAATAACATTGTAATTTTGTACAGTGTCTCATTGGGTTGTTTTACTTTAGTTTTCGTAAATCAATCCACAAAGTGTTTTGGTTCATAATAGATTTGTGGTAATTTTATGATGCATTAATTTTAGTCAATGTTGATTTGGGATGGAATTGTTCCCTAGCAAACACACCTTATGGATATGACCATGACGAGATCTATTGAAAAATAAATACTTATGTGTACGTTTGTGGTTCTTTGCAAGTAAAAAACTGCAGGGTTGACTGTTTCTGATAGGATTGATAGGAGCCAAAATTAATGGGAATGTTTGACAAACATGTGGAGCTTGGAAGCGGTTCAGTGGAACATCAAAGACCATTGAGTTGGAGATTGTGCCTCCTTTCTGTCATTTAAATCAGTTGCAATTTTGTTCTCTCCGCATTTCCCAGTAATCTTGAACAGGAAGAGGAAACCATCATTAAGCACTAGCTTTGTGGAAGGAATTCAGCTGAAATGAAACTGCCAATCACAAACTGACTTAGAGACATAGTCATTGAGGAAGGTCTTCTTTGTACTGTTAGACACGATGAAGAAGTTTTACATACACATGCATGCACACACGCATGCACACATACTTATGCTCACACACAAATGTGCATGCATGCACACACACAGCACATTACCAGGTGGTTGTAAACAATTTATAGACAAACAATGCCTAAACCATTATTCATACACCATGAAAAGACCAGTAGACTGATAAGAGCATGGCTTCAGAAAATGCCTACTCCATTAACCAACACAGAATTAGCACGCCAGTCACTCCTTTTTGTTGTGTTGGTAAACTATGGCACGCACGTGTATTCCTAATACTTCCATGTAGGACACCATGTCATTAATTGACATTCAGTGATCTTGATACGTCCTACTTTAGTCAATGTGTATAAGACCACAGCAGTAGTAATAGTGAACCATAGTAGTAAATTATATCCTAGTGATAGATTAAAGACTAATACTGTAATGGCACTGCAAGCAGTAAGAAGCATCCTCGCGCGCCAGGGGTCGCTGCTGCTTGTCAGTCAACAGTACTGTAGCACAGCGCAATGACCGCTGGCTTGCGAGGATGGTAAAAAATAATAGATACACTTTGTAAGAGTTAGATTTTTTTATCTGCAAAGGTACTTTGTTGTGTGGAGATGTTACTATTTGAAGGAGTCTAGATTACTGGATTACTGCTGGATTAATGTTTTCTAATGGTGTAACCCTTGCTATCTGACCTATATGCTATATTTAAATTATTTTCTTAATGTGTCAAAACTCCTTTTAAGTTTTGCAAGATTAATGAATATATTAAAGATGAGTGACGATTATATCAAATGAATACATAATAGAGGAACATCAAATATATTTATAACAATTTAAACATAACGTATAATTCATATTATTTTCACTAAAATACTGTCACTTTCAATAAAAAATAATTAAGTCTAAACACTAGACAGTGAGTAGACATATTATAATGAAACACAAACATTTTATTCATCTTGGGTAGTGTTTTGTTTTGATGTCAAAACAATTATTATAATTATTAAAATGAACTTTGTAATTTCATAACAAAACCACTATTTATTATACCAGGTACTTTTTAATAAGGACATTTAAAGCAACATGTGTAATCGTAACCTAATATGAACTTCGGAAAGTACGTGGTCAAGTCAGCAGGGTCCGCTAACTGCGACTACCCGTGTCAAAACAAAACATTAATGTTGCGCATGCGCCCATCAGTCATCAACAATGGCTTCGGCACTTGGCTTAGCGAAGTTCTTGCAGCCAAAACATGGCTTACTCAAGGCACTCCAGGTTGGTTACAACACTATTGTATGCATGAATGTAGCATATTAAATTCTTGTTAGAACGAATCGTACAAGTTGGCTAAAGAGTGATGAGCGCAGAAATTTAAACGACCTTTAAGGTGTTTTTCACGTTGTGGCCGGCAGCGTTGACCTTCACCTCTCGTCTGACACTGACAGCTTTCCTTTCCAAATGTCCTGTATAATTTCGATGTTTTATTTCAGGTATTTTGTTTGTGACTCTAGATCTAACTTCAGGCCAAATAATTATGTGAAAGTAATTGTTATTTTGCATCGTATTAGCATGCCATATGAACGTGTTTCCGATAACGTACGTCGCCGGCGGCGTCGCACACAGTTACAACAATGAAATTAAAAATGGCTTATTTGTCAAACACGGTCCCTAGAAATATACTTGGCGATGGTGATTTGCAAAATATGGGATCCTGGCATTCACTGCTATTTATTTTGATATGTAACTGGGTTCTCAATTAGACGCTCGTAATTTTTGGCCAGGCACTGTTTTAATTACGAAGGTCAAGGTCATTTGCTCTATCCGCATGCTAGCATACGCCGATACGGTTTGGGGCAGTTAGTGAAAATACGTATTTGACATTTTATCCAAAATCTTAAGAAAATGTTGTTGAACGAAATATTAATATTCTAAATCAGAATAATTTCATTGATTAAATGCAAACAAATGTGACCCATCTTAACGAAATGAGTCGGATGTCGGCAAATCAGATTTTTCGTAAATGTCGTTTATGTGAACAAATCGCGAATCCATTGATTTTGAGATTTTCCCTGAAAATTATTCTTTGGTATTCGTTTTATCGATTGCTACTCTAGCTACCCTTCTAATTAATTCTGTTTTGTGTATTTTAAAGCGATTTTTGTATAGCTGTGCGAAGTGTTCCGCTCGATTTCCTTAAAATAACGCCAAAAATGCCAGTAATTGCGGTCGTTCGCAACTGCTAATTTTGGGACGCTCCTAATATATGGGATATCACCACAAAGCTTGACGCGTCATCTTCCTATATATGGGCATAAATATGCTAATAACTACATTCTGTGACCTCCAGAGAGCTTGGAAGACGCCCCCTGTTTACACCAGCTGTGTAAACAATTTGGATCAGCAACAGCAACTGTATGACCCAGACAACTGTTCTCATTGGTTCAGTGATGGGTCATTTATATAATCTGTAAACACACGCATGCGCACAATGTATTTCACCGCGTCACTGCTGACACAGATAACGATTAAGAAGACGTGAAGAACGGCGTTTAATGTGGCGAAGGTGTTAAATTCGGATGGAAGTGATCGCGCATATATTGACAGTTTGATCGAGGAGTATTTTTTGGACGACTTAACGGATGGAAGCGAGCCTGATGAGCACAACATTTTAGCTAGATCTGTCCGCGGTAACTAAGGTACATTTCATGAACCATAACGAATATTTTGCATCAACTTTGACGGCCGTTTTCTGGGTTTGAAGGTTTCTACCCCACATGTGTTTGTTAAGCCATAACTTCAGTTAGAATTATGATATCTTCTTACATGATACACCGTGTGAAAGCAGAGATTCTGCTCTTTCCAACGCTATTAATAACTCAATATTAAAAATTTTCGACATGCGACTCATTTCGTTAAGATGGGTCACAAATTGTAAGAATTTCAAAGTTACTGTTTTAATGATGATGATGACAATTAACAAAAACATATACTCATTTCATGATGCACAATTTTTGCTATACTTAAGACAATAAAATTTAATATGCTATGTTGACAAAATCGGTTCAAAGCCAATTTTTTTTGGGAAAGTTGTTTTTCAATTAAATATGATTTATATAATGTACCAATGAAATGATATGAAAATGTGTCATTTTACAAAGTTGCGATGTAAATTCAGGAGGCTATTGTGATGTCTCTTTGGAAGTTGTTTTTAGATGTTGTGATACAAACTCCAATGCAAGATCAAGCAAGGCAGGTAGCAACAATAGGCAGCCAGCAAATGTCATTCCGTTGGCTTTACTTACATGAACTTGTGGAGTTTTATATGCTCAGAGACTACATACATCAAATCATGGAACAAATATACACAACAGCTAGTTAGCAAACAATCACTGGACTCATTTAGAAAGCATCTCCTCGCCATGCCTGCCTAAAGTAATTTACGCCTAAAGCTATAGGCACACCGACTATTGGGTCTTCTAATCTGTCTAAACTTCACAAAATAAGCAATAGACCCAAGCCAGCACTACACCACCCACTACTTGAGACGGCCCATCCAAGCTCGACAATACTCTAGTCTCTAGCCACATACGTGTGGCTGATACATACTGACCTGTATATAAGAAGAAGAAGGAGGACGTTGCTATCGAATGGGCAGAGGCTTTGCACGAGTACGTTACGCAGAACAATGACCATATCCTCAAAGCAAATTGGATTGCAACCCTTTAATATGTCATTAAAATGCAGAACTTTAATACACATTTTGTGAATTTTTTGCCATTACATGTATAATAATATAATTAGCTAAGCACCAGATTTCTAGTGTATCATGACACTATACGTTACTTACATTAGCATTACCACAGCGGCCGCGGCGGCTGTTGGATCTGGCCAGTTCTGATGCTAAACTATGACATGCCACCAGTCACGCAACCTTTACATCATTCAGTCCGCGTTAAATAAGACAATATCACTGGACCGACAATATAATGTTCTTTATAGTGGTGTGAAGTTTGTAAAAGTATTCCTTTATTTGACGAACTTATCAAAAAATTCAAGTTCGTGTATATATACGCATTTACGTGTCAGTTTAAGACTGTTCAGATGATATGTTATGGGACATTTGATAAAGGTTTACAAGTGCGGAAATCGCATTTTGTGCGGCCTGTTTTCATGGTTATCGAGAACGCCACAGCAGACACTGTGCTAAAGATAGACTAGCCACTTGGTAACATCCGCATGTCACTGGATATCCGCCAGGCGGACAACCGCATTGCGCTGGTTGTCTGCTAGGCAGATTTGGCGCCGAGCTGTCATGCAGGCAAACCATATTCACACTACGCTGGCTACACTTAACCATTTCAGTACGACAGGCCGGTTTTCAGGCCGCACTGTCTGTGACGCTTCAGTACGACAGGCCGGTTTTCCGACATTGACGATGTCCGCTATTGAAATCGTTTTTATTCATAATAATCCACTTGTTGTGTACGGTTGTCATGGCGAATGAATTAGCTATTCAGCAGTGGTCATCGTTTATTATCGCTCAATAATAGTTTACTGTGATTGTCACGGTTTTTAATGATAAATCAAAATCCGCGACGGCCACAATAGCGGACCGCATTACTTCAACTAGCAATTTACCACCGTATGTTTTGGACAGATTATTTGATAGTTTTATCGAAGAATCTTTTGTCGGATGTTGATTATCGACATAATAACGATGTCGGCGAACAACCGAGTTCAGCAACTGGAAAAACGTTGAAATCTTGGTGGCCATCTTGGATTGTTGGTTACCATGACGACGGAATGTAAAATTATATGGCTCATTTTATTCGCTGATTATCATAGTTTCAAAAAATATATAACATTCCTATTCATAAAATGCATTTTTGTTGCTCAAATCTTTACTTGAAGGGAGGTAGTCCATTATGTTGCATATTCGCTGGGAATGCAGAATCCAGTGGTCACAGCTGATCAGGGCTGTAGTACTGAAATGGTTAATAATTGATTTTAATCTTGAAATTCAGGAACCTGTATTCCAACCTTACTCTGTTAAATATAAAATAAGAACTTATTATTACATTTGTTTTTTTGTGCTTACTAATAGTAATAATTAGCCAGTTTAAGATGGGTATTTCCACCATTGTAATATACAGTTATTGCCATAATTATATTATTAGTGTGTATAATTATATATTAATTACTGATTATATATTCCCAGGGTTCAATCTACGATATTGGACAAATGGACCAAGCGCCCATGTAGGTTGTAAAAGGGGGCCATTTTTTTAAACATTGCACCTATGCCAGGGACTGAAAATCCCTCCCGGAATTAACTAATTAAACATTACTAAATAATGACTTAATGTGGAGTTCTTGTATTATATTTATTTCCCTTTGAGGTGCTGCAGCTAAATAACAAGGGTGTTTGTGTGAATTTCCTGAACAGAAGTGGCAGTCTTTACAACTGACATCCCATTGACGATATAATATGTGTGCAACACCAACCCTGGATATATAGTTAATAAATTATATTATAATAATAGGGGTCAACTTTTTCTGCTGATACTGCAGGGAGAGGAAGCCAGGAAACCAGCTTTGAGCATACCAGATACCATCTTGATGTAACAACGCAGATCATACAGTGATAGAATAGTCAATAATGACTGATCAGTATACAGAAGGAAGGAAGTAAGATCAATACTGTTTACTTCAAGTAGTCACAAGAATAAATGAAACTACACCACACTTTTAACTGTAATTCATGCAACATTTACTTCACATTTACTTCACTTACACAGGATTTGAATATAAGAATATTTTGAGAAACGTTTATCATAAAATGGTACTTTGGACTTTACATGTCAGCGATAGAAATAAGCCAGAATATTTACTTGTCCGGCGGACAAGTAGGTTTTGAAATCTACTTGTCTGCCAAAATTTTAACTTGTCCGATTGGTTGTGAAGGGGAATCGAAGCTACGGAAAAAAACGTAAAAAGTCTGTCTTATTTTATGACAACACAATGTTCCTGCTGTTTCGTTGCACGTACATCTGAGTGACTTGTGATCAAAGACACAATTTGATTTAATCTTAAAATTTTGAAATTGCTAAATGATTTTTGCAACTATTTTCCGGTCAATTATTATTCATCACGAATATTAAAAGTAGACACGCTACATGATGTATACCAATATTTTAGTGATGCTGATATGAACACTTTTATTAATAACAAATAATTATTACGATGATAGGAATGAGACAATTGTTTTCCTTGCTATTTGTTTTTATAATGTTGCAAAAACTGTTTATGTTTAAAATTACATATATATATATATATACATGTATAAAACATATAACACTGCTGTAAAATGTTGGCATCAGTTTGTCATTGAAGATGCCACTCATCCAGGAACACGACTAATGCGAAGCCGGGAAATGTTGTCACAAAAATCATAATAAATTATATAATCTGATATTATTTTGTTAAACCTCTATGTCTATGAACTTCAATATTAACAAAGTTCTGTATCTTACAAACGAAGATAATATTCAACTGATCATCACCAAACAAACGCAGATTTTTTCCTAAATGTTATATTACTATTTCAATGATGATAAAACAGTTTTAACGGTGTCTGAAGTACATTTACCAGGCGGGAAATAATTTATAGATTTAGTTACGTCGTAACGTTGCTGCCGCGCGCAGACCGCCGTAGTTGGCAGAAGCCGACATGTCAACGGCGGTTGGCGCCCCGTCCCCGGCCGCGCGTCTTGCATAATTCAGTTTCGAAAACTCGCAATTTATGGTTAAAATAGATGTCACATAGATACAACAACACTTCTGAAATGTCATTAATATTCAGTTTATCAACCTGCACCATAGATTTACCAGAGAGCCAGTTACAAGTTTTGAAAATTGTCACCGATCTGGATCGGCTAACGTTCGTTGACTTGGTCTTGGAAGACTGCCGAGTCCGCGTGGGTTAGGAGTAATAATGGTTAAAACTATATACTTATTGAAATAACAGGTAGCGATACAAAGTCTACTATTTCCAAAGTTCATCAAATATGATCCGAGAGTGGAAGCAATGTGTACGTCGGCCAAACTGAACGATTTACGATTGTGTGAAATACAGCCTTGATCAGTGATGGCTGATGCGGGGTCTGTCTTACGCGTATGGCAGAGCTTGGTCGGTGCGCTCAGCGGATGACCCTGTTAACGCAGGCACTAAACTCGGTCGAACACTGACATACAACACACTGGCGGCGGAACGACAAGACGCCGACACACTAACAACATTGGAATGCGCGCGTTTGCTAGCAAACATCATTTACGTTTGAATTTCGTAAAATAAAAATGTTGCAATATTGCACGCGTCACTATATTTACTGTCAATTTTCACTTGTCCACCGGATAACCGTGTAGAGTCGTTTTACTTGTCCGGGCCAAAAATCACTTGACCCGGACAAGTGCTATTTTGAACGCTGCATGTTTATTGCGGTTTGTGTTTTGGGATTTTATGAAAATAAATTATGAGAATTTAACAACTTGTGCATTTTTTTTTTTACCGGTGGAGCTACCCATGAGGGAAGTCACTTCCTTGTTACAGAAGTCATGCACATCAAACACTCTAAAAACAGAACATGGCTGAATCTAGATAGCTTGCCTCATTTAGGCATCTTCAAACCTCCGTATAGCAAATTTTGGTGGATATTTGGGGGTGCGGGCCTACGCAACGCAAAGACAACAAAGTTAACTATCATTTAAAAAGTGCCATCCGATTCTGCTTGGTAGCGAATTTCATTAAAACTGCGTGCATGCTCTGGTAGATAATTGTACGCCTAGCGGATTTGTGTGGAATTAGCAGTAGGCAGCGCAGTGTGCCACGTCATCGCCGGAACAACGACGTAATAATTACTTGCTATTGCGTCTTGGCTATCTTGCACACAAATTCCGGATACCTACGAGATATGGGGATTGCCTCATCAATTAATGTAGATATATTTTTTAGGGCGCATTCGTGAAATTTTTGTGGGTCATTTGTTAAAATATTGCATCAATGGCGCAAGGGTGCGGCCTGTATTGAACCCTGTATTCCTATGTTTATATAGCTATTGTAACAACAAACACTAACAATAAAATTTGAGTTCTTGTTGCAATTATTCATTACTCTGTGTTTTTAAATGCAGGTATCTCTCATGGACCCTTTCTGTAATTCATATGGCTAACTAGTACAGACAATAGTTATGCAAAGTGGGAATTAAGTTACATCTAATTATAATAATTAAACTATGTAATACTATGATAAGAAGCACTAAACGTTAAATGATAATGGTTTTGAAATTTTTTATAACAAATGGGGATTCCACATTTACTATGTCCGCCATTTCGTTTTACTTCAAAAGGGTCCGGATTTGATACAAGTGCCGACTAGTGAATAGGATGCACAGGTTTATTTTGGCTTCAAAAGGGTCTGGTTTCGATACAAATGCTGACTAGTGACGTAGTGCCATCAGCCTACACGGTTTTTACTCCCACCACTGTCATAAACCAGAAATTCAACATCGGCTACACCAGCATTCTGATTTAATGTGGGCACATACTATAATAGTAAAATTGAGCACAAAAAACATCTTGGTTCAGCTACCGTTTTCTTTGTTTTTTCTCCGTGTTCCACATGTCTCCCAAGCCCAGTTACCGTTTGGGCGCCTTGTTACATGAATGTCTAGATTTCTAGTATGTCGAAATTCCGCAAGGTGTCACTATTGGAGACACCGAGGATCTCACGGGAATACCGTGATTGGACAACTGACAAGTGATGTCATCCACATTGTCCAATGGGGTTGAGTTAATTCCAAGAGGTAAATCCTAACTGGCCCTCAGCATCGTAAAGACAACTAAACGATGTTGCTATAAATCTGCAATTTTGCAGGAATGTAAGTGACTTTGTGGTGTTGTTTCACACTGCTCGTTGACGCTGAATATATCGCGAAAGAAAAAAAATGGGTGTCCGAAATAGCTACGAGGCGGCAATTTCTGCATATTTTGGGTGAGGAGCATAGAAAAACGGCGATGCAGCCCACCTCGCTTGTCATATACCAGGGGAAACACCGAAATTAGGTTATGAAATATTCAAAAATTAGGTTGACAAAAATGCAAGAAATGAATTCCTTATGAGAAAATACCTGCATATATAAAAAATTTGAAGTAATTACCTCAATTACTGACTTATGTGTTGTGAAAACAATCACAAGAATTATAAAATAGGGGTACACCCTGGAAATACTGTGATCTTTCTGTGTTATTTTTCATGCTCACCGTTCCAACGAAAATCCCTGGGGAAATAACCTTTCCATCTTAATAACTTTGTCAGTAGTTGTCCAATTTTCATGAAATAAAAACATTTACTTCAGAAAAAGAAGCTCCTTTTATACATAACAAAACATGTTTAGGTGATGCAGTTTTCATTTTTCATGTGGTAATGCTAATAACATGCATATTATAAGCCAACTTTGAATGTCATACACTCAATATTCCCATGCTATCCATGTGCATATGCAAAACCTGCACAGTCAAATTGTGTTATCATTTTGTTTACACATAAAGACATAATCTGGCATAACTTGATAAGTTTTTGTAGCAGCACATTTGTATTTCCAGTGTTTTATTGCACCATAACATACATACTGTGTGCCAAATTTGAATGTCATGCAGCCGTTTTCTCCATTTTCAATTCTTGACCCCTACCATGTTCAGTGCTCCATAGCATCGCCAATTTTTGTAGCAGTCATAATTTTTGAAACCATGTAAAGCATTATACCCAATTTTTACAAAAATGTAAGAAAACAATAATACAATTTTTCCGACTTATCTGTCATTTGGTCAGCCGGGGTCACATTTGTTTGTTGTGCATGAGTTGATTAAGTTCAGCATGTATATATATAACTTCAAATTAAAGCATTACATTTGATTGTTATCTCTGCTTTGCTGCAGCCTTTACGCCTGGCTGCGGCCGCCTATTCTGCTGCCCCACGCATGAAGACATTCAAAGTGTACCGATGGGTGAGTAGTTGCTGCAAAGTCGTCTGCATCTTCCTCGATCCCTTGAGGGTTGGAGGACATATAATTTGGTCAATTCCGTCCTCTTGGCGATACTTTTCTATTTATCCCAATTTTTTGCAATTTTCATCATCTCTTGGATGTCACCTTTCAAAATCTTTCTTCACAAGTTGACACTGAATAGATCTCTGACCTTTTCTTGTACCACCTCTGTTTTCCATGTTCTGTTCAAATGTCTGTCTTTCGTCAGTCATTCTCTGTACGTATCCTTCCAATCTCAGTCTGCTCCCAAATACTCTCAGTTTAGCTTTAGGTGTTTCTTCATGGAAGACTCATTTCTCAATGTCTGCAACCTCTTCCTGTCTTCCAGTACCATTAGTATTCACTACTTGTTCTTCATACTGAGTTGTTCTCCAAATAGTGATATGTTCCTTGTAGTAAATTTGATTATTTAATTAAATTTGATGTGCAGGTAAATATACATGTTGAAAGTTGACACCTGCATCAATATATTTATTAAATATGTGATGTTTCCAGGACCCAGACAAGCCCGGAGATAAGCCACGTATGCAGGAGTATCAACTTGATCTTAACCAGTGAGTAACAATAGATAGTAACAGCTGTCATTAATTGTATGTTTCTTTTATTATATATTTTATCGTATATTTATAGTCATACTTTTATGGTGTGTGGTTTTTGCAACTAACCAGAGCATTTTATATATTTGCAACTTATTGGCTCTGTATCTATATTAATACTTTCATATTTGATATACAATATTACCAAGAAGAACTGGACATCAATGTTGAGCTACCCTCGAAGGAAGAAATTGTTGGTGCTTTCAAGGAACTCGAAGAATGAAAGGCACCAGCTAAATGCAGACTTGTTCAAAGCAGATGCAGAACTAGCAGCCAGACATCTGTTACCATTATTTGTGACGACATTGAAGGAGAAGAACATTCCCAAGGACTGGTGCAAAGGTACAATCATTAAAATCCCCAAGAAATGTGACCTGACAGACTGTAACAACTGGCGAGGCATTACCTTGCTGTCCGTCCCCAGAAAGATCTTCTGTAAGATTATTATCAAGCGAATGTCCGTGACAAGTTGCTAAGAAAGGAGCAAGCTGGATTTCGAAAAGGAAGAGGATGTACAGATCACATTTTCATTCTCAGAAACATCATCTAGCAGTGCATAGAATGGCAGAGAGAACTGTGTATAAACTATGTAGACTTTGAAAAAGCTTTTGATAGCATTCACAGCCTATGGAAGATACTACGTGCATATGGAATTCCATTACATATTGTGGACCTCATCAAGCTTTTCTATGAGAACTATACATGCACCATAGGACAGTCAGATATTGCATTCAAGGTAAAGTCGGGTCATGTGTGATGTCAGCAGTCCTATTCAACCTGGTCATAGACTTGATTATGAAGGAAACAACAGAAGGACCAATAAGAGGGATACAATGGACAATGTTCAAATTTCTCGATGACATCGGCTTTGCTGATGATGTAGCACTCCTGTCTCATACGCGACATGACATGCAGGAAAAGACAAACACTCAAAGGACACCAGCCAAAAATTAGAACTAAAGATAAACAAAAAAAAATCCAAGGTGATGGGAATAAATCAGAGAAATCTGGTATCGATCTATCTCGATCATGAAGAACTGCAAACCACAGACACCTTCACCTATCTGGGAAGCATCATTTGCAAAGATGGAGGAGCCGATGTTGACATTAAGAATCTCATGAACAAGGCCTGAGGTGCTTTCTTCAGACTGAAACCTGTTTGGAGATCAACAGTATATTCTAGAAGAACCAAGCTGACACTACACCAAAGCTGTGTCCTCTCCACTCTTCTATATAGCTCAGAATGCTGGCATATGACAGAACTTGACCTCAAACACCTTTCTACCTTCCACACAAAATGCCTTCGAAATATAATGAGAATATTCTGGCCACAAAAAATCTCCCAACAAGCAACTGCTCAGAATTACCAGCCAAAACAATATGAAAAACATACTCGCCACAAGAAGATGGAGATGGATTGGCCATATCCTGAGAAAGAAAGACGACAGAATCTCCAAAATAGCACTTGGATGGACACCTGAAGGAAAAACGAAACGTGGATGACCAAAACAATCCTGGAGAAAGACTAGAAAAGGAACTCGAAGAACTACATCTAAGCTGGGACCAAGCCGCAAAGATAGCTGCAGACAGGAAGAGGTGGAGGACCCTTGTTTCCGCCCTGTGTGCCAGTGGGCACGAAGAGGAGTAAGATAAAATAAGATTACAAAGAAATTTAAGCATAAAATATGTTATTTTTATGTAATATTTACTTTCAATAGCTGATAGCACTTACACATTTTAGTAAATTGATAAATTTGTTGACTAAACATAAGTAAATATTCAAACAATTTCATGTTTGGTAAAACATTGTTTAAGAACTGTGTTGTTGTTATGTCACCCATGAACTCTGCCCATAAAGTTCTACTTGAACATGCGAATAGACTCGTACATGTATACTAGTAATTTTACTGTTTTGTCTATCGTGTGACCCTTCACTGGCTGTTGTGTTCCACAGTACGGGAGTAATGATCCTGGATGCACTCATCAAGATCAAGAATGAGATCGACCCAACATTGACCTTCCGACGGTCTTGCCGTGAAGGCATCTGTGGGTCCTGCTCCATGACAGTCGATGGTGTTAACACACTAGCATGTCTCTGGTGAGTGACACAAGCATAGGTACGTACGCATGCCCGCACCATGTAATTGTTACCTCAGGATGGTCACGTGCTGACTTTCTTGTGTCTGATGTGTACTGGTCACGGGAGAATCTGTCAATTGAATTGGCCATTTCGACAAAAATCTGAACACTCGGGCAAACAGATTCTAAATCATTAACAATTATTTTGTCAGTTCAACACAAACAGATGGTTGGGAAAGTGTTAAGGGGTTGGCATGTCAGCATGGTAGTAGTGAGCTGACTTCATTCAGCAACTGAGAATTGTGACTTGAATTGCCCCTCCCCCTTCCTCTAACCAGCCAGCACCAACATTTTTGTTTCTTGCCTTGTTTTATTTAGTTTCCATAAAATCATTTTGGAAAGATACCTTTAGCATTCGTGAATCTGGTTTCTACCCGGTATACTAATTCAAACGGTCAGTGTGACATTGGGTGTATTTCTGAGGCAGATATTTGGCAAGATGTTGCCGTGATAAACAATGTCGGCAGTGATTCTGGTTGAACCAGCTTGGTGTAGTGCCAGCAATACTTCTTATGAATTAATTGTATAATATACATTTGGCATGTGTTCATAATTGTGAACATGGGATATTCAGTTGTTTACTGACTTTTAGAAAACAATTATCTCATTTTTCGTTGCTGTTTACATTACCAAGCCCGTTTCAAATAAATTGTAATTAATTGTGATTACCCAGTCATAAGTCACCGCAGACAGCAGAGTTATATGTCACGTGATCAAATGCATAATTTGTATTAAATACACTGATTGAAATTTCAAATGTTTCATTTGCCTTTGTGTCTCTTACATTACCCAGAATGCAGAGTTACATGTTATGCGATCAAATACATAATTTTATATAAATGCACTGATTTGAAATTTTTAAATGCAAGATATTAAGTGTTTGATACACAAAAGCACATTTGATTTGATCCCCAACCCTGGCAGATAGTAAGCAGTGCATGTCTAAAGTCTCCACTGACTCGTATCATGTATGTGTGTATTGCAGCAAGATTAACCAGAACACAAGTCGGACGACCAGTGTCCGCCCTCTGCCGCACATGTTTGTTATCAAGGATCTCATCCCGGTGAGTACATGTATATACGTCTTCTACCTAATTTTACTAGCTGCTCCTAGAAAAGTGGTGTAGGCCCAAAAATGCATCAAAATGGTCTAGGAATGCGTCAAAATTATCAGAGATTTGAGTCATCAATGCAGTGACTTGCTAAGAAATGGAAGACGCTTTGAGTATGTCTTTAACCATGTCTGTTGTAGGATCTGAACAACTTCTACGCGCAGTACCGATTCATTGAGCCGTGTCTGTTGTAGGATCTGAACAACTTCTACGTGCAGTACCGATTCATTGAGCCGTGTCTGTTGTAGGATCTGAACAACTTCTACGCGCAGTACCGATTCATTGAGCCGTGTCTGTTGTAGGATCTGAACAACTTCTACGTGCAGTACCGATTCATTGAGCCGTGTCTGTTGTAGGATCTGAACAACTTCTACGTGCAGTACCGATCCATTGAACCGTGTCTGTTGTAGGATCTGAACAACTTCTACGTGCAGTATCGATTCATTGAGCCGTGTCTGTTGTAGGATCTGAACAACTCCTACGCGCAGTATCGATTCATTGAGCCATGTCTGTTGTAGGATCTGAACAACTTCTACGTGCAGTATCGATTCATTGAGCCGTGTCTGTTGTAGGATCTGAACAACTTCTACGTGCGGTATCGATTCATTGAGCCGTGTCTGTTGTAGGATCTGAACAACTTCTACGCGCGGTACCGATCCATTGAGCCGTGTCTGTTGTAGGATCTGAAAAACTGCTACGCGCAGTATCGATTCATTGAGCCGTGTCTGTTGTAGGATCTGAACAACTCCTACGCGCAGTATCGATTCATTGAGACGTGTCTGTTGTAGGATCTGAACAACTCCTACGCGCAGTATCGATTCATTGAGCCGTGTCTGTTGTAGGATCTGAACAACTCCTACGCGCAGTATCGATTCATTGAGCCGTGTCTGTTGTAGGATCTGAACAACTCCTACGCGCAGTATCGATTCATTGAGCCATGTCTGTTGTAGGATCTGAACACCTCCTACACGCAGTATCGATTCATTGAGCCGTGTCTGTTGTAGGATCTGAACAACTCCTACGCGCACTATCGATTCATTGAGACGTGTCTGTTGTAGGATCTGAACAACTTCTACGTGCGGTATCGATTCATTGAGCCGTGTCTGTTGTAGGATCTGAACAACTTCTACACACTGTACCGATTCATTGAGCCGTGACTGTTGTAGGATCTGAACAACTTCTACACGCAGTACCGATTCAATGAACCGTGTCTGTTGTAGGATCTGAACAACTTCTACGCGCAGTATCGATTCATTGAGCCGTGGCTGAAGAAGAAGGACATCAAGGATGCAGACATGGGAGAGACGCAGTTCCTGCAGTCTCCAGAGGACCGTGACAAGCTGGTCAGTCTAATACGTAGCACTCTTTCACTTCTGCACTCTGTGATTCCACAGAGGAATTGCCCTCCTAAAATCTGTATTTTTCTTTCAGCTTTTCTCCACTGCAGGATGCAACCCTCCACTAGACAATTGGGCCTTTCTCTCTCTTTGTCAGTTGTCTGGAGTGATCTTGTATAATTTTATCTCCATTGTCTTGATTGTTTCCTCTTCTAAGGATATTTTGTTTTGTATTCTAGCAGTGTTGGCACTGTTTTCGTGACTTGTTTTCTTAGCTCGTCATGTATTCTTCCAGCCACAGTGTACTGGTGGGGACACAAATGGCGCACCCTATTGTTTTTTGTAATTTTAACAAAAACTTGAACATATGTTTTCATAACATATGTGCTAAATCTCTAACACCTATTCCATCAATTTTTTGCAAACTTTTAGAAAAGTTGTTTTGGTGAAGTACTTTGAAAGTAGACTGATGAAATCCAAATCTCCTTAAAAAAACGCCTGCATCAAAAACCGTGCCCCGCATCTTTGCTATGGCCAGAGCATGTCACGTGAGTCGGTATGAGATCTGATAGTGTATTAAAATAGGTCATGAGAGTTAGAACATGATATTTCAGTGAACATTTTTGACCTGGCAGAAATTGTCCAGTCTCATGAGTACACTTTATGAGATCTGTGAGTCATAGCCACTGGTGTTGTGTTGTAGGACGGCATGTACGAGTGCATCCTGTGTGCATGCTGCAGCGCCTCCTGCCCCAGCTACTGGTGGAACGGGGACAAGTACCTCGGCCCAGCTGTCATCATGCAGGCCTACAGGTAACAACTACTCATCAACTAGGGTCACACCTGCTTTTGTGGTCATAATTCTGAAAATAATTATTTCCATGCTAAAAATTGTTAATGTCATCCATTCAAGATTACACCAGGATTTGTTAACAGTTTCCAATGTGCGGAATATTTGTTGTGTTCAGACTTTTTCACCAGAAAATCTTCTCAAAAGATTTTCCCATTTGCGTGCAGCATAGAACAGGTAGATTTTGCTTTCATGTGCAGGGTATCCTACTGCCGTTGACACATCTGTATGTGTAGTAAACAAAAGTGTGTACAGTGTAATTGTTGTAGTCTACAAATAAATATATTTTTCTGTTCAGTGAGTTGGTGCTTGTCTTGTTAAGGCCAGACACCCCAGGTGAAATGGTGTTTTTTGAAAAAAAATACTGAAAATGGTTTTCTGCCAGATTATTATACCTTTGTATGCATACTATCAATAAAGTTAACTTCTATGGCAATTACGTACCTCTAAGTGAGTTTTAATCATGGATCAAGCATGTCGATATCATGTAATGAAATCCATTATGCAATCTTTGACAGCCATTTTCTCAAAAACATTTTTCTTCAAATTTCTGCATTTGGAAACGGGATATCTCTTGGAATAATTATGCTATGTAAATAAAGTGTTCAGTGTTGCATTCAGCATATTCTACTGTGTGCAATGATCAGACACTTTTTTAAAATCATGAATAGTTTGAAAGATATAGCCATATTTGTTGGGGAAAAAAAAGATTTTTTTTCGTATTTTACCAAAAAATTATTTAAAAAATAAAAACACATTTCAAAAAATGCTCTGATCATTGCACAATAGACTCTATAGAGAACATGGATTGGCAAGAATTATACCTATATATGGATTCAATAAAAAGTGGCAGCTTTTCCAAATTTGCCAATATTTGCTCAAAATGGTGGCCATTATGTTTGTTACCATGGAAATGGGGGGTCTGGCTGAAAAAAGTTCAATATATATTTTACTCAGTAGGACCCATTTCATGCATTGGGCAGAAAAAATTGAACTGTTTGCACAAATTAAAAAATAATCCTATCTACCTGCCGTGTCTGGCCTTAACAGGAGGTACGTGGGTTAAACCCGTGGCCCAGCAAAAGATTGGCTACAATTTACTAATTGATGTAGCCCCTGTTTAATGTGAAGGAAGTTGGAAGCGTGTATCTTTCAGATAAGACACTGAACGTCCTAGGTTCCGTTTACCTGCTATTTGTGCAAGGGCAAGTAAAAGATGTAAGGGGCAAGCAAAAGATGTAAGGGGTAAGGGAGTAAATATATAACTTGTTGTGCACTCATAGTGTGGTGGTCTCTATAAACCCACAAATTAGATATATTGTGTATGCTTTATCTTCTGTATTACGCAATTCAGAAATAAAACACTTTACACGTTACACAAAAACATGAGCGTTTTTTCAATTCTGCCACCTCCCTGTTCTGATGATGTGACTGAGTGAATGAGGAACTATCGATCGAAAGATCCCATTTTTGAATCCTCTTGTCAAAGCTTGGGCAGTTTCATTCACTAAATGAGTAACCGTCTATAGACAGTGGTAGATATATATGTGAATGAATAGCCTTTAAGCAGTAATTGCAGCGTGGTAGAATGCTTTCAAAGAGAAGTCAAGATGGTATTAAATTGAATAGATCTCGGGGGGGGGGGGGTAAAGTATAACGTGCTGTGAGCAGTCCTAAGGACTGCATAGAAGAACTTCCGTACTTACTGTTTTTAGCCAACTAAGTGTGTTGATTGTTACCCTCACTGTGTGTGTGTGTAGGTGGGTGATGGATTCGCGTGATGACTTCCCGAAGGAGCGCATAGACCGTATGCGAGACAAGTGGATGGTGTACCGCTGCCACACCATCATGAACTGCACCAAGACTTGCCCCAAGGTCTGTAGTAGTCTCTCTCTCTGTCCCACATTGTGCTGGCAGTCACCGTCACGTAGACAATGGTAGAGCTACATCATAACTGCTCATATCCTCCATGTTAGATAATTGTGTATTCAGGGTGGTTTATGTGTTCCCATATCGGATTATAGCTGAATACCATAAGTCATACAGCTATCCAGTATGAATAAATATGAAATATAAATGTAAAAAAGCAGCAACTGCTTTTTTAATTTTACCATCATAGCATCTCACCAGGAAATAAACATTAAAAAAAAAAACTACTTTAATGTTTCAGGTCAGTTGTAATTAATTTTGATTCACTACATGTGACTTTGTACTTAATTGGAATATCTTTTGCTTTTAGGGTCTGAACCCCGGCGCAGCCATTGCTGAGCTGAAGAAGCTTATGATGGGATACGAGTCGAAGGGTATTCCCTACCAGTAGGGCGCACACCTCTAGACAGCATGGCATACCACATGGGGCAGTGTCCGTCTCCAAGGATGTGTGACAGCTAGAAGGGTGACAGCAATTGCACCCTAGAGATGTTGGCTACAAACATCGTACATGTCGCTGTCTGTAGTTTCCAGCTTCTTGCATTTCGCTGAAGGCCGAATCTGCTGATGATAGTTCTAGTTCTCCTTCCACATTGTTTTTAGTGTTTTCGTCGTTGTTGTCTGGTAATTAACGTCGCATTAAATTACACTTGGCAGGCGTCGTCGTCATGTTGACTTAGTACGCATATTTGCACTCGTGGCAGATAACCGACGTACTGCTTGAATGAAGGGCTCTAGTAGCCCGTCTAACTGTATGGGCTCAGCTTTTAAAATCTTGTCTTCTTTTTGTTGTGGTTCATCACCGGCATGTCAACAAATGTTATAGGTAAGAAAATGTTAAAATTTCTTACAATAAAATGATGATGGCTGATAAGTGTTGCTTTATGAAGCTATTTGTTATGTTATCCTTCACCATGAACCGAGTCTCGGTGCACCAACACTTGTTCTGAGATACAGGGCGACAACGAAGATTAAGTACTTAAAATATGCTTTTTGAAGCAGAGTATCTTCGTGCAAACGTGTGAAATATAAAGACCAGAGCACAGTTTCTCAGTAAGTACCAAGTTAAAAACTAACTTTGTACACTTTCAAGGTGGTGTCATATTGTTGGTGCCATTTGAAGGCACTTTCTCCTGCTTGTATCAATAACTTACTAGATAATGAATGATGGTGCAATCACTCATTTCGTGGTAGAGGGTCACATGTGGAAAATGATTTACCACAACTGTGCACGTGTGTCTCTCCAATGCTCACATTATTGTCCACTGCAACGTTTTCTGTTTTCCATGGCCTCCCATGCTGCCCCACCCGAGGAATCCAATCCAGTTTTCTGCAATGTCCATGTCGTAATGTGCATATTGAACAAGAGTGGTGGTTTTATTTGTACTATAGATTTTTACAGTACTCACATTTTTAAAATTGCACTTGGGATATTCCTATGGCGCTGAAATCGGCTATTTTGCCTTATTCAAATCCATACTTCAAAGGTACTTGTACAGACCATTACACTTCTAGCCAGTGTGCAAAATTGTCAAACTGGGAAGTAAGAAAATCTCTTCAAGCTTTTACCTGGCTTGATGTACGGGTGCAGCAGAGTAAGAAGTTAAACTAGTAAGTTGTTATTAGACTGGTGTACTTTCAACATGGTTGGTAACTGAACTGTAACATGATTAACATTTCACACCCATTTCAAAAACACAATGTCCATATGATTTTCAAATATTGAATTTATTCACATAATATAATGTTGGTTAGTTACAATGCAGAGGATGTATTTTAGTTGGTAGGATGTTCCAGTCTATTGTAAATTAAGTTAATTACTGTCGTACTGGCAAGACATCTAGTTCTGCAAGTCATGATACACAACCTAACAGCAACCTTGGCACTAATTTTAGAAATGTTACTTAAGCAGTGACAATTAAGTTGGCAACATAATTCTGCAATTGTCAGCAGTTGAAATTGAGACATTAGCACCAATATGTCACTTCAATATTGGAAGTATAGTTGTTTATGTGGCAGCACAATTCAGCAACTAATTTCAGCAGTGGAAAATCGGTTTCCTTGGCAACACAATTCTGCAGTTGTCACATCGGTAACGTAAATTCAGTTGTTAACTCAACATTGATTATCATGTTTTTGTGTTGTTTATGTTTTACATACTATAAATATGATTTACACAATACAAGTCCAGATGTTCTTAAGAATACATTAATTCTGTTCTATTAAAATGTACTGTAGAGAGAAAAATTCTCATATTCCGCAAGCAGTCGTAGGGAAATAAAACACATTGTTATGCCACAACTCTCAGTTCAGCAGTGGAAATCTGGTTATTTCGTTGGCAACAGCATTTGGAAGTGTAATTTCAGCAGTGAAAATTCACGTAACTTTGGCAACACAATTCAGCAATTGTCACATCAGTAGTACAAATTTGGATTTACGTTTGGGAAGTGTTTAACTGAAATTTCCACGTAATGTCAATAATGTCACCGACCATCATAAAAACAGCAGCGTCACCAAGTGACTAGAACGAAGACTTCAATCACGCGAATCTGAGATGTACCTCACAGTAATTGTAAGACAACTCGTGGCTATTGAGTTTCAGATCAACAGAAAACTAATACAAAAGTAAAACCGAAAGGCTGGTGTAGCGATAAAAATAAGCTGTTAAAAAATACTGTAATCGCTCTAAAATAACAAAATCTCATTTGAATGTACATACAAACTGATATATTCTACTAATTTTTAAAACACCGATGTTGGTGTTTGTGATGCCCGAACGGAACCCAGTGACTCTGCCAAGATTGTATCCAGACAGCCAGCACTTCTCTCAACAACTATATACACAGACTCCCAATATGCAGTTGGCTGGCTATGCATCTACATTCGTGGAATTCTTTCTGACAACACGGGCGATGTACAAGCTCAGGCATTCCTATCTGCATAGATGATTGTCGTCAGCAAACAGGAAGTGCACAGGTGGTGCATTCTGGGAGTGTTCTGCTCCGAAGTATACCTCTTACCTATATATACAGCCAATACTCCAATACGTGTTTGGTTGCAGCTTGCAAAGTCCTGCCCAACATGTACATACAACGTTCTGCAACACGTGTCACTTTCCTATATACACCGACATGTTGCTCTCAGTAAATCTTGTTTTACAAGACCAAGTGCTTCAGCTTGACAGAGATGATGCCACTCCTTCACACACAGGTCATACAATCCACATGGTTTCTCCTCAATGTTCTAGAGAGGTGAATGTCTTTCCTATGATCACACAAACCATTCCACATATGGAACACGTCCCCATTTCTAAAATATTGCCAGGCTATACTCCTGATCAAATGAGATGTTTCTCTACTCGTACAGGACACTGCTGGATGTACCCATGTTCTTCTGCACATTGGGCATCATTACACCTACTCGAGTTACATGTTTTTCTTGTGTAAGAGCCGCATTCTACAGCATAACTTTGCGAGTATTCACAGTTTCTGTCCGCACAAGACAACACCGATTTCACCAGTGATCATCATTCATTAATTTGTCTATAGTTCACCGATGATGATCGTTAATTAATGCTTCCACTTTTCCACAGCCTAGTGACAGGTGCCACATACCTAGGCTTAAAACATAACAACTGAAACACCCATGTCAGCAACACTCAGATCTGCGCCTTTGTGAGTAAAAACCTCCATGATTTCACAAATCACAAACATCCATCTCCGATAATGAACTTTGGGGAATTCCGCAGGGGTCAAAGGGTCGTACGAGTTTCGCAAATCACAAATATCCGTCTACGATGAAAATTAACTCGGCTAATCCGGGGATGTTCGCAGGGGTCAAAAGGATGCAGCATCCTGACTGCTGCTGACTGCCATACGGTGGCGCCACCAGTCTCACGCCTCGAGGTCGGGGAGGTTCTTGGGAGTGGGGGTGCAGACCTTCCTGTAGTCCTCCTCCTCCTCATCCCTGTCCGAGTCACGGAAGGACGGGTTGCGGGAGTTGCGGGGTAGACGCAGGGTGCAGGGCAGCATCTCCTGCATGACCGTGTGGTGGGTGACTAGAGCCGTCAGTGTCTGCCACTCCTTCTCCAGGCCCTGCAGACATAGACATGTGTCAGTGGTGACGCACCCCTGGGAGTGCTGACAGTGACAAGTAATGGTGGTGACACGTCACTAGGAGTGGTGACAGCAACAAGTAATGGTGGTGACAGCAACAAGTAATGGTGATGACATGTCAATGGGTTGGTGACAGCAACAAGTAATGGTGATGACATGTCACTAGGGGTGGTGACAACAACAAGTAATGGTGATGACATGTCACTAGGGAGTGGTGACAGCAACAAGTAATGGTAATGACACATTACTAGGGGTGGTGACAACTAGTAATGGTGCTGACATGTTACTAGGGAGTGGTGACAGTAACAAGTAATGGTGACATGTCACTATAGAATGGTGACACAAGTAACGGTGGAGACGCGTCACAAGAGAGTGGTGACAACAACATGTAATGATGGTGACATGTCACAGAAACATAAATGACACCATAATATTTATACACAAATATATGATGCTGAATGTACAATGATTTTCATTGGTTAAATGATATCATTAAAATGCCAAAATAATCTAACTTGTTCAATTTCAAAGAGCAACTAAGAGATGGTCAACGTTTTCAAAATCCTCAAAAATATGTAACATTTTGTATGGGTGGATGGTGGTTTGGGTGCTAATAGGGAAATAAATCAAAAATGAAGAAAAAATTAAGATTTGTCGATTGGTCTTGTGTTGCAGTAAAGTAATCTTTTACTATGTGAACCCATCACCAAATCGTGCATTTTCATAAAAGTATTGTAAAGTACCACAGGTATACATAATGATCCAGAAATGATATCCTTGATAACAGTTTAGAATACATTAAAACAATGTTACTAGCTAACCCTCAATATATGTTAATTATATCAGCAGCAAGGAAGCTCTACATTTAGAAATTCCCACTCCGCAATATCTGTACAGACACAGCACATGACAGCAATAATGATTAGGTCCAACAAACACTGCCATTTCTAGTGTGCCACTTATGCCACTGATGGCAACGGGGACTTCAGTTCATCATACAGTAAACCATAATTTCTGATACACATAAGCTATTATCAGTCGAGGGACCTTAAATAATTAATGTATTAATACATCTGAGTGACATCTCGCACATTTACACAAACACAGAAATTAGAATACAACACTTTACTATAAATAACAAATCCCCACCAGTGGTTCGTATGACAGTTTCCCTAATTTGCTGAAAATGTTTATGATTTAACAAAAGTTTTTATCAGATAGTCCTTTGTCGTGTTTTTGGCAGACAGTATTTATTTATTTGCAATCAACTGATTGAATGAAACCCAATAAGTGTATTCATATTAAAAAATGTACGAAATAAATTTTCCCGTGTAGGTATAACCTCTGCCTTGGGTTATTCAGGTAGCTACAAATGACTGACTTCAAATGGAAATTTAACATTTACATGGTTTATGACTTAACTGATTTACGTTGTTTTAGGATTAATATCTCAACTAATTTCATATGTTTTTCCACAGCACATCCAATATAAAATAACAAAGAAATGTCTTCAAAAACCTTGGCACCATTAATTTTATTTATTTATCAAACAGTTCCATCCTATTACAGAAGCAAATAACTCAGCACTATGCAGTCCGATGACTCCATTAAAATTATTATCAAATAATACAAGCTGGGTGAAATTTAAGACCTTTCTTTGGAAGTTGTTAATCAAAATTTTAAGACATTAAAATGCAAGATCCAAGTTAAGACTTGGTACATACCTTTGCATTTGTTTGTGTCAAAATATTATGTTTGGTCAGTACTCGGTAGCAATAAACTTGGTCATCAGATTACCGATGCACTACCAATTATGTCTGGCCTAAAACCAAGACTTAGTCATGTGCCTCTCAGGATTGATAGAGCTTTCTGTGCCATCTGTCCCCAGCTGGCCAGAGCAATCAGTGGTTTAGATGGTTTGATTACTGGCACTGACCACATCTGTAGCTACATTTACACAACCAAACAGCAATTGTCTGGTCACTGCAAGTGGACAGTGAAGCAACCAGTCTCCAAACGGGTGTTTTGTGAACCTAGAGGTATTACTGGGTTAGGCAGGAAAACCATGAATTACCCATTTTAATGGTCCTAAAACAAACGTACTTGCTATAATTTTTTTTAAATAATGTATACATTAGACAGATCATGTTACTCTGCCTTGTCTGATGTACAACGTGTGGTGTTTTCTTTAAGATACCAAGTCTTTCCGCAAATTCCACAACACAACAAATACTGACATCTCCTCAAACGTGTGTGACTTGTTCTTGTAAATGCATTTTTCTTAAGTAGTTCAAAGAACTATAAAACACACAGTATTCACAAACAGTATATTGACATGTGTAAATATTGATAAAATTTATACTCCTATTTTCTAGCATGACCTTGGTAACAATTATGGACTGACTGATCTAGAATTTGTACATTGCAGTTGTAGAAAACGTCTTTGATTTTGCTATAAAAACACACAAAATATTGTTTGAAAACCCAGATAGCTCCAGAAATGTCTCATAGAAGTGTTGACTGACCTTCACCTTGAAGCCGGCCGATGGCGTCCGTGTGATCAAGTAGTGCGAAATGCCGGTGGGGTTGTCAAACTTTGGCACCTTGACGGAAAGGGCAAAGCAGCCAGGGTGGGTGGTACTGCTGCGAACTATGAAGGCTCCGATGCCTTCCTGACTCAACTTCTCCAGCGCCTGCTCCCTGGGGTCAGACATCAGTCAGTCAGTTAGACAATCAGTCAACCAATCAGTCGATCAACCAAGAATAAAAAAGTAAAGGTCAGTTCTTATACAGTATCCAGTCTTTACTCCCTGGCAGACCTGTTCAAATGAACACTATCTTGACTTCTCTAGAAAGGATTCAGCCATGCTACAACTAATGTGCAAAGACTAAATGAAAAAAGGGGAAGGCCACAGCTTAGATGGGTTGATGCACGAAGAAGGACATGACAGATCAGGGGAGGATGAAAGATTGGTTCAGCTTTACTGTACTTGACCCTCACCCATGAACAGGGTGGAACAAGGAGGAGAACAACTATTCGTACACAAATATCCACAACTGTCTATGGCCAGGTACTCATTCATACAGCTGAGTGAACTGGACCAACACAGAGTGAATGAACTTGCCGAACGTTCGACACCGCAGCACAGGATTCGAACTTGGGTTCTCTTGATTGAGAGTCTGACGGTCTAGCCATTGAGCCAGTGCACTCCACAAACAGTTTACACTGTTTTTTAAACTTGCCAGGAAAGATGTTAACAATTTTGAACATTTAAAAATAAATACGCCGGCATAACAGTTGATATTTACTGGGAAACTGTTTATAATTATTTTTATTATTTTCTTTCTTTCTAGAAATGGTAAATTGTTTCATGTGTTCATAATTGTTTTTCACCGTTTTAATTGTGCTGACATTTTGTTTATTTCCTATTATCTTTATTTGTTTACAATTTAAAATTACATTGTTGTGAATTGTACATTTTATCTGAATGTCACATGTGAATTATATTTTATAACTGAGGATGTCGAAGTATGTGTTTCTAAAGGCCCATTGAAGATCATACAGTAAACGTGACATGGTGACCACCGTGAAACATAGCCTTTACTACTATCTTGCTTACCAGTATTTCCAGCAAAATATACATTTACTAATAAGACCACAAATACATGTAAACCATTTCGCATAGGTCAAATGATCATTGCGTTTTAAGTACATTGAAAAAATGGGTAAATTCACTACTAAATTGCAATGCAATACAATGGGATCGCAGTAGAACTGTATTAAACTCACCCTCGGCACTGGGCTAAAGTGACCCAAACGGCAAGGTGACCATAAAATTATTAGCGCGATTAATTTCCCATAGCTAACTGTTACAGGAACAATTTGGGACTCACAGCAAACTTGGGACTCTTAGCAAAATGGGGCGATATAGTGCTTAAAGCTATGCTATAGGCTCCATTTGGCACCAGACTGCTATTGATTTTACAAACAATGCAAACATTTGCACACACATGTAAAATCAGCGACTGTCTGATGTCTTTTGTTGGCTCTCTACTTCTGTATAAGACCATCTGGATTAAATCAGAAAGCACACGGTTTAATGGTGCACAACTGTTTCAACTGATCACGTCTGTGACCTAGTGAAGGCAATGTGGCAGCATCACGATTAAATCACCTGTTTTTTTTCAGTTGCTTAAAACAAGTTTCAATAGACTTGTCAACAAATTTGATTAATTGACAACTTTTCTGAAGCCTAGTTTACTCTGGCTAATTATAACCAACATAGGATGTGTGCCGCATTGGAGAACAGTAACTGGGTCTATAATAGGATATTAGATAGATGAATGAATTTGAATAAAAATTGCAGCCAAAATTAATGCCTCGGAGCAGTTCTGGAGATGGTGGCCCCAAAGAAAAATCAAATTGCATCTGACAATAATAAACTTCTGTAGCTCCTTAAAATATTAATAATCAGAATTCAGAAGCAGAACAAACTGATTTTAGAATATCAACATTTTGTATTCATGTTTCTAAGCTATTTGTATGTAATTTTGTATTTTACTGCTATAAAGATTGTACAATTGCAAGATTTTATTATTATTACTATAAGTGTCTTAAAACGTAGTCCTTTATCTAAAGTTGCCAGATTTGTGGCAAATGCTGTATTATTTGTATCGCGGTTATGATGATGTTGATAAACATATTTCATTTCCTTGTTTACTTGCAATCTGGAGTGAGTTAATTTGGCTGGCAAATCTTGTTAAAATTAACCTTGACAGCAGGCAGCTGCAAACATTGGTTTATTGTGAACAAACTAACAGACTACTTCTCTGACAGTATCAGTACAGGACAATGACCACTTCTCTGACACTATCAGTACAGGACAATGACCACTTCTCTGACACTATCAGTACAGGACGATGACCACTTCTCTGATACTATCAGTACAGGACAATGACCACTTCTCTGACAGTATCAGTACAGGACAATGACCACTTCTCTGACACTATCAGTACAGGACGATGACCACTTCTCTGACACTATCAGTACAGGACGATGACCACTTCTCTGATACTATCAGTACAGGACAATGACCACTTCTCTGACAGTATCAGTACAGGACAATGACCACTTCTCTAGCACTATCAGTACAGGATGATGACCACTTCTCTGATACTATCAGTACAGGACGATGACCACTTCTCTGACACTATCAGTACAGGACGATGACCACTTCTCTGACACTATCAGTACAGGACGATGACCACTTCTCTGACACTATCAGTACAGGACGATGACCACTTCTCTGACACTATCAGTACAGGACGATGACCACTTCTCTGACACTATCAGTACAGGACGATGACCACTTCTCTGACACTATCAGTACAGGACGATGACCACTTCTCTGACACTATCAGTACAGGACGATGACCACTTCTCTGACACTATCAGTACAGGACAATGACCACTTCTCTGACACTATCAGTACAGGACAATGACTACTTCTCTGACACTATCAGTACAGGACAATGACTACTTCTCTGACACTATAAGTACAGGACAATGACCACTTCTCTGACACTATCAGTACAGCACAATGACTACTTCTCTGACACTATCAGTACAGGACAATGACTACTTCTCTGACACTATCAGTACAGAACAATGACTACTTCTCTGACACTATCAGTACAGGACAATGTAATGAATGCACCAGCCAGCGAAAGACAGCAGCTGCTATCCTGGGAACAAGAGGTGTAACAATAATTTGATATGGTCCACGATACTGTCTATTGATACATCGCCAATATATTGCAAATTTAGTAGTTCCACCCAGCATTTTTATAGTATTGTTATTTGTGTTACAGAAACAGCAAGTTAGTTACACAAGTATAAATCTTTGCAGTTACTGAGAGTAAATTATAATCAACAGAGTTTATCTTTTGATAGTGTTGACATTAGTATGTTTTTCATATGTTTTCAGTGTCTGGTCATTACAGCGTATTTAGCCAATCTTAGTAAAAGGTAGCAACTTCACTGGACTAGCCATGCTACACTAGCAAACAGCATGAAGATATGTGATATTGAAAGGGTGCTAGCTTCGTTCACGTCAGCAGCTTAGTTACCTGTTGCAGTTGCACTCCTATAAAAAACGGCACTTTTTATTTTCATTTTTTAGGGTTTTTTCTACTACAGGACTATTTTATTTTTCATTTTTCTTTATTCTAATACACATTTGTTAGCTCTGTTCTTTCGGAGATAATCAATATTGTTGCTTCACATTGAATGGACTGTTATTAACATTAGTCCTACGTTTGCCGACCTACAATCAAATGAATCAATACCTGTCTAATTTTAGTAAGTATCGCGATACACATCGTATCATGACTGACTCCGGTATCATATTGAGGGGGGACAGTATCGCTACAACTCACCATCAATGGCAGACGGACACAGGGAGACAGGATGACACAAATAGAGATTGATGGGCCGAGATGTGACACTGACTGACCGACCACCGACAGAGAGGTCTTTCTGTGTCCCAAGTCTCAAGTGGTCAATTGAGACACAGGCACAATGATTCCTTAGGCTCACTGTGTAATGGACACATGTTCTACACGCGGAGACAGTAATTCAGGTTAGTCGTCCCAAGGTATGGTTGTCTTGTGCTATTTTGGGGGGACACGGCAGAGAAGTCTGTCTGCGGAAAGTGTCACCAGGGGCACTGACCGACACACATAATGACTGACATACCATAGTCGTTAAAACAGAATTTATGTTATGCTATAGTAAATTTGCTAAAATAAACCATATTACATATAATCTCTTCACAATGGGTCTAAAATAGATGTAACATTAATTAGTTAAATAAATAATAATAAATAATTATAAATTAGCAAAATCCTAAACTAGGAATACAAAAATTTGTTTTCTACTTTATTGGTTATATATACACAAACATATTCACAATTCTAACCACATCTCAAATCAGTTCCCCAATTTTGTGATGCTACAGCAAACTTCATGGTAGTTATGTATGGCAATATGTAATACCAATACCCCCTCGGCTTCCCCACATGAAACTTGTGGAGAGCGACCTGTGGCAACCTGTGAAAATGTCCCCCCACAACCTAATGTCCTTCTAAATACTTCACTGCTTCAAACCCACCCATTGTTAACCCAATTTCATGTAGCATCGAACATAAATTTTTTGAGATTATCCCTTAGATAGTCCAATGTTGGGCCTGTACCTCGGAATGCCGGCCTGGAACCATGGAGCATGCTTCAGCTGGTCCCTGGTGTTGTCCGTGGCCGGGTCACTCTTCTTCAACTGTTCGTCACTGCAACAGACAACACATAACATCAGTATCACAACAAAACCCAAAGACACTCCCGCATTTTTCAGGAGCCTCCCAGATCTGTAGTCGTACCAAGTCACAAATTCATAACATTTGTGATCTATGGGAGAAACTTAGAATGCACCATTAAGTATTTATTGTTTGGCTTCTGGGGCCCTTTCAGCAGGCCCCACACCCCACCCCATAAAAAATACTCTTGGATGTCTAAACACAAAAATTGGAAGGTAACTTAGGTAACTTAGACAAGTATTGGGAACAGTGGAAGGAAACGCAGACCTACAAATTCATGGAGAAGAACTAGTGAATATGATTGAATGGCTTGTGGGTGGACCACATGGAAAGACAGACAAGAGAGTGAGACAAAGGATTTGTTGTGAGACCTGATTGTTGTATGACCTTATATATGCTAACCAGGGTGTGAAGATGGTTAACATATATATATATATAATATATATATATAATATATATTATATATATTATATATATATATATATATATATATATGCACAAATATACAATTGTTTAAGTAATTGAAAATTGGTAAGTTTTCAAAATGCCTTTTTCAACTTTTCAATAATTTCTTTCACAAATTTTCAAACATCTGTCAAACATACTTTGACTAACTTTTCACCATCTGTCATCTACTTTTCAATCTATTATCAACCACTTTTCAACCATCTGTCAACCACTTTTCAACCATCTGGAAACTTTTCAACAATTTTGCCCACAATGAAGCAACCAATAATGTAGGGACATGGATACTTGTAACTGGCACCATAACCCAATGGCAAATACTCCACCCATTATGGGTTGAAATACCCAATTATTAAAAAGGCTACTTTTTTGTTGTTGCACCTAGTTTCAAGCACTGACGGGATGTCATGAATGTCTTAAATATGTACATTTTCAGAGGGGAGAGTGCAAAAACATTACAACTTTCCAATAGTTAAAACCACCTAGGTGTTTCCTGTGCCCAAGGGTGTAAAAGACCCTACAGGAAACACGTACACAAGTACATCCAGCTGCACATTCTACCAGTAGTGGTCTATCTCCATGTTCACTAACATCATTCATTCAGAAGTATTCAAAGGTCAGATTAAGTAATTCTCCTAACAATTTCACATGATATAAACGACAAAACAATAGACAGTGCAGATATCGTCACGGTCATTACAGAATCCAATTAAAACTTCTATTACTTCACAAAAGCTAAGTTAGATGGTAACATCAGAGACTTCACAATTGTTATATTTATCTACTGTATTGAAATCGCCAATCTGATTTTGCGCAAGTAAATTATGTGATTGCAAAAATGTCAGTTTCATAGGGTGAAAACAATTTGCTATGCATGTATATAAAATCTCATTTTGTTCTTCCATTCTTCAGTTATTCCATCATCACTAAAATTAAGATATACCCTAATGAAATTACACAATATCGGTTCAATGATTTTGGGTGCAGCAACTCAGTCGTTTGAGTGACAGAGTGTCAATCAAGCACATCAGAGTTTGAGTCATTTTAAAGCAATTTCTTGTTTACCCCCATGTTGCCCGTCTCTTTCAGAAGAGACAGTACAACAGCCATTTGCCAAAAAATATTCAATATCTCATGCAGGTTGTAAATGTGTGTAAATGTGTCGTAGACTCTATCTCTCAACTGTACGAGTCACGGCAGAGGTATTCTGATGTCAATCAATTCTGTCATTCACTTCATATAAGAACACGACTAACAGCAAACAAAATTACATTTTATCACTTCATAACTGGAATTTTAAATATCGATGTCATTATGACACATATTCAGAAACAAAAACATCAAAAGCAACACTGTTATGTTTACTGATACACAAGAGTCATGCACAAATTACAGATTAGTCAACATCTATTGCAACACAGCAAAATTCTGCAGTAATTCCTACTTACCGGTACCTCTGAAAATATTCCCACGTCAGAGTAGCCATTAAATTCTCACAGACAGCTTGTTACAGTTCCAGAAAAAAACACAGTATTAAATAAAGGCAGCATCACAGCTCTGATACAAGGAGAGAACCTGAGGGTATCCATACTAATCCATCACAACTGTCAGTCTGACTGCGCTCTCCGTATTAACAGTCATAGCAGGGCCAATGGTGAGGTCCCAGGAGACCACAACATATGCTAACCTCTTGTCCGATCCTCAATCTCGTTGTTATACCACTGCTAACAAAAGCCGAGTAATCTGCCCGTCAAACAGCAATGCATCAAACCCAGCCATTACAGCAAAAACAACCGTTTGGAGAGCCACACTGGCAGTAAATGACACAAACGGTGGACTGTGGAAGAGATCTTTGAAGAGGCACTGACAGCCAATTATGCAGACATCTGATGACGAAACGTGCGAAATTCAACACTGATCCTGCGTGTTGTTACACACCGGTTAACGGATGCAAACGTCAACCGCCTCGGCAAAAACGTGAATGTATTGTGTGCACGGGTAATTGAAGCTGGTGTGTGCGCATCACCCCCCCCCCCGTTGTTACAACGTTTTATCCCCAAACAACTTATTCGACCGGTTTCTGACTGATGACGCCGAAATAACCTCGACTTTGCAATTACTATCTTTGTGTCAGTTTTCAATTGTGCATTCCTGCTCACAGGTATGAAGCCAGTGGTGTTAATGACAACGTATCGGTGGGCTAGTCGTGTCCGATGGAACCAAACACAAAAATGTCACAGCTTCTCACACAAACTGTGGAATTTCAGACGAGTGGGGAAAAAAGAAATACCTTTGCATCTTTTTGTGGTGTTCTAAAACAACCTGCACTAAAAGAACACCTCTGTATGGCTACGTATATATAATCCATTTAGATAACCAGAGGCATGATAAAAATTGAGCTACCCCCACCCCAGGCAATCCCTACGGTGCATTCTTTCGTGATTTGCAAACTGCGTGAGAGACTGAATCTAAACGGCAGAAAAGTCTGATATATAGACACACGAAATGTGGCAATTTAAAATTAAAAACCGCTTAGGTCCACTTTCCTAAGAAAAACCTTTCCCATCAATCAAATATTCAATATTCTACTACACGCATACAACATAATTTATGCACATAATTATGAGCATATAGCTGATTGAAATGCTATTAAGCACAACAAAAACGTTAGATCAAAGCAACCATTTGAATAAAGAATGCTGCAGCACAGAAACAAAAGACTTGTACAATAGAGAATGTGTCGACTCCCTTGCAGTGGGAATGGGAACTACGAATCAATGGCGGTGGCTAGCGCCAGCTGCTACTAATAAGTCACCTCCTTAATACAATCAATAGTTGATGTAAAATGTATAACTGCCACCTGTCACCATAGTTACAGGTAATTTTTAATGCAATATAAGAGACAGCAAGTTCTGTAGGAAAAATGTGACAGGTTCTAAACAGACTGTGCAATGACATTTATAAAGATACATCATGTGGCTTTGAACTAACTGAGCAGTGACATATATGAGTACATAATTAGTTTTGAACTGACTGAGCAGTGACATTTGTGAGTACATAATTTTAAACTGACTGAGCAGTGACATTTGTGAGTACATAATTAGTTTTGAACTGACTGAGCAGTGACATTTGTGAGTACATAATTAGTTTTGAATTGACTGAGCAGTGACATTTGTGAGTACATAATTAGTTTTGACCTGACTGAGCAGTGACATTTGTGAGTACATAATTAGTTTTGAACAAACTGAGCAGTGACATTTGTGAGTACATAATTAGTTTTGAACTGACTGAGCAGTGACATTTGTGAGTACATAATTAGTTTTGAACTGACTGAGCAGTGACATTTGTGAGTACATAATTAGTTTTGAACTGACTGAGCAGTGACATTTATGAGTACATAATTAGTTTTGAACAAACTGAGCAGTGACATTTGTGAGTACATAATTAGTTTTGACCTGACTGAGCAGTGACATTTGTGAGTACATAATTAGTTTTGAACAAACTGAGCAGTGACATTTGTGAGTACATAATTAATTTTGAACTGACTGAGCAGTGACATTTGTGAGTACATAATTAGTTTTGAACTGACTGAGCAGTGACAATTGTGAGTACATAATTAGTTTTGAACTGACTGAGCATTGACATTTGTGAGTACATAATTAGTTTTGAACTGACTGAGCAGTGACATTTGTGAGTACATAATTAGTTTAGAACTGACTGAGCAGTGACATTTGTGAGTACATAATTAGTTTTGACCTGACTGAGCATTGACATTTGTGAGTACATAATTAGTTTTGAACAAACTGAGCAGTGACATTTGTGAGTACATAATTAGTTTTGAACTGACTGTGCAGTGATATTTGTGAGTACATAATTAGTTTTGAACTGACTGAGCAGTGACATTTGTGAGTACATAATTAGTTTTGAACTGACTGAGCAGTGACATTTGTGAGTACATAATTAGTTTTGAACTGACTGAGCAGTGACATTTGTGAGTACATAATTAGTTTTGAACTGACTGAGCAGTGACATTTGTGAGTACATAATTAGTTTTGACCTGACTGAGCATTGACATTTGTGAGTACATAATTAGTTTTGAACAAACTGAGCAGTGACATTTGTGAGTACATAATTAGTTTTGAACTGACTGAGCAGTGATATTTGTGAGTACATAATTAGTTTTGACCTGACAAAGCAGTGACATTTGTGAGTACATAATTAGTTTTGAACAAACTGAGCAGTGACACTTGTGAGTACATAATTAGTTTTGAACTGACTGAGCAGTGACATTTGTGAGTACATAATTAGTTTTGAACTAACTGAGCAGTGACATTTGTGAGTACATAATTAGTTTTGAACTGACCGAGTTGCAATATCTGTGGGTACACATCATTTTCCTCTGAATTTACTGTGCAGGGACATTTGACTTTATTTATCAGCATATCATTCAGTTTGAACTTACCGACTGGTGATATATTTTCTACACACAACTGATTCTGAAAGGACAGTGCATTTACATTTATGAACAAATCATCCATCTTAAGCCAACTCAGCTGTGAAACTGAAAATGTCAACTGGTTTAATACACAGTGACAGTACTAGTTTTTACAAGTATAATTTCTCTGAGCTGCCAGAATACTAACACATCATCGAGTGTTAGTGATTCTTGTCAAATGCTACTGGTTTCAGCTGACAGAGCAGTGCTGCGTGTTTTATATTACATTATAAAATTATTACGATATATTATGTTACACTATAGTGGAGATAAGGTTGCTGAATGGTTTGAAATGCCTAGCATTGCCTGAAGATGAGATACTAACAGCCATCAGTCCTTCTTCTACGTAATTTATAATTTTATTTTTATGTGTAAGTTGTCATGGACTCACAGAGTGGTGCTCTATATGTATATATATATATCTATATATATATAAGTCTCAATAGTATGGATGCACTCAACGAGACAAGAAAGAACTTATTCACATCACAAGTGATCATTCACCATATCATCACTGGTTGGCAGTAGCTGGAACGTGGACGACTTATTTTCATAAAGGTTGATTGTTCACTGGGGATAGAAGATCAGACATTCCAACACCAAGGATTCTGCAGACTTTTTGCAATGAGTTGTAATGGAAGAATACTACATGTGCTCTTATGTGCGTGTGCGCGTGTGTGTGCGTGTGTGCGTGTGCGCGTGTGTGCGTGTGTGCGTGTGTGTGCGTGCGTGTGTGTGTATATGTGTATGTATATATATATATATATATATATATATATATATATATATATGAGTGCTCTTCACTTTTGTCATACTATGCACAATCACGACCAGTCACACTCACAGAAGGACTGGCCTGTGACGTAAAAACCTGCATACACATTTCAGACTTGCAACAAACCATGAGATGTCACCAGACAAATCAACTGGAAAAGAAGTAAAGCATCTAATTATATTTACACACACAAGAGATTTCTTCAGCTTTGTCATAACAAATGTTCACAGGTGTGATCACTGCCTTCACGATGCAGTATATGAAGTCAATACCTGCATACAAATTAGATCCCAAACATGCAACAAACTATATCATGAGATGTTATGATACAAAATGACATCATTGCCCCTGGTGGTTTGGGTCAACAGCTCACTGAAACACAATCAACACTGTTGTTGTTCTGTTACCATGGTGACACAACCCCACCCCACCAATGTATGTGTGCTGCCCTGTTCACACCCCGGTATGAACAGACACAGTGAATCAGAAGATCTCTAACTCCACCCTACAAATTGCCCCTGTCGCCTGGGGTTTAAACTTTTTTACATCTCCTACACCCCTGAAAATGCTGAATCTTCACAAAGAATGTGAAAAAAACATCCTTCAGTTTTGTTTTCACAATATTTTCTCCTTCTTCTAACACTGAACTTTGTCTTGTTAATTAGGCAATCATTAGCAGGAAGTCTGCTGTCAGGTCAGGAGTGTGGGCAAGTTGGAACATGCCAACTTCAAAGCCATAAGTGCCAGTAGCAGTTGTTTACAAATTGAATGTTTTGTTTACAAATTGAATGTTTTGTTTACAAACTGAAAGTTTTAAGGAGCAACTTTCAAACTGCAAACCATGTTTCAGGCTTATTAAACACAATTTGGCAGTGTAACTACAACATATTTTCTAGAGCTAGTATTAAGGATACAATATATAAATATACGTTAATAAACGAGGACCAGACATCATACCTTTAATTGCTGTCACGTTTAGTGTATTTGCACCATAGGTGGATTAAAACAGAGGTAGCTAACTATGTGATGGGTTTAAACATTTACGGTGATTTACCCCCTGTGTGGGATCTTTTACATTCCCTGGCATAACATCAGGTAGAAGGTATCTTGTATCACAGCTGAAAAACACATTTCGTGAAATTGCATAACAGGTGCTAGAACTCAAGGTACTTCTAGTCTTGACATGTTACAGACATGAGCGTAGTGACACATTGATTGCACTGGTGCCATGACATGTGGCCTATTACTAAGTATGTCTAGCACGTGTCACACGGAGGCACTGAATATATTGCTCTATGGTGGTTGCCAAAAGTATCCATAACTACATACCACAGCAGACAAAACATATGCCTCCAGTGCTATAGAGGCAACTTCTAAGTAAGCCCAGAAGTAGCTAATAGTCAACGTGAACACTGTCTTTGATCATTGCAATAAAGACAAGTAACCTATTAGGCAATTCTGTTTTGGATGATTCATCTACTTTGGTTACACTACTTTCTGAAGAGAATTTCCAATATTTTTATGCAAAGTTTTCTGTGATTGGATTGCCTCTTCCTGTTCACAATGTATGCCTCTCAAACTGATGGTAGCATCGTAACGGTTACATGGAAACTGTCATTCATGTGGGTAAGTTAAATATATTTAAGGCTTGCAAATAAATATCAAACAAATACACCTCAAACAATTACTTTCACTTTGGACAGTCCTTAGCTCTTGCTTTAAATATTCACCAAAAGTTTTATTTGGAAATAAAATGTATATAGAATAGTTTAAAATCAAGGTATTAGACGATACGAGGTGTGATGACTAGCACTGGACTGTCAGTTGAGAGCACTGTCATTTAACTCCAGCTGCAGCCATTTCAAAACATGGGCCGATTTCATCCACACCATTCTGCCTGTGTCTTTAGGAAGAGACACTAAACACTGAACATTGGATCCTTCTACCTGGGGGGGTAAATGATCACACCACGGAAACAGAGAAACCTATTATGCACTTCACGGAGGCAATGTTCTCAATTTACAAAAAAAAAAAACAGGTATTGCATTAACTGCTGTAGTAGTGGAGTGAGGGCCAGGAGCACCTTGTCTGTAGACAGTTTGAGTTACCTGCACTATACAAGACAACATGTTACTGTTGTTCTTATCATTACACATTGGGTCAGTGATGTTTTATATGGTATAAAATATTCTCATAAATGTGACTGGTCAGAACCTGTTAAAAATTACTAAAAATGAGTGGATTGATCGGTGTCCTTTAGAATCAAATCGAATTTAAATGAATTTTAATCAAGTATTTTAAAGTCAAATTTTACTCAAGTAGTTTAAATCTACTTGAAGTGTCATCACTCTGATGATGTAAGCGCATTTCAAGTTGACGTCTGAAAGAGGTAGATAAATGGCAGAAGTTGTCTTCCATGACCAGTAAAAATGCCAACTATTACTCACTCAAACCTGCTTCACCAAGACAAATAGTTAGCGACAAGATGAAAGGAAAATTAATGACAGTGTCAGAAATACAACATTGCTAGACAGTCCACTTTTGTTTCCTACGCTACGGACAGGGTTGGCGCTTCGGAAGGTTACCAGGAGCAACCAGAACCAGAGTATTCAAACACTCTCCAACATAAGGTATTGTAGCTCAGTGGCAGTAAGCCAGACTGCCAATCAAGAGGACCACGGTTCAAGTTTACAGCGCATTGCTGTGTTGAAACTTAGCCAACTTTATTCATCGTGCATTGCCGGTGTCTGTGCCAGGGGAAATAAAAGATCCCAGACAGGCATGACAGGGGGTAAATATGTAACCTGTGATGGACTCACAAATAGTACAGAAGGGCAACTCTGAAAATAAACCACTCCTACCTTATGTTACCTGTTTTGAATAGGGTTGGGCAAGGATATTATTTAAAAAATGCCATTTTTGATAATACAATTTATTAATTAATGACTTACATTATCTAATAATAATATATATGTCCAATGACACTAACATATACTAATTAGTCTTGAAAATATTAGATGGATGTGAATGATACTTTTTGAGATATCTTATTTTGAAAATGAGGAAATGTATTATTTTTGCAGTTTGGTACCTGGCATGGCAAGTGCAAAATTGAAAAATATAACCAAGCAAATAAAAATATGGAAGATAAATTTGATATGTGAACAATAAACAAATTTCATTATGCTATGTCATGTTGTTTGACTTTTATCTGACTTTTGGTGACTGATCGCCTGGAGTCAAGGAAATTGTCAAAACTCAAACTTCTTGCACTGGAGTGGATATCAAACCATAACAACCATTATAGCATAATAATGTTGTAATTTCTAATGTACCTTTATTACCGAGTTAACTTCTGTAACAACTATAGTTTACTTATTATATGTACAATTGTTTTTATTTATAAAATAATATTTAGTTGAACTATCTGTAATAGCACATTTAACACAAACACTGTTTATTTGTAATCTTTGTAAATTTTGATATTCGTTTTAATATATATTATTGTACATTTCAAAATTATTTGGTAACATAGCAAAACGAACAACTAAAATATGTTATCAAAATTAACTGAATTATGTCATCATCAATCTTGGCCTACGTCGATCTCGGCAACAATATTTTATTATATTTATTATTTTATCTTATAACGTATAATTTACATTATTTCCAAAGTAGAATAAAATAGTTATACTAAATATGATTTTCCATGCATAGACATAGATCGTAAACGCAGGTTGAAAGTCGGCCTAAATAACAACGACTCGACAACGTCTCTCAGGTCAGACACGAGCGTTGCAGCGCCGTTTGCTGACATTCCTTTTACTTACTATATTTCGTAATTCCTTAAACATTTTGAACATAACACATATAAATTACATTATACTTAAAACATCTCCGATCATGTAAAATGGGATAACAAATAGCGAATATATCATAAAGAACATTTAGCAAAATGTAAGTTAACGATGTGCATCGCACGCCCCTCGCGCCAAAGACTGACTTGTACTAGTGTCATTGACAAGGCTGTGTGGATCAGCCTGTTTTATCGTGAGGAGAGATCCACTTTTAATGATAAACAAATACTAAAATTATTCGTTACGAGTTATCAGTACAATACTATTATTTTATTGTATAGATCATATTTGTTTGCAATTAGGAACCACATTATGCCGAAATATCTTGCATACGCGTCAAATAGAACATTAGCAACTTAACTGACGGCATGCATCGCGAGCGGTAGCAAACAATCGAAGTCGCATTATGCGTCGATACTCGGGGAAAATTCGCAAATCTTTCACCTTTTAAGTGTCGCGCGGTCACAAATTAAATGTAATCTTCACAAAATAACATGTGTTGGATTCCAAATATAATTCCAAATCGATTGGTGATAAGCCGATTTGATATGAAATAGTGAACTTGTTAGCAAAAGATGACAGCTACGCATAGGCTTATGTTACATGCATATTTGGCCGGCATATTTGTTTAAATTCGGATTAGTGCTTATCACTGATCAGTCAAACTACAATTCCTCTTCAATATAAACTTATTCTGACTGAATAGGACTAATATTGCCGTGGTACAAGGTCTGTGAAGAAGCATGATTTATGTTTTCAGTTTTCGACCTGACCAAAACGCGCAGCGAGACACTCGGTGCCAGCATAACAACACAGCATCTTAGCACAGGCAGCACGTCGCCCCGGCCTGCAGATCATTGATTCATGATTTGTTTTGGAAGCCTACTGAACTTGGGTAGTTTTTGAGAAATCACAACAAAATTTCAAACGTGAACAGACAACATATTGTATTTATACTGGTACAAATTTAATTTCAATGCATGTAATAGCAAGGTATGGAGTCCAAATTGAAATACGGTCAATTTCATTGAAAAATGACTGCCCAAGCCTATTTTGAAGACAAATTCTTTGTGATTGTGTCTCTTGTACATCCTTATTCATGATTAATGCTTTAAAAAAATTGAGTTTCGATTCTCATGGATTTCAGTGATATAGAAGTTTATTATTATTATAAATAACTTAAGTCATAGGCACAGTGTCTTTGGGCCATGAGAAAAATGTGTAGAATACCACGAGAAATTTCTGCTTAAAATACTACACACATTTTCAGCCCTGATCTGTGATTCTAGAAGTCATGACCGTGGGAGCCAGATTGCCCATGTGCAAGCCACAGGAGCTGGAGAATGCAATCATTCCAGCAGTGACCTAACCACCAAATTATCCTATCAATTTTCATGTTTGCCCGGGGCATTTTAAAACACATGGAAATTAATAGCAGGAACAAATAACTAGCTTGATTTCAGTCAGAAAAACAACAACTTTGTACACAATTCACAGGCCCAGCTGGTGTTGATAGACGATGATTAAAGTTTCGGTTTCCCACCAGATGATCAATTACCTGCATTAGAGCAGAGTGGGGGAGCACTTAATGCAGTGACCTAGACACCAAGTAATATTTATTTGTGAAAAGTCTGGTGCTATTTGAAATAAACCTTGGTTATGTGAAACACCTTACTATAGTTATATTGTGGTTTGACAACACAATAGACCAGGAGATTAATATGAGACAAAACAAGATTTTGAAAATATTGAATGCCTATGAAAATGTTTGTACATGTAGTTTTTGTTTTACAATAAATGTATGCACGCCAGTGGCATTGTGCAATGTTTAGAATTTATTGTTATTTATTTAAACATAAGGACTGTAGTAGGACTAAAGTGCACTGGGTAGCAGTAACAGAAGACCAGTGTAGATTAGAACTAAGAAACTACTAATTCTCACAGAGGACAATTACTGAATATATTTGCTATAAATTATCTACCGATTATGTTAGTCTGATTATGACATAAAAGAAAATGTGCTGATAAAAGCAGGCTGCCCAAAGATAAGACATACTGGTAGTTGGATTCTAGATAAGACAATGATTGCATTGTCCAGACACTATCTCAAGCTTGTTGCATTTAATGGCAATCTTGTTAAATCTTGATAGAAATCTAAGTGAAACCGCAATTAATTCACGGTGGGCTTTCCCAGCATTTCTATAGACTTGTATGGGGGCGGGCGGGCGGGCACAGGAATGAGCCAATGTCATAACTGATACACAAACTGTATATACTTGAAATGATAGGATAGATAAAGTATGTTACATTGAAGCAGTGGTAACACATGACATTTGTTCCTCCATTCATTTACTCAAGCTATGTCTTTAATAGTCCTAGTTATACTGGTGTGACATGCATCTCCACATCCAGACCGTACGATAAATAATAATTAATGACACATGTACATACACACATACTGAACCAGGTAGACAACTCAGGCTAGAGTAGAGTGCATATTTAACTC
This sequence comes from Escarpia spicata, assembly GCA_963995525.1. NCBI lineage: Eukaryota > Metazoa > Annelida > Polychaeta > Sabellida > Siboglinidae > Escarpia > Escarpia spicata. Next base: position 39,035,526 of record OZ023214.1, on the reverse strand, counting down.
AGTGGTTCGGTGTTGACCTCGTGACCAGGCGGTACGGAGTTTGAGCCCAAGGCATGTGGCCCAACTAGTTGTTTCATATTAATTTTGTACAACTTGCCGACTCATTTATCAACTACCTAATATATATATATATATATACGCATACAAATTCAACCACTAGACATGCAGTTGGTATAAGTCTGGTGTGTATATATACATATATATTATAACTTACTAGCTCAGTCTTACTTGTAGTTGGTATGACACGTTTTGTAGCAGCATCATGACCAGCATTGTTTTACATTTAAATTTATACCTTTAGCCAATTATAATATATATTTCAAATATTCGCTGCCACTGGTATGTGCTTCTACAGCAGTTCACCATTATCACTTTTCAAGCCAGACCTACATCAATTGTATGTCTTATGATTTAATTTGTGAAATGAATATACCCATAATTACACAGTACACATATGTTTCAAACAACAGTTCGTATGGAACCAGTTAACAGGCTGCAAACAGGCTTAAACTTACCATAACTGGAACAGTTGTACACCTGTAGTAATAATATTTTGTGGATGAAAATGAAAAAAATTGTAACAAGCCATAAATAAAATTATATATATATATATATATAAATTACATATACAGCATAATTTATGAAGACATGGACAGCCCAGGACTTACCTGTTGTATGGAGACAACCACTCCATTATGACACTCCCATATCGAGGTACTCTCCACAGCCCGCCAGAGCTAGTACATCCATACGCATCTACACACGCGACTATGCCACACGCCGTGACACAGCGGACTCTGTCAACTCTCTATGACATATGGCTGCAGGTTTTTTCCCGAGCTACCAACTCTGGTTGTGTACACGATCACGGCTACTGGCTGTCACCACACGAGGCAATCATACCCCCGCCGACTGCGCCGATATCTAACAATTACCAGGCACAAAACATGACCACGGTATGTTGTTTGACTCACACACCCACACACACACACACACACACACACACGCTGGCTGCTGTGGGCCGGTTAAAATTATCCCGGCTGAGCTGCAGGATATAACGAACTTCCAAAAGTGCCAGCAGGCAAATAGGATCTTGTCAAACATTGTGGTGTGTGATATCCAATAAACCAGGCGGAAATACACGAGTTTGTCAGAGTCGAGTTGTGCATATCGCATTCTCATCTGATCTGTAATTATTGTGGAGGACATAATTTGTTGGTGTGGTCCCACGGTTTATGAGGCTTAACGATAAAGATCACCAGCTGTGTTAATCCTGTCAATTTACCCGTTTGGGATCTGTTTCCATGGCATGGAGACCAGCTAGAAGGTACCACCAGCTTTTAAGGTGACATCCAAAAGAAGATAAAATGGGGTTGACAAAAATGCCCAAAATGCAATACATTCATTATAAAACAAAGCTCTGAGAAAATATTTCTATAATTACATAACCAGTCAATATTTATCAAACTTCTGTTTGGTTTCCTCTTCTGCTCCTTTCTCTAGTATTGCCAACCACAACTATAAATTATATTAAGTCTTTTTTCATAACCAAGGTCTCTTTCAAGAAGGTTGAACCAAAACCAGGTTCTTTCAATCGACCGCTAGGTACTCTATCACCAAACTACCTTGCCCCACGTATGTACTACAATGGATGGATATGTTATCTCTTATCTATCTCCAGCAACAGGAGTGCTTACAAGCGGGGTTAATCATTAGAGATTAGAACAATATTACAAACTTTCTCTGTTTCGGATGAGATCTCCATTCGATACCACTTATAAACTTTTAAAAAAAGGAAACTCATTTTTAACCACACAAAATAAGGGAAAAGGACTCGGCAAACAAAATCAAACAAGCTTCCTACACATAATTGTTGCCCCAGGGAAAGATATATGCCAGTGCTGTTTTGTCCCATACAATGTATCTTCTTTCTTCATCAAACATTTGAGTATCTCCTATTTGTAACATGACAGAAAATTTTAAAAATCTGCTGACATTTCGCCAAGCTAGTCAGATCAGGTATCAAGAGATCTTCATGTAGCAATTAATTAAACCAGATCGTGATCTTGCATTGCCTGCTGTCATGGAGCTTGAGTGAGAAAAGACCACTGATCTGTGTCGAAGACGGTACCCAAAGAAATCCTCTCCAACAGGCATGCACCAGCTAATTTACAAAGAAACAGGTGGGGACACTATGCAAGGCCATTGTTTGAAACCTGAGCTGAAAAACTGGTGGTCTTTTGGACCTTCCACTATGTAAAGTTGGTGGACCGACTCAAAAGTTACCGTTCTCAAGCCTCCGGACTGGCAGTCATTTTGAACGATGTTTAAACTGTATTAGCCATTCCTCCAATTATTTGCACTGGAATAGAATTTTGATTCTATATTCCATAGATATTTTATATGCATCACTCTCATTTTAGGATTATTAATATTTTTAATACTTGTTCATTTTGCATTTATCCCATGTTCAGCACAGATTCAACTGTGAGTCAATGACATATTGCGTAATATTTCAGTTCAGTTAGTTCCTCTGGCACAGATACCAGGTAGAAAGGACTGTAAATGACTCAACCACTTCAATTTCCTTCCTACCCATGTCTGACACTAGGTGAGTTCGCAAGTTCTACCTAGTTTTTAGGAAATAATTATTAAAGCCCAGACCCTCCAGGTCTCAAGACAAATACCAAACCAGTGAGTCACTACACTGGTATAGAATCTCCATGTACACAAGTATAGAATCACCACGCATGCAGGTAGAGAATCACCATTTGACAATCAGGCAAACTTTCTCCAGGTATGGAGTGATATTGTGATATACAGGGTAAATTTGACATCTTCCTAGTGAGGTATTTGAGGTAAGATAAATCACTAACCAGTGTTGTTAAGGTTCAGTTCATACAAGAATGTCATACCGTGAAAACCTGTTTTCTTGCCTTTTACAACCAGCTTATGGAGCTCATCAGATTACAAATTGGTGTATTGAAGTGATGTGTGATGGATAATAAAATTTTATTTTTTAATTTGTTTAGTCAGTAAATACACAACTACTAAAAAAATCTCATAAGGGCACATCAGGATTTCTTGTGGATAATTTCTTTTATCGATGTGTCTGTAGAAGAAAATAACTAAGAAAAATTATGAAATAATACTGCACATAGAAAAACAAATTCCTATACAAATTAGCTCCTGCATTTGAGCTGTGTTGACACCTGGATTCTTTAACACAACGTACAGTAACAAGATCTTTAACTGGTTGGAACAATTTTGCAATTTGAACCAATACACTGCAGAGTCCAGATAGCAACTAGACAAGGACATCTTTGATTTATTAGGACTCCAACCATTTCCATGTGTTTGTATCCTATCTTCGTAAATAACACTTACACAATCAGTAGATGACATGTGACCTGTCACAACGAAGTCACATTAAGTCATGCAGGCCTATCTTGCAGACATGCCAAAAATAGCTGTCTAAGAGTAATGTCTCATAAGTTTTTAGATTTTGGCAGAAATTCCACCTTTCAATGTCCTGTTTATTTTCCTTCACAAATAATCTAAAAGTAATAAAATCTGTGCACATAGTAAAAAACAACAGATAATGAGTAAAAATGACCATGTTTATCAAAACATCACTTTTTAAACTAAAGTTTGCTTCAATTTTAGCCAGAAATCAAAAACTAAGTACTGAAGATATTTCATCAAATGAGGTATCATTTTAAAGCTTATGTGGAACACAAAAGGGTACAAAATTCCATTTCACAATTTTGCAAGTTAATACCCACCTTGACGTGGCAAGTCAGGAGCGTTGTATTAAATCATTACTTTCATAATCTATTTTCTTATTGTGTACCCTGCTATCTTCTACCTAGTTTAACCATTGTAAACAAATCTTACAAAAATTAATCATTTCCTGTCAGACACTTTTCAAAGTCTGACTGATCATATCAGGACACATGTCATCAAACAGCCACTTTTTCCTCATCCTTACAATGACACAGCATCCAGCAATAGAAGCTCTTTGTACGTAGCGAAGAATACAAAAAACATGGATAATTACAGGGTATATATAACGGGTAGCACTTTTTATTCTTTAAATTAACTGCATACCAGGTACTTGAACACTGGCCTAACTAAATACAGGTTGTACGCTGTTGCATAGAAGGCAGACAACAATGACACTGTTTCAACAAGATCCTGCTCAGCAGATGATCACAGAAGCAATTTAGCTGTCAATGATGATAGGTAACTTGGTAAAATTAGCATGTGTTTGCAAGAACTCTTTTCTTAATTTAATTTGAAGCTTGTTGTGTGTTGTGTGTGTCATGTGTGTGCATCGTGTGTCGTGTGTGTGTATCGCGTGTGTCGTGTGTGTCATGTGTGTTGTGTGTGTTGTGTGTGTTGTGTGTGTTGTGTGTGTGCATCGTGTGTCGTGTGTGTGTATCGCGTGTGTCGTGTGTGTCATGTGTGTTGTGTGTGTTGTGTGTGTTGTGTGTGTCATGTGTGTGCATCGTGTGTCGTGTGTGTGTATCGCGTGTGTCGCGTGTGTCATGTGTGTTGTGTGTGTTGTGTGTGTGCATCGTGTGTCGTGTGTGTCATGTGTGTTGTGTGTGTTGTGTGTGTTGTGTGTGTTGTGTGTGTTGTGTGTGTTGTGTGTGTCTTTAAATTGTTGCTATTGTGTAGGTGACATTCAATGATTCACTGCATGTGCAGTGATTCACTGCATACATTTGTGTGCATGCAGTCGCACACGCAGAAAAAAACATACAAACCATATGCACACACATACACACACACGACACAAACACACGCACGTGCGCATGAAATATTGAATACAAGCACACCCAGATCCACACACCCATGCTTACACACACCCCCATACACATACACGCTTGCATGCACACACATACGCGTATGTATGCACAACCACAGACAAGACAAACAGACTGGCATGCAGGCATGCATGCACTCACGCACTCACGCACTCACGCACACACGCACGTACACATACACATCTTTGAACGACACACACATTCCGTTAAACACACCCCATTAATCTTGTGGCCTTTATGTGATTAACTAACCAAACTTGCAAGTATTTCCAGAAAATGTCAAGTAAACACACCCAGCTGACAAAATGTGGCAGCATAACCATCCCTGTAAGCCAACATCCTCTTCATTTGAGAACCACATAAAGCAACCACCAGTACTGCACCTCATTACAGCAGACGAAATGCTATAAACACACGGTATACACTGAACAGTACAAGAGTAGAAGTCCAGTCTGTTCGGCAGCTTCTCATTGTCATAACCAGCACACTCCGACACATTCCATCACGCTGCTCAGGCTGATACTAATCCATTGTTTGTGTCAGTAACTAGTGTCTCACATTGATCCAGTTTTTTATCACATTTTTCTGTTTTTATTTCCACAGCATGTGAGCATGTGTCTAGCTGCCTCCGTATACATGTGTAAACGCATATTAATGTATGAACACCAAACATTGTAAATTACGTGTAACATTCTAAGACACATTCCAATCCCTCAAGCGCAATAACAAAATTCCTTTCTGCTACTTTCAACAACAAACGGAACAATAACAAACATCTTTATATAAACTTCCAATCAACCCAACTGGGCCATCACCCCCTCCACCCTCCCCTACCATCCCCCTACCCTCCACATGCCCCCCATCATGAGTCGTCCCTACCCTACCTGGAGGCGGAAGAGGGCACTAGATGCAGCCAGTCACACATGCCCGGGCCTCAGCCACATCCCTACATACACATCCTGCCTCCTCCACTGCACCACTGTGTGAACACCACTGCCACACGGAACATTTACAAATAGCCTGTCACCATGGCGACGGCGGGGTCATGTGACAGAAGTCACATGTAGACAGAGGGGACCGGGGCACAATTCATCATGGCAGGTTGTCATGAAAGGTATAACAGGTGCGAATGACTTTCTCTGTTTGGCAGTGTTAACTGGAGCTAATAGTCCCGCAACTGGTGTAGTATTAAGGGATGAGGCAATAACATAAAAGGGAGAATTTTTTGTGCGAGTGCAATATCACTGGATTCCACTGTTGTCACGATTCTATAATCGGAGGACCCTACTTTATAGTAACAGTGGCATAATGGCACCCTTTTATGTGACATTCACACACTGTTTACTTCATAAATCCTTCGAATAAAACAAACTCCTTTAGATTGTCCGTAAGAGGCCAGTCAGAGCATAATCATTGATGTCGACAAAAATCGCTCACAGCGATTACTGTCTAAGACTTGCGACGTCACGATTACTCTCTAAGACTTGCGACGTCACGATTACTGTCTAAGACTTGCGACGTCACGATTACTGTCTAAGACTTGCGACGTCACGATTACTGTCTAAGACTTGCGACGTCACGATTACTGTCTAAGACTTGCGACGTCACGATTACTGTCTCAGACTTGCGACGTCACGATTACTGTCTAAGACTTGCGACGTCACGATTACTGTCTAAGACTTGTGACGTCACGATTACTGTCTAAGCCTTGTGACGTCACGATTATTGTCTAAGACTTGTAACACGCATTTTCATCAAAGGATGCAACTTGCTGTCCTCTATATTTCAGCAGAATCGACAGTCGTTTTAAAATCTCTCTCGGAACAGCGCAAGGATATTCCATTTATATGCAACATCCAATTCCAGTTAACCTCACATCAACCTCTTGTGTATAATGTTCCTCTTTTTGCTTAAATAATGCACACCATTTTAATACAGCAATCACAAAAAACTAGCAACTAACTTGGTTATTACCGCAGTGTAGATCAATCAATGCTATGACTGGATATTGTGCAACCAACCATTCGTACGATGCGACACATAACAATCAGCCACTTGACTCAGGACTCACCCAATTCTCTTGTGGTGTTCGTTATTAAAAAAAGACTAAGAAGACGACAACAAAAGCAGAGCTCAGCGAACACCACAGGTCGCCATGATAGCGCCACCTAGCTGAGGCGCTGTCATGGCCTGTTCTACTTTACACATCTAGTGAAATGTCATGATACAACTGTCAATTTTTGATCAATATTATTTATTTATGTATTAACGTATTAACTTTGGAGCATTTTAACAGTATCTCTTCGTTGGTGCCAAGGTCTACTCGGCTCTATGTTCATTTGCATTGTTGGGCCATTAGCACCTGATCCAAGAATTGGAGATGTATTTCAAGAAAACACAGCAATAATTATTTTGTCTTATTTACTTACATTTTTGTCTATGCCATGCTTTTGTAGAGGGCCTGGCAAAATTGTGTGGAGAACCACTCTGCTACAGAGAGTGCCCCTGTAGGAGTTTTTAAATATTAAAATAGTGTAACAGTGATAACTGCTGTCCTCTGCTTGTGGGTCCACAGCGTAAGCTAGTTGTGATTCATACAAGTCACGTCAGTTTACGCAGTACACAGTTCCAATTGTCGTTTCGAGAGGAATTGTTCAGCCTGTATAATCACTACCAGACAGCAGACAAAGGTGATATTAGATAACACCGGAAAAAAAACTGACTCGATTCGCATCCAAGACAAGACAAGTATCAAGAAGAAGTCAATGTCAAGTCTCAAGTCATCTCTTAGATTTCCAAGTCAAGTAACAAGTCAAGAAACAATTAGGCAACTAGCTCGCTGCAGCACAGACTTGAAACCATTCTGGTAGCCACTGGTGAATCTAGACATAATCAAACATACAGTGCCAATGTGTAGTACAGCCATTAAACTAATAAACATAACATTTGTATAGCCTTTTAAAATCCTGAAAACCTGAGCTAAAAACACAACACATCAGAAAAATTTATAATAATAATATGCCCAGAAATCTCAGCTCCGAAGCGCAACATACAAGAATCGTTGGGCAAAATTGTTAACATGGACAAGAAACATCATGATGTGGGATGTGCAAAAGTCACCAAGTGCGGGAGTTGTGAGTATTTAGAGTGGAAATGCATTGTGGAATGGACTACCCGGAAGATGTCTAGCTTTTTTGTGGAAAGGGGTTATAGATTTTAAAGTAACACGCACTTCATTCCAGACCTTGGACTAGAGAAAAAGGGCACATGCCAAGGTTGGTACATTAGCAATACAATGCTAGCGCATAGTGCCACACCAGCAAGCCAAAAGTTACAACAAAAGTAAGAAACGTCCACCTACCCATCGGTCGGTCCAGTAGGTCCAGGACTGCCATCTCCTTGTTGCTGGTAATCAAGGGTGCGTGGTGGACTAGAGTTCTGATAACGGTTCGACATTGGCCGGCCAGTAAATTGACTATTCTGCTTCCTGAGTCTAACAATTTCCGGTCTACATAGATTGTCTGTGAGCGCATGGCCGTCGACCAGGTCAGGGGTCGCCGAACTCTGACCCAATTGGTTCTGGTAGTCGGGGGATGATGTCACTGTTGCTTTGGTTTTCATTGGTGGCGTCCGTTTCACTACGCCGTTGCTGTTGCTGCTGCTGCTGCTGCTGCTGTTGTTTCTGTCCTGAAAGGCACAACCAAGCAGAGTTATTGTGTTGTATGGAATCCTGAACAGCACAATGCAACAATGCCACGGAATGCAATTAAATATTGCTAAACAAAACATACAGTGTCAGTATGTAGTATGTACCTTATCTCAGCTGTTAATGAGATAAGTTACAACCAAATATGCAATGTCAATTTGTATCATAGCAATTACACTAAGAAGACATAATCCAAGCCAGTGTTGAAACAAAACAACCAAACAGTGTACGTTCAAACAAGATCACTACACCTCAATTGCTGCGTAAATATACAAACATAAATAAATGTCCTTCAAACCCTAGTGAATTAATAGATCAGTTCAGCAATTTAATTGTATATAATTACATACTTTAATAACAGTGCAGATGTAAAAACACCTAAGCAAATTCACACCCTTTGTGAATTTAATTTGAATAAAATCAAGGTACGCCACCTAGTGAGAAAACTATTGCACAAGTATCTGACCGCAAAACAAGATAATTTAAAAACAGAAATCAAGGACCACTATCAAGCCACACTCTGGTCTATATCATCCTCACATGCCAGGGGGTGCTGCTGATTACACCAGTCTCAGTACCCTCTGGCAGATGACCTTGTGAAACTCTGCAGATAGGCTCAGCCAATAATCTCACATTCCAGGTGGTGGTTTTCATTTCAGCCACACACACACGCTCACAGGAATGCTTATGAAGTAGACATAGTTATTTGAATTCACGCCGCTCAGCGGCTCGTGACAATGGTTGAACGGGTAATTATACTGGGATTTCCGGAAGTCGAGGGCTTCATCTTGGTATGGGACTGTGAGTCGGACGGGTATTTGCACTGTTTTCACGGGAGCTACAATTGCGACCGGTGAACTCAATTACGACTGTTATTCACCTAACGGCCTTACGATGCGTAGGATATCTGCTGTGGCTTGCAACGTTCTAAAGGGACAACGAGAACAACAACAACAATGACAACTGACCAAGCCACTGCCGCAGCGAGATGAGCCGCTGAAGGTAGACGTAGGTGTGAGCACTGTGTGTTGGAGGAAGGAGTCGAGATGACAGGAACAGGATGAGCCATTGGTGTGTCCACTGCTGTAGTGGGTGTCAATCTTCTCCTTCAGTGTCATCACAGGCGAGCCGTACGGACGCGAGTTGTTCATGTTGACAGAGTCCCGCGCTCCGCTGTTGTCCGCGGTGCCACCCGGAGAGTGGTCGATGCTCGCGTCGTTGCTGCTGATCGGGGACCAGTGCTTCGCTCGGTTGACTAGTTGCTTTGCCTGGAAATGCAACCACTCATTTATAGATGACAGGACGACGGGTGGTGAACTGTCACGTAAGCGATGAGCTTAGAGTGGAAGCTGTGTGAAGGTTTTTAGCAGGGTTTGGATAGGAGTGGAGAATCAGATTCAGAGAGAGCACCCAAGAAAGAAGGGAAACAGGAACAATGGTGGGAGAAGATGGAAAACAAAAATGAAGGTTCAGTATTTAGACTAACCTCACCCCAGATTTGAAACATAAAGAGGACAATGTAGACTCCTACATCACTCAGATCTTCCATTCTATTAGTAAAATGAAGTCTTATCAACATTTTTAGATGTTTTATTTTATTAGTCACATTTTTAGTAGAGCTCTGTATTAATTATTATTTAAGTCTTAGCATTTTATTGAGAACTGTAGACACCCTTGAACAGGGTTTTACTCTGGAAATGAGTGTGTAAATAATAATTTAAAAAATAATAAAATAAATAATAATAGTAATACATCTAATTTACTACAGTGCACAATCCACAAATGTTGCTGACGCTTTATAATACATTATATGTAATGATGGATCAACTAAAATACTAATACAAAGGTAGTCATTTAAAATAAATATTGTGCAATAAAAATAAGACAAAGTACATTATTACTAAAATCTCATAGTCAATGTTTCTCTCCAAATTATACCATGACGATCGGAAAACAAACGTCCATAGCCGACAAAAAAAACCCAACACCCTCTCTCCTCCCACCCCGTGCCATACCACTCACCCAGGTGGTCCTCTCCTTCCCTGCCATCCTCTCCCTCTCAGCCTCAGCCTCTGCCTCCTCCGCCTGTTTCTGTCTCAGTTCCTTCAGTTCAGCCGACCTCTCTGCGACCCGTGGGGTCGAGATCTGTGAGAGACGTTTCTCAAAGTTGCGTCGTTCTGACTCGAGCTGGCGCTGGTGGTTTTTCTGCTGCTCCACAATCTGCTGCTCAATGAGTTCATTGAAACTCGGCACAGCGGGAAGCTTGTTGTTGTCCTCTGACTCGAGGGCGTACGCCAGGCGGAACGCGTTGCCCAGGATCGCATTGAGCTCTTCAGCCTGGGAGGAGGGAAAATGTACTCGAATATTAGTGCAATATTTTCTTTCCACAATGGGTATTTTTATCATTCCTCATGGGAAGGTAAAAAGGTAAAGGTAATTTTTTTCCATGTATGATAATCTGTATGTTAATACGCTAACTTGGAAGCACTAAGTGCATCTCCTCCTGGGTGGCGACATCAACTTGCCAATTTCTACGTTCATTCACATCCTTCAACCATTGGCCTCTTCTCTCATCTACCAATTGGGGATGTATTTAAGAATCCACGACAGTTATGTACTTTCTTCAGTGGACAAATCGAGTTTTCAGCCATTCCCCAGGTGGAGCCACAAGTTTAAAATATTTTAGTTGTCAAAGCTCATATGTTACATGAGAGAAATTCTAAACTGAGGCTACAGACGATTCACTGACCTCTTGTGACGTGCGAGTGCGGAAGGCGTGGCAGTATTGGACATCGGTGCGTCCCTTTGGCTCGCGAGCCAGAAAGGAGAACTGTTGGTACTCGGGATCACAGGCAGCGTACGAGATGCGCTTCAACGCGTGAGCCATGTACACACTCTAAAATACACATGGATCACATTATTCGGGTTTTAACGGGTGATAAACATGACAGTTATTGCCATCTGACTTTCCAATGATTCAATAAATATTTATTAATAATTTATTCATTTTAATGCTATTATGTAATGGCCGTGCTAGTGTCTGCCTTATGTAGTTCCCAATATAAGAATGACATGTAATTAATTATAACTTCTTGACCAAATTTGTTGCAACAGTGTTATACAATAGCTTCATTAGCAAGGTAACATTGTAGGGGGGAGGGAGGCCAAGCAAAGTCAGTATTGGTCATCCATTAGTTTTTCATATTAAAATGTAGTGTCACAGTTATATGGAAAACATTAAAGAAAAACTGCTAACTGCCTAAACAAGCACATTAACATATAACTACAAAATTATCAAATAATGACTTGCTTATCCTCGTCTATATAGCGCAATCTGACATCTATAACCAGTACTTCTAAATTCTGTTCATACACACACATTAAACAACAATCATAATTCCCATGACTTTGCATAGTTGTTTTAATTAATCACAGGAACAATCATACCTTGTACGATCTGATAACTTTTTTTTAGAAATAAATAGCATTCCTAGGCCTTATCTAGGTCTGGCATCATTCATTCAACTGTTCCACATAAGTAGCCGGTTAATCACCAGATGGCGCTACTGAGCAGTACCAACCTCCATTGCATTCCACACAATCATAAAGTGCTTGTGATTTATTTGTAAACACTGTACCCCCTTTCAATGATTATTGCACCCTGAAATATATCATCTTGAACAGGGAAGTTGGCATATCTGAGGACTGCAATAGTGATGCTGATTGGAGATGTAAATTTCTGGAATCTGGCAGTATGCTTATGTTTTAGTAATATCCGATGGGGAAGCATCTCCTATGTTTGTTTTCTTGAGAAACCCATTGTAGGATTTCATGACAATTCTACAGTGCTCAGGGTGATGAGATAAGACGTAACAACTTCTGTCATTTTGGTGAAATCTAAATAATTAAAGAAATAAAAAATTATCTGTCCATATATTTTGCAATAACCGTCCCAGAATACACCAGTACGTACATCTCCTGCCCTTGAGCTGACCCTGACTCCGGAGAGTGAAATGATCAGCAGAACAGGCTTCAGTTTATGCACATTCTGAAATAAAAAAGACAATTTTTAATTAAATACCTAATGCTGATTCTAGCTACAAATTCCCCTGAAAACAAAAAACCATGAAGCCATGGCACTATCATCAGATTAATTACAAACCATTACACCCTACATACTCAGAGGCACTAATTCCAAAGATTACTTGTATATTTCTAATTACTGTAGTTTTGTATTGTTTATCATTAATATAGTTACTCACGGTACCCGTACTTGTAAAAGACACTAAGGTCTAGAGCAGGGATACATCCTGCAGTGGATGGGCAAGGTCTGGATAAAAGTTCTACCAGGTAAAGTTCTACCACGTAATGCCATCACTTCGTCAGACAGAATGAAGTAAGTCGTCTCTTTGATATTTGCTAGTTTTCTCCATTGTTCTTGTGCATTGTTCCAAATCTGTGTTTAATTCTGTCTAGCACGGTGCTTGAAGCCGTGTCTCATCTTTCATGAGGAACATTGTTACTCTTCATATATATTTAAAACGTTGAAAGACCATCAACAAACAGTCGTATTACTGAATGTGAAGTCACAATGTTTGTATGCCTAATGGGCTAACATCTCACAGGTATACATGTCACTTAAATAAAGTTTACTATCATTACACACATAGGGTTCCAGATGCCATAAAAGTTATGTTGTTTGTTATCTGCTGCATAATCAACAAACCCAATCTGGGTATCATACTAATCACTAATGGTTTATTTACCGAGTTCATCTTCTCCAGTTGTAGTGATGGTAAATCCGTGACAGGTGATACATTTGCCCCTGTGTGGGATCTTTTACATCACCTGGCATATATATCAGGTAGATGGGACCTACATATGTTACTGTTAGTATTTCATCAGAAAGACATGCAAAACATAGTGTGGTGTTTGAAGCACTAATTTAAAACTACTGCCAACCATAAAGAAACAGAAGGAAAAACGAAACTTTACACTTACCAAGAATCCAACGTTTTTATTCACACGTCCAAGATATTTGTTAATTTTGTTTCTTTAAATTTAACATATATTTATACAGCTACCATTTATGCAATCAGTGCATAATCTGTTCCAATCATTCATAGTCGACAATGAGAATGAATACTCTAATCTACAATGTCCCTTCACTAACATTACTTTGTGTTCTCTAGTTTTTTTTTCTTTCTTAACTAAGAAAAAATACTTCCATCAATATTTTCATAATATTCAATATCTTAAAAAATACTATTCTATCTTTATCTTTAAAAAATCTATATTTTCTCGTGTTCCACTGTTGTTAAACCAAATTACTTCTAAAGGCATTTTTAAACTAGGGATAGCAAGACTTACTCTCATCTGCATGAGCTGCCTGCGAACCTGCTCCGCTCGGGCGTTCTGATCATCCCCGGACGCTGAGAAAGAACCCATGTACTGCAAGGAAAAAGTGGATGTTTAGACGTAGACACAACAGTCATTCACCATCCTCCATGCAGCCCACTCTGTGGCTACCTCCCCCCCTACACACACCCTGGCTGGCACAGATGGTTGTAGCAAAACACTGGCAGCTTAACAAGGATGGTCTTGCAGCATGTTTTCTTATGACATCTCATAAGCAATTATCGTTATCTTTACATCTTTCAAAAAGTGTGTCATGCAAAAACGTGTTATGTATATACTGTAGGTCAGCATTAATTATGTTACACTTTGGATGGGTCATGCTTAGCATTGCAAAATTGGCATTAATTAGTACAACTGTTGTTTTAAATCCTTAAATTATTAATATTGAACATCAGTCATTTTATGGAAACATAAAAACTTTGACTTTTCCAGTTCTAGATAAATAACCAATGCCTCATTTTTATAGATCTGTTTTCAACATTGCTGTTCTAAGTCAAACTATTACAATTGTTCAGAATTGACTGCATGTTTGTTCTAGAGCTGTCATACTGGCTACTACTCCACTTCTACTCCACTACTACTCCACTACTACTCCACTACTACTCCACTACTACTCCACTACTACTCCACTATGCACGACAATAATGCCACTTAATTAACGAACACTCGTGTGCTCAGAGAACATGTTACCATGATGACATGGTTAGTTTCCAAAACATGATTATTAAACTGAAAGGATCTGTAGTTACCACAATCTCTGGTTATACTACTACATATGTAGCCATATACCGTAAATCTCACTTTAAACAGTGGTCAATTACAAACTCCAAACCATGATATGATTACATAGTTCCAGAATATTTTAAGTTTACATTTTAAAATATGAATTGTAGTCTTCTAATGGCATCTTATTCCAGATGTTAGCAGCATGCCAGTCGCCTGGTAACACCCAGAGAGCTGTACACAATGCACAGACAGTGGCTAAGCCGTTATTTATTTAAAGAAACATTAAAAACCCAGTAGGCTGATAAATTCATGGCTTCAGAAAATACCTGTTCAATCTAACAATCCAGGATTAGCCAGCCAATGACTCCCCTGAGTTGTGCTGGGTCGCAGGCTGTGGCCTCAATACAGTCAGAACACACAACAGACACCATAAAATATGATCATCCAATAACACTAAGCGATAGCAATGGTCCTGGTAATATTAATATATATTCTGGTAAAATATTAAGACTATTGTTATTATAATCTATAGACAATGTAGTTAGAAGTAATTTATTAATATAAGTTTGCATCTAGGTTCTGAAGATATGTATAAAATTAAAACTGACTGATAATCAATTCCACTGAATACAGTGGAATGTGTAAAGTCACTAATAAAATAAGAAGAAGACGATTGAGATTTGCCGACACTGCTACAGACATAAGGATGAAGTGGCTTCTAAGACCATCTTGTGGCAACCAACACATGGAAGAACCAAAGCAGGAAGACCAGCAGCAACTTACATCGACTGCTTAAAGGAAGATGTGGGTCTATAGACAGAGGAGCTGAAGATGGCAATGGCAGACAGAGGGACCTGGAGACAGATGATTGAAGCCACTAATGTTTGACCCCAGTGGCACATGAGTGAGTGAGTGAGTGAGTGAGTGAGTGAGTGAGTGAGTGAGTGAGTGAGTGAGTGAGTGAGTGAGTGAGTGAGTGAGTGAGTGAGTGAGTGAGTGAGTGAGTGAGTGAGTGAGTGAGTGAGAGTGATAATCATAAGGGGGGAGCTACACATAAAAATTGAAAAATGTTGGCCTTCTGGAGGTTATCATGTTGGATGACAATCTTGTTAAAACGTGCTGAACACTATTAGGATCTATATAAAGGTAAGGCACATGTGTTATCTTTGAGTCATTGCAGAACACACAGTAAGACAATTAACAGCATTCACGTTGGAACAACCACCAATCTAGCGTGTTTTAATAATGTGTGTTCCTCACTGTCGCCATTGTAACAGAAACTGACATGTGGCGCATCAACATTCTCCTTGTGAAAGGACCCTGTCATACTTATGTCATATTGAAAGAACCCGGTGGTATTTATGTCCCATGTTTTACACAAGTGGTCATTTTCTATCGGACACAATGGACGCAGTCACTGGGTAACGTCTACACAACTGGTCACTCTGTTCTGGATGCACCACAAACTATCTCTGGATAACATCAGAATACAATGCAAGTGCGCTAAACTACATGAAAACGGCACAAAAGCAGCCTTTCACAAAAGAATGGTGCACGTTATCTGCCAATGTAAACCGAATGTACTGTGTATGATTACTTGTTCAGAACTGACAGTCTTTGATATGACTGCTGGAACAACACCATAAATCACACTCCGTGGCGGCCAGAACATGTTCTGGTGAAAGGGCGGTCACCTCACTTGTCCTTATCATCTGAGGACAGATCACAATTTTATCGGTGGTACATTGTTTGGTGTTTTGAGACATCGCCCATTTCAAGTTTTCAACCAAGAGCTAAGGTGATCTAGCCATGAGTTTATATATATATATATATTACAGTCTGTATATATATAATATATTATATATAATTAGGAAAAAAAACATATAAAGTAGAGTACATTGCACAGTGTTCAAAATTAAGATCTTTGAATCGGCGGCCGCTGATTCAAAATCCGTCCCACCGATTCAATTCGCCAAAATGTTCAAGTTATCGGCCCGACACCGCGGGTTCAAAAACGCCACCAATATTTCTCGGCGGACACAGCTAGGCTGCATTCGAATCATTCGATGCATATGCCATAGTTTGTTAGTATTTTTAGACCCGACTCAGTTAGGTATAGGAGACGGTAAACACAACTTTGGTAATAATTCAACAATAGTTCGCCTAAACTGAACTCTTATCACGCGAACAGTTGCATTCAATAGCAAAGCCAACGAACGCCAAGTCTAAACAGTGCAGTTTTCCAAAACTCAAGAATCAGACTGGACATAATTGTTCATAGTTTTGCCGCATCCTTTGGACTAAATTTTACGGTGTTTGGAAGTTATCTCGGTTGTAAGTCAGAGTTAGGCACGCTTTTTGTTCTTTATCTACAAATAAATACGGTCTAAAACCAAATTTGACTGGTGACAAAAGTGTATTTTGTAACATGAACAACATCGGCAAGGTGAAGGCCACATAGTTTGGTGGTGTCACGTAGCGAATAAACCGGGAAACACCTAAAAATAAGTGGCAAATGTACTGTATACATGCGAGTGCAACACTAATACAGTTAAATAAAAGTACAGTACATGTACTCAGCTTTGGGCAGAGTTTGAACAACCAGGACATACATTTGGAACAATATTTATTATTATTATAGGCTAGTTTGGTAATTAAAAATATTATTTTATAATTTTAACTTTATTATTATAGTGTGCTTACATATGTGTTTGTACATTTTTCAAGGCCTAATTTAAATTATTTATTTATGCACATACATACAGGTATATATATATATATATACTTGCACAAGTTATATTATGTTAGTGAAACTTAGCTCTATTATATTAGTGTACATATAGTTAATGTTAAACTACTACTGTTTAATATCTTATGTACTTACATGTCATATTCAAATGAGACATTCATGTGTGTGATTAAAGAATGTGGAAAAATAGAAATG
The DNA here is from genome assembly GCA_963995525.1 of Escarpia spicata. NCBI lineage: Eukaryota > Metazoa > Annelida > Polychaeta > Sabellida > Siboglinidae > Escarpia > Escarpia spicata. Next base: position 39,017,900 of record OZ023214.1, on the reverse strand, counting down.
TATCGATGTGGTTTGTAAATTAGTCGTGCCAGTTCAAATTCAGCAGGGTCCGTTAAAATTGATCTGGGCCAGTTAACAAAAATCTGGGCCAGGTAATTTGTTTGCTCATTTCAGACACTGGCATTGCATATGGAACATTCCACGATTAATGTGTGCGATTGCTAGTACATGAATATATGATTATATTCCCAATACATAATATATTTATCTTATGGTTTTGTCAAAATGCCTTTTCTTAGTTGACTTAGGGGTCGTCCAAAATTGTCAACATTAATGCAAGAGTACAAAGAGTACTCTTTTTCTTGACCTCCTCCCCTGCCACTCCCCAAAGAATACACTAAAAATGCTGATTGTTGTGAATATATATATAAATACGTACCAACAATAGCGTGTAGGCTACAATAGTCACATGTATTTTAATAAAAAATATACAGGTATGGAAAAGAAAACTGTTTCACCCAGAAATTGTTTATTAAAATAAAAAATGTACACACAGCATCAGATGATAATTGGCGCCTTGAGAGACACTTTGTACGACGCGACTGTGGGTGAGATGGCTGACACGAAGTGTGAAGTATTAAACAGACCGAGTACATCACGAGTGTTCACGCGCCGCAACAGAATTCTGTTTAATGCTTCATTTGGCAACTTTAAAAAAAAAAATTGGCTATTTATTTTGTGGAATAAAAATAAATGTAAAAAAGTGTACGGAAGCCTCCGACCCCTCCCCCTCCACATACGGTTTGTACACTTCGGGAAATGTTGACCATTTTGGAAGACCCCTTACTTGTATGATTGAAATAAAGTCGTTTTAAAGATGATGCAGTATAAAAAGTGTCCTCATAAAACATTTGCATCAGCATAAATTCATATTTCCTGCCTGGTAATATCATCTCGGTCAGAAAGTAGATTATTTCCAAGATGAAGTAATAAACAACTTTGACAGCTACAGAGTAACATTATTTCCTGTCTTGTGGTTTGTTATCAATAACCACACAGTAGATTTGTAGGTACTGTAGTTATATTAAACTAGTTATATCAAACGTGTTACCGTACTTGGCTCGACAATCAGTGAGATTCCTCAAACACCTAGATAATATAATCAGTTTCCATTTTGGTCAAACAGTTTACTCCGGAGTCCGGACGTATACCAGTATACTAGTGTCCAGTTTGAGTGGACAACTGACCCGTGTTGGTATGTCCGAAAGACATGGGTAATCAGATAAAAGGTCAGAGGTTGAGTGATGATTATACCAGCATGGAAACTGGGCAGCAGTGTTTTGTTTAGACTGTGAATACTGCAATGTGATCTGATGCACTTAATTACTTTTAATTACATACCATTTCTATATAGGCCAGCTGTACACCGGCTAGTACCATCTGTGATAAAAACTAAACGGTTTCTGATACATCTATCTGGTCAACTGTGAAAGAGGTCAACTATATGCACTGCCAGCAGAAAATGACTGGACGATGTAACACATGGGGCAAGAATGTTCATAAGTGCTGCATACTTACTGAACACATAATAATGCCGGAATGCAGTTAAAATAAAAAAAATTAGTTTACGAATTTAAACAAAAATAATCATAATAAAAATAGGTTTAATTAAATGTTGTTGACACTTTTAATATAAATAAATTTATTCAAAAATAATGTTAACTAAATAATAATTGCCGACCTTTAATAATGTATGATAAATTCAATACAAAATTAAGATTATTTTTATTGTCATCATATACACACCAGGAACCATTTACATCTAGTTATCTGTTATGTGATTAAAGACCTTTTCAATGACATAATAACGCATGAATTAAAAGACTTCTTATGATTCCACGCACAACCTAATATTGGAAACTCTCTTTTTATGTTGACCCCAGAACTAAACTCTGTTTTATTAAGCACTATAAATGACAGTGCACACTATAAAACTACACTCTACACATAGTGCGTGTACTATAAACATAGTGCCCCACCCAACAGCAGGATAACCACTAGCAAATCTATCAGTCGGGGCTCAGTGTTTATGGGACCCTGAAACCTCATAAGCCATGGAGCCTGACGTAATTAATCTTTCTCTGCCAGAGCAAGCCCAACTTGTCATCCTACAACCAGAACAGAACGTCTATGGCTTGTGACACTAGACCCAACATCTAAAAATGTCTGAAACTGGATACGAATGTGACAATCTCTCAAGATGACATCAGTAGTTCATGTGTATTCCAGCAGTGGTCTGATGTCTATGAATGTCAGGTCAGAGGCACTGAAGTTAGGCAACAATGTCATTTTTTAGACTGGAAAATTTTTGCAAATTAATTTAGTGTCACTTTTTGTATCAGACTTCACAGTATCTTGAATGATAATTTTTTTAAAGGAGAAAAGACGTGATGGGACAAGAACCCTTTCAAAGTCTGCTTGTCTAACATGAAAATCTGCATATGAATGCATACATAACTGATACAAAATAGTTTCAAAAATGTACAAAAACTTAATATATGTCTTATGGTAAACAAAGGAATATTAATTTTGGTTTCACAGAATATCAGAGTATCCATAAAAGTTCCACAAAGAATCCAAATGCCATCATGTTTGAGAGTACAGATGAACTACATTTAATTGCACAGGTTTTGGTTATTAGTCAGGAGACATGTTAGTATGCAGTCTCTTTAAAAGGGATTTAAAGAAGGTTTCAATCCACTTGCAACCTGTGTCTGTTAAAAATACAATGCTACAACAGTTCAAAGTACTTCAACTGATCTTCTATGCAGAGAATTTTAATGTTTTATGGATGCCTACCAAAATAACATCACACTCCACGAGGTGACTGCAAACCTGCGTCCTTTTACCCTTTTTACATTAAATGCAACATACCTATGCATACCATATACAATAAAACTTAATATATAAAAATAATGTGTAGCTTTTGTGTCTGCAACTGAAACATCTGAACATGTCATTTAGAGAGTACGAAACTATGTACAAAATGTCATGTTGTTGCCAAACAGGTTGATGATTGATCACTATAAAAAGGCAGCTTACATGAAATACTTATGTGAGAATCTGTAGTCAAGTGCAAGTGTGCATCTTTACTGCTCCACTGGGAGCTCTCACCAACAGCCAAGGAGCTCCTTAAATGTCTCAATAATGAATCAATGAACTGAGAGGTAAATCCAGGAGACCTTGGCTGTCAGAGAAACTACACCCCGGAGTGCCTAGTGCTTATTATACCGGTAATTATGGATTTCTTTAGTGGTAGACATTCAATATCACTGTGGGCTGCCTTGTGTTTCCTTTTACGTGGCGACCACTTCAAACAACGCTAATATATTCTGCTTCCAAGAACACTCCTAGTTACATGCCATACTAGTAATCCATACATAACAGGCTCATCCGGCTGACGCCATCAAGAAATAGCTGAAGACACACTAGTTTTGCAAGGAATTTTAGATGAGTTGTAATGGTTTTTGACATTTTAGAGATAGATTTGATGTTGCATTTTTGGAAATAGTCTTTGTAAGTGTATATTCTACAGGTGTATACTTTTTATTTGCATATTTTAGAAACACTGTTGTTTTATTATTTTTGAGTTTTTAGTATGAATAATTTGTTTTAGTGAACTTGGAAAGCAGATCTTAGCAGTTTAGGCTTACTATAAAATAATCATATTTGTATTTATATAACATTATCTAGAACAAACTGTTTCACATTCCGCAGCCTAATACAACAGACAAATTTGCATAATACACACAGCTAATAAAACGACTAATATTATCACCTGAGCAACATGATTTGGCGTTACACAAAGCAGGGATTCGTGCTATCGTAATCCAGACCACAACACGAAATCTAGCAATCTGCAAAAAATCAATATCAGTGAGACGCTCAGCCATGTGCCTCCTCAATTCAATTATTTTCACTTGCCTCATTTCAAGTTTATTTTACAAAGACGCAAACCTACCTACTATCCACTACAACATGCTAACTCATCTGTGCAACATTTTATGTAGTGTTGATATTTAAAATAATCTGATAAACTATTAACTGATTTAATGTTGGACGCAACATAAATTCAAGTGATTCCAAAAAGTGGGAATCTTCACATGAATGGGCAATACAGTTGTGTTTCTGTGTTGATGATAGCAACTTTCCTTGCTCTGTCTAAGACTATGTGACTCACAAATACGATGGAGTGAAGGCTAAATATAATTATTACTTGTCTTTGACAAGATACAAGAGACAACAGCCAAGGTCGAATCTTTCAACAATTTAAACAAGACTAAATACTTTTTTAATCTGACTGTGGATATTATTTAAACTAAATACTACATTTGGACATCAAAAGATCCGATTTGTGATGGGCTAAACCAGTTGGAGACGCAGCAATAACAAAGCATCTCATAAGAAATACAAAACCACAAGTGAAAGTGTCTTACTTCTGATATTAAATAAAGAAACTTTGCATGCTTATGGGAAATCCTTTTTGTTTGTTAATTCTGGTATAATAGGGCCCTGAATATTAATAGATATATACCAGAATTAACAAACAAAAGTTTCCTTACTGAATGTCAGAAGTAAGAAAATGTCACCTACAACCATGTGTTTCTCATGGGACAGTCAAAGAAAAACCGGAATGCCCCGAGACCAACATTCAGTTCACTGATCTGACCCGTCCAGCAGATGTTTGGTCCAGTCTTTGGCATGCAGATCTGAGGTGATTCCTGAACAGGAACTGTACTCACTGAAGGTCAGTGGATGTTGACCAGTACTGAGTGGAATCAGAATCAATGTGGCTGGAATGAGATGCCTGACCACAGTCCACTTAGAATCAGAAATAGAAAGTATATATTTCTTTTAATATCATTGGAACCTATGTTTGTATAGCTTTGCATACACAACAAATTATGCAACAATATTACAATGAATTACAGATAAAACAGCTCATTGGTAAAATAATATTTAAGCCAAACAACTGAAATACAAGCAAAAATATGAAAAAAAGGACTTCAGTAATCTGTACAACTTGAGGTGAAATGATGGAAAAGCTGATGACAGGTTTAATCTTGAAGAATTAACTACAATTCATGAGTAAAATGGCATTACTCAATGTATTATCAGCTTGTAAGTACACCAACCCAGCATCCCACAAGATGTTCCCAGCCACATGATAAAGCGCACTAGACAAGAACCAGTGAGTTATTGAGTGCAGTACAGGCCAACAGCATGATAGGTCACACATCTTGTGAAATCACATCAGAGAATCCGGTACAGGCCAAACTTGAAAGGGCCGTAAAAACAGGTGTTAAGTAGATTACAGGTGTATTAGTGGATGGTGCAAGGCATAAGACGGAGGTGATTCACCAGAGCATTCTGACCTCAGATGTGAGAGTTCTGGATGAACAGACTACATGCATGTATGTCTTCATGCACACATAGACAAACAAAACCGTCTGAATTTCATTTCTGATCTATCATGAGCCACACCGTTTTTTGTTCACATTTAAATATAAATCTCTGACTTCTTTGACTACATGCTATCTAAATCAGAAGTGAGGACAGTCTTGTTAAATGATTCCATCTATTTTCACAACACTATCAGTGTAGATAAACACACACAGCAGTCATTGTTTACACACTAACCACACCACTGACAGGTGCCATGACCACTTCTTCCCTCACCCCCCCCCCCCCCCCTCCACTACCATCCCCACACACAACAACACCACAGCAGGTGTCTGAAGTGACTCCTGGAATGGGTTAGAAAAACCTAGTGTACAGGTGTATTGTGTCTACTGGGCCCAGTCAACACAGCATGAATGAAGCACGTCCACAAGAGCACCACAGGACACAAGGAGGGAGCCACCAAGTGCTTTAACTGGTCCAAAATCACAAACCATGTAGATAAATACATGGCCCAACATGTATGATGTACATCTGATTACCAGTAAAACATGGCAGTTCAATTAACAATGATTCTATTGGTTAGCTGATATGCAGCTGGTGGCCATCACACTGTTTATAATACAGTGTAAAACATAGTACTTAGTACATTTTAATTCACCTCACAGTTGTGTATTTCTGAAAATATTAAACTGATTAGGTGAAATATTTTGACAGTAACATTAGTATGGGTATTATTCTTAACTATGATGTCATAATATCACCCGGGAGTATGACATACTGAGATACACTAGTAAATGAGGCGGTGTTGCAATGTTTATAATACAGTCCTTCAGTTAACTGTTGTACAACCAACCAACCAACCATTGTACATAATCTATATTTCACCATCAGTAAAATGAGTCATTATCACATATACATATTATATTGGAGTAATATTATTCATAAAGTAAAGATGTTGGACCCTATATACTACTTGTAAGTTTGCACTGCTACCTTTAGCGCCTCTGAATGGACTTTTGTCTAGAATTATGGCAAGTTGACATTATTATTATTACTATTATTGGGAAATCTGAGACTGATGGTTGGCTTTTGGACATCCTCACCAGAACAGAACAGAAGTGGATTTATTTCTCCAGACTGTACATCCAATAATAATATGACAAATTATAATATAAAAAGGTGTACAATGAGGATGATGGAGACTCCCACTAAGACTAGAAAAGAAGTCGCTTCCGTGGGAGCCACACATAGTATAATTATAGTTGTTTCTGTTAACAAAAAAAAAAACATGTCTATTATCTAAGACATAAGCAGTAACATAAAATAAGATACATCGTCAGTGAAAAAACCAGGATAGATTATTTTATTATAAGATGTACGTTCATAGAATGTGGTGCGGTAAGCAGTATTTTATGGTATTTGGGTGTGGGTGACATCATTGTGGTTGATTGCGTGTATATATGCAGGCAAAACAGTTAATGTTTGTGCACGTGTTGTTGTAGTTATGAATGAAATGGTTCTTAGCGTAATTTAAAAAACCATGTGAACTGTGTGTACAATTTAGCTATCACACTAAGGGAAGTGTTGTTAATTGTATTTAGTAAACTGTATCTAAGACATAGTTTAGCAAATGGATGATTTCTACCGTAAATGTGAATTTTGTGTTGGCAGCGTGTATTGTGACCATGAATCATGGTAATTGTAGCTATTTTCCAATTTAGAAGATGAGCAGGTAATTTGTTATGTATTAATTTATAGTAACATTTTTATTCTTGAAGGGCTAAAATATAATTTACTTTTAGTAAGTTTAATTTTTGGAATAACGGGTCAGTGTGATCATAAAAAATGACACACCAATAGTGTCATATCCTCAATATTGTAAGGTCTGGGGTTATTTGGCTTTTGGACATCATCCTTAAATACATGTCATGCCATCTCCTTGTGCAAGGTCTGTGGTTATCCTGGACCTCCACTCCTGTCTCCATTGCATCATGCCCACTATTTGAGCATCTCTCCGTCCCTCCACACCTCCTGGCTGCTGGACAGGAATAGTTTATTGTGCAACTGACCTGGAGTGAGTGTGAAGTGAGTGCTTACTCCTGATGTGAGGTGATAGAGACAGACACACCTTGTGGCGGTGATGTCAGTGCAGTGCTGAAGCAACTACACTCAGGTACTCACCGAGAACTTACACAAGACTGGGGTGAAAGTATGCAACACCCAGGGGTGTTGGGGTTGTTGATACACCTAAGTAACTAATGCCACATTATAAGCAGCAGCAATAACTGTGTTTTAGTAGTGAATTTAGGGGTGGTCTAAATTTAAAATGCACCTACAATGTGTGTGTAATGGATTACAATTCAAAAGATGTGCGCAGTAATTTTGATGAAAACTACAAATTACCACAGTACTTTTCTAACTTGCTGAATTGCAATGCCAGACCTACATACACCATGTGATCGCAGTTGTGATCTGCAGGGACAGATTGGCAGACTTGTGACAATCAATGACCCTTATTTGCACAGCCATACATACAGTACAGTGTCACATATTTTTTTGCGGAAATTCCTATGTTTGTTTGTATTTTTTAAATTGTGTCATTTACTAAAACAATCATCTTAGCATTAAGAACGTTCTTGGGCACTTCATGAAACCGGCCCCTGATCCCTGAACAATTCACCTATACAGTTGCCAACAATAAACTGACTCTGATTATAATGTCCCTGCCATGCATGATTTCAGTTGCCTTCCTGGACCTTCTGCTCCAGAAGTTGTCCTCTCCATTCCCTGGCCACGATGTCCCATCTCCCTTCCCCACCTTGTCCCCCTGTCTCAGAACATAGAGGTAGGTATACTGGGAGCAGGTGACTTGCTCGCTTTACCCAATTATCTTCCTGGCAATCGACAAAGATAATCTTGTAGATAACCCAACATCTACTGTCTCTTGGTGTCTGTCCTGTGTAGTCTGCCACTGTGGACCAAGCGGGTGTTCAGCCACTTCCAGATCATTGAGAGAAAAAGCTGCTAATTAACCTTGTCGGCCACACACATGGCTGTGGCCTGGCACCTCCAGTCTGCACAGGGAGCTGTTTCTTACTCAGATACACTGGATGCCCTTTCTTTGTAGTACTGCAGTACTGGACTGTGTGCACGAGTTGTGACAATTTGTTTGTATGAGGACAAAGCATCGCAATTCTTTCATATAAATTGTTGATAGAGACCAACTGGTCAGTCTGTTCTGATAACTAACTATCCTGTTCTCAATGTGGTGACACAATTCAATGTATGGATATATTTTGAAAGGGAATTTAAGCACTTCATAACTTGTGTTAAACTTCTCCTTTCTCCGTTTTATAAATATTTGTGAATTCAATTAGAACATAAAATCATGCATATATCATAATCAAATGTTATTGTGGAAATTAAACAAATTCTTATTATTATTATATAACCTGCTTTATTTGGTAGCCCTGGTCCACAGCCCACACAATACACCACCAAATACAGGAATGCACTCAAGTTGATTTGTCAAACTCGTTTTGCAAAAATAACCTGACTAGTATTGAAAATGAGATCATGCCTGCTTGTTTGCACAAATCTGCTATTTAGTAGCGTTGGTGAAATCATTGGATAAACTAAAAGGGCAACCAAACCTAAAAAGGACAAAAATAGTGAAGCAGATTTTGTTGCAAATACGTTGGCTTGACGCTAAATTCACTGTTGCACGTTATTCAATCAGTAATGACTGAAGTAAATTCTTTTGATGATGTTAAACTAAAGTCTGCAGGCTTTTCTTAAATTGACTGTTCTCATTATTCTTAATGAACCTAATTTGTGCTGGCCTAAATTAAGCAAGAAGACAACTATAATCCAAAAACAATAATTTAATGAATGAACATGTCTACAGTTAAGAGTATTTTTAACTTTTATATAACTTACACATCTACTTGTACTGGTGAACTGTTTAGTAAAATGACAGACTGCACATGTTAAACTTAAAGTACAAGATTCATTAATCACAGATCAATCTGTTGACCAGTCTACATCATTTGATAGTTTGCAAAACCACTATTAATCTGAGCCCAACATCTACAGCTGACATTTTGGCAATTAGCTGTGCAGTAAGGGCAATATCTATGTGTGCCCCGCCCTACAATGAGTAAATAACAACAGGGTTCTATCCCTATGCAACACCATGTAAACAAGAAAGGTCAGTAGTCAAACAGAAGCAGACATTATCTTGAGACACTTTTATGATTTTAACTTCGTGAAATATTTAAACAAAATGAGATATTTAGTATATAGAATAACTTTTATAAATATTACAAATATTTTTTCAGAGGATACCAAAGATATCTGTTCACTGTACATGCAATAAAATTGCTAAAAATTAATGGGGTCAGATCACTATTATTCTTATTACACCAGTTGTACTGGTATACCTAGTGGGCATTCCAGCAATACCTGTGGCTGCATTGAGACAGGTCTTAGCCATGTCACGGGCATGAGTACTGCTGAATAGGCCTGTTTAATAGCTACGATCTGGCACAAACTGCCTGGCTGCGCAACTCAACATAACTACATACACATTTTTAAAGCTTGTGCCTCAAGCAAATAACCTGCTAATAAAACTACTGAATAGCCTAAAAGAGTTGTATCCCAGACTGTAAAGATATTCCCACAGACTGAGTATTTTTCCAGATAACTCTACTGGCGACTGCTATTCTTATTTTATCGACGGATGTATGTTGGAATCTCCATTGGTTTCCTGTTTGCATGTACAACATTTAATCTGATTCGTTATGATTATTTTTTTTCAAAAAAGTGTAACAAACTTGTTTAGCTAAACAAAAATGATCTCAAGATAAATTTGTGGCTAGATGACTATTACCTATCTCAGACCGATCTTATTTCAAGTCACTGCATGATGCAGTAACTAAAATTGTGGTTAACATTATCATATACAATTTATAAAAAAAAAACGGCATCTGAATACTCAACGACATGTGTATTTGCAGCAATTTTAGCAAATGGGAATTGTGCACTGCATCAACATAAACTCTGCTGTAATCAGTATATAATATATATATTGGCATACAATCCACGAGCTGTCATGCGTGCATGTAGCCATGTAGTATGGTGTTACATACAATGTGTTTGTTCAACAGACAGTCTGACAATTCCCCAGAACAATAAGCATACACTCCTATTGTCAAGTTATTACTGCATAAATCACATAAATCACATAAATGTATTGGCGTGGGCTGGCAGCATGGGGACAGAACTTTGAAGAGTTCAGAATAAAAAGAGACTTGTTACTACTCAGGGTTTTTGTTAAGTGTGCCGATAGCAGGAACCATGACCCCCAAAGCAGGGACCAAGTCATAGCGCGTCGCGGAGTCGTGGACCACTACGGATACAACTCTACAATATGATGTAAGACTATTAAATCATAGACAACGTGTTTTGACTTATGTAAGTTAAGTTCCATCGGTGTTAATTGTATATACCTATCTCTTGAGTTTACAGACACTGCTATCTGTAGACAGTGCTATGGGGACATTCATTCTCCTACACTCCGGTGGAATTGGAATCCATGCATCCAGGAATCGCCTTGGCTAATCTAGCTCCAAGTTGAAGCACATGATGGCTGTTTCCTCAAGTGCTCATAAGTTGGTTTCATAATATCAATAACTATCAAAATAAATATTTAACATAATATTTAAGTGTTTAACAATGATGTCATAAGCTTTATAATTTAAACATGTCCATCGTAAAATAACTACTAGCCAAATGTCCATGCCTATTCACCTAGTTGATATACATTGTCAGTCTATTATTTCTTTAATGCAAAACAACATTAATTATTAACATCAATTATATGTTATTTGCAACATAATAAGATTGTGACATTGTGTTTGCCGCTAGCATGTTACATAAATTACATATCTGATATCTTCATAAATTACATATTATTACTATACAAACATGCTACTTTTAATGGATATAGCAAGTTGTGTTAATTCTAACAATGTGAATGTGTTAAAAATATAATTTACAGATATATAATATGGGTGGATTATACATAGGTGAAAATCTTTGGACTATCGATAAACCCAAATCTTTCTAGACCATATTCCATTTAATCTGGAGCCTGTATAACGTATAGAAACCAAGCCCACCTCGATGTCACCAATATATATTATGACTACCTGGGTAGGCCTAAATCAGTAAATGTTTGTCTGCATTTTAACACTAATGTGATGTCAAAAAATATGAATACAATATTGAGTTCTATGCCATCCGTTCTCGATAGTCTAGACGCAGTGCTGGTATAAATACTCCAATAAAATAACTAAGTAAAAGTAAAATTAGCTCCCAAAAAACTACTAAAGTAAAAGTATCCCCCCAAGAAAGTACTTAAGTACAAAAAAGTACTTCCATAGAAAAGTCCTTAAGTAAAAAAATATCTGGCTGTCAGATTATTCCAGTATGTGTACATTATCCAAAATGGATACATACACCAAGCAGTCTTTTTTACGTAATTACTGATACCACTAAGTACTACGTAATAATAAACATTATTTACTCACGATAATCAACGGATCAAAAAATAAATGCAATATAATATAACAGGAGAGAAGAATGCAAACTTAATTAAACTGCATTACAACCGTTAACAGACCTGTGTGGCATACTGTACGTTGCGCATTACCTTTTCAATGAGCCAGAGTAGTTTTCAACATACAGCAAGTCTTTGCCACTGTCACCTCACTCTGTCTGATTGACTCAAGACAAATGCACCAGGATGTTTTTCACACTTCCTGGAGTCATAAGATCAGCTGTGTGCATGTAGCCACTAACAAGTACTGGTCAAACATTACCCAGCAATTAATCAGTGAATAAATGGGAAGTCAATGAGGCCTGTCCCATTAGCCTTCTGTGAAAAGGGGTTTTGGCTGAGGACTAAGCTTCAAAGGACCATTGAATCCCTTTGGACAGGAAACAATCACACTGTTCCAATACCACCTGCTATGTCAAGATCAGGGCTAGCACAAAAGAAGCCATGATTCCTCCAAAGTGTAGTCAGTCATGGATTACCAATGCAAACAAGCCCAGTGAAGCTGCTTCACCCCTGGTGTTATAAAATAAAAAGTCACTAAAATTATGGAAGTAGTAAGTAAAATCGTACAAGTAAAAAGTAATCTCTAAAAAAGTACTTCACCACAAGTACATTAAAAAAAATCTACTTAAGTACTGTAACAAAGTAAAATGTACTTCGTTACATACCAGCACTGCCTAGCCGGGTACATGGATCGCCAAAGTCGGGTAAATTACCCGGGTCCCGGCTCGTAACAAAAACCCTGCTACTGCAAAGCTATGTGCTTCATGACCGATTGTTGCCGGGGTATGTGTCACACTTTTCTTCAAGGCATACATAACTGCAAAGACTGAAATATTATTTTTGCATTATATTTTTATAACTATATAAACTAAAAACCTAGTAAAAAATGTAACAGAAACTAATAAAATAACTATTTAGCATAAACCAGTCAAGTTTAATTAGACCACTGCAGTGGGTATATATATATATATATATATACATTCAGTACTCCCCCAGTAGGTGAAGGTTAGAGGAAGTATTGGAATGAAAATACTGTGAAATGTAACAGATTCAATTTTTTCTACACATAATACCAATAGTTCTTGGAATAGTCTACCGAAAGTGAAAATAATTAAAATTAAACATGACTGATGCACCTGTCAAATTTAATTGGGCCACAGCGGTGCATCAAATACGTGAAGTCGTGAAGGTTGGAAAAAACAAGTCAATGTAACTACTGCAGTGTATCAGATTCAGGTTTTGTCAATCCACACCTAATAGTTTGTGAAATATTCTGTCTCTGTCAACACACACTGTGGCCCCAAGCTGTGACAGACAGCACCAACTGTTCACTGCCCAGGGACATTGACTCTGTTTCTGTCACCAATGCTGGCAAGGTGGCCACATAACAGAAATTTCATGACAGTCACCGGTCTCCCAGTTGAGTCCTGACAACCCAGAGTCCTTCAAACATTATTTATTGCCAACAGCTGCAACATTTTAAGCCAGACTCTCAGACAGATGGCATTTCGGTTCATGGCTGATTCTTGTAATGCAATAGGGCTCTTGGGAGCAGTACAGTGCACAGAAATGAATACTGAAACAATTAAATGGGAACAACTTAAAGATAGAATGAGTTTTATTGGTAAACTGATATATTAAATATGTAACGATTCTGAGAATTCTTCAATGTCAAAGTACAACTAAATTAACCATAGTACTTCATGTGTTTTATCTGTATTATTTGTTATGTTACTTTCAGAAACTCTATAAAACACAAATAAATCATCCAATGAAAACAATATATTTATCCTTCTAAGCTAAAAACTAGAGCTACATTGGTCAGTCTTTATTTGTCTTGAAATTATAATCTGATAGTTTATTTTTCATTGCTAAATAATGTGTGTGTGTGTGTGTGTGTGTGTGTGTGTGTGTGTGTGTGTGTGTGTGTGTGTGTGTGTGAGTATGTGTATGTTTGTTTGTTTGTGTGTATGTGTGTGTTCACATGTTTGTAGTTATTAAATATGAAAAACCACACCAGTACACCCAAAACTACCAACATGAACCTACTAGAAACCACCTCCCAGCCAGCCAGACCAACTGCATTGACTACCTCTCAACCCAACAACAATACTGGGTACACAGACATAATGATGGCTAGTTGATCTACACTGACTGCATCACTTCACACACACACACACACACACACACACACACACACACACACACACACACACACACACACACACACACTGGAAGATTGTCAAGATATCCTCAGCACCACCTGCCACAGAACAACAGCCAAACTACACAACAATACAACCCTGAGATTAGAAGAACTTCACAAAGACTGAGCATCAGACAAATTGTCATTAATCTCAAACTAGCGCCTCAGTGAAAGGCACAGATCAAGGCCGATGACCACGTCTAGTTAAGGCAATCATAAACGCTGCCAACACCAAAGCAGCGCACAAACTATCAGACATAATGCTGCCAACTTTTTAATCTTTCTTTTTGTCATACTTGGCCCAGATTCCCGTACAAGTGATGTACAAGGTATTCAACTTTCAAGTGGTATTTGTTTCTGAAAGTGCAATAATAGAGGCACTGATTCCTGCATTACTACATCTAACAAATATGGGTAGACGACCTGATTTGTACTACAGATTAGATGTTGGTCATTCAAGATCAGTGATTGGTTTGACCACTGACAATCTCCGAGTCACACTACTGAGGAGTGCCACAAAACTGCGGGAATAACCAGTATCTCCACGAAGCAATAACTCAGTATCCTAGACAGTCATCAACTTGCTACAGTAAGCACAAACTGCAATAAAATAACAAAGACTTTCATAAACTATGCAGTGTACGATAATGTCATTCTATATATGCCAGAACATCATTAATGCTGACGTCAACCTGATAACGAAATTTATGACTGATAAATATCATGTTCAAAATGTATTTGGTAATAAGAATTGTAGTCTATAAATCTGTAGAAATAAATATCAGGCAGATGTGATCTAATTATGTAAACCATGTAATTTACACAAACAATTTATAAATACTTAAAACAATTAATTGACAGCGTGGTTGCATCCTGCAGTTCACACATCTGAAAAGTCTATTCACTGTGTGAAAGAAAAAAGCAAAGAGCTCCTTGGTTCAAAGAGCTCCTTGAATTGAAGCATCCACAATTGGTCTACATGGCACATCTCTAGCAGTGTGATAATGTCTCCCTGTGTACATGTGTAATTGCTTTTTAAATTGGCAATTATTAACAAATCAAGAGGCATAAATTCCACCACTGAAAAAAGCAATAAAACTGATACAAATGGATCCAACGCATTTGATCGACATCAGTTAAATTCTAGGAATGTAGAATGATTGGTTCTAGGTGCCTGACAAATGGCATGATCAACATCCAGCCCAAGGTATGTAAACATTCTGTAAGAGTACACAGGAACAGGTTGGTATTTACAGAAAGGTGTGAATCTGATACACCGTGACATTGCATAAGAGATACCTGCAGTACGTACTGACACACACCTAGTGTGCTTCATCCTGGAGAAACACTGTCTAATTTGAAACAACACCTGTAAACATTTAGCTGTGGGCTACTGTTGCACACTTAAGGGGCTTGGCAAGGCTGTCGGTGTAGAATGCATGCCTAGGCCTAGTGACCAAATAGTGGTCATGCAGTTGCACCTGAAGTTTACATGCATGCATAATACATGTTTCATCCAACTAATGATTACTAATCTAAACAGAATGAGGACTCATTATCAGTGGTTGTTTCACAATGGTTGTCAGAAGATATAGAGTAAAATGGTGACCTGTCCCCAACAGCAACACTTGTGGTCTAGAGTTATTATACAAGTAGCCTATAATTAGGTTGTAAAATAGGCTAGAGGTTAGACTCATCAGTACCTTATAAATATCAGTTAAATAGTTTGTGTTGACAGTTTATGTAAAGGTAAGTTCTTACATCTAGCGTGATATCCAGTCCTTTATAGTTTACTCCCTGCCAGACCTGTTTAATCGAACACCATCTTGACTTCTCTGGGAAGCATTCAGCCACACTGCAATTAATGTGTGAAGACTATTCATGGTAATAGCAACGTACTCATTCATACAGCTGAGTGAACTGAAGTAAGGTAGAGTGAAAGAACTTGCCCAAGGTTCAAAATGACAGCACACGATTCGAACCTGGGTTCCTCAATTGAGAGTCCAATGCTCCAGCCACTGAGCACCATACTGACTTGAATCACTGGCCTACATCACTTCACACTTGAGGTAAATGAGTTGCAAGGGCTTTAAATCAATTGGTCAATTAAATAAGGTCCATCCCCACTGAATAACTTAATTACATATCCTTTCAGGAGTGCAAATGTTCTGATGTTTTCTGTAAGAACAGTGTAGGTACTGTTCTATATTTATGTTTGATAACATAAGAAATGCTATTATCATTATGTAACGTTTCAAGACACAATTTTTTTATGAAAACACAAAGAGGATGTTTACTTGTTCTAATGTGAAAAATTGCTGGAGCCAGACCCTGTTTGAATGAACTGGTTAACTAAATGTGAAGTGTTCTTCAAATATTTTTACCTGGCAAAATACAGACTGTTACAATGTATTTTAGCATGTGGACATATGTTGGAAACCAGGTCAGTTTCTGAACATCAGCCATGCTCATGTATACGCAACAGTGTCCCATCATTCATTTATAATAGTTTCATGTCATAAACAAGATGTGTACATACAATGTATGGCATTCTCTGAACTGTTGCCTTTCTGCATTCAAAGTACAAAAGATGAACTGTCTTTGTTATTGAATACAGAAATACAGTTCAGTTGTATCGTATCACAATACTATATTCTCTTTTCTTCCAAAAGAAATCTAGTTTCATCCCAGGACCCATACCAAACTACTTGAAACAAGTGATCAAACTAATAAAATATTTACATTATATTACTTGATTAACATATATAAAATAAATATATATGCTGAACATTACAGGACTTTGTGAAAGTAAAAAGGAATTGTACGATACATTTCATAAATTCATAGTCAACTAAGTCATGAATCCGTGATTGACAAAGTTGTTCTACACGTCACTGTGATTTGCTAAGAACTATTACTTCATTAACCATTCGATGCTGCATACTTCCGCTCGGAAAAGCTTGGACTATTGATTTTCAGCAGTCCAAAACTGTAATGTTATATTAAGTATTCTGTATGCTGAATACACCAGCTGCTGCAATGGACATGTAAATCTGTCCAATATTTAGCAGCATGAATTCATGCTGGCCAATAGATATAGCATAGAAGATTTTTTCAATTAATAAAAATGGTTAGCCATATTTATGGGTCTAAATAAATGTGTAGTTAGTTCTTGAAACTTTGGTAATAATAGTTTATAAATTACATTTAATACACTGATCATTTAAAAGGAATGCACTCACCAATTTTTATTGATTAATTGATATTGGGGAGCTTTGTCAATTAAAATTCCCTATCTGAATCGTGCATTTTTAAAAATAAGATATGACATTTTTTAATGGTAATCATTAATAGCTTGAGCCTGAAGAACACAGGCATTTGGCCAAGACTGACTGATTACACTTCTAGACAAGCAGGGTAGAGAAATACAACACAAAGATATGATCATGGAATGAATAGAGGAATTCTACACCCAGTTATACGACAGTGAACAGAGTACCATAATTCACACCTACCGGAACGATGTACCAGAGATAACACCATGGGAGGTGGCAGCAGCGCTAAGAGATATGAAGAATGGGAAGTCGTCAGGCAACAACCATGTAAACATTGAAATATTAAAAGCAGGAGAAGATACCATCTCGAAGACACTGGCAAAGCTGTATACTAAATCATGCTTATTAGTAAGACAAATACCCACCGCAAAGAACTACAGACCGATATGTCTGTTATCAAACATTTACAAATTACTCACAAAGATACCAATGAATATACTAAAGAAGACGATGAACATTTCGAAGACAAAAGTGATGCTAGAAAATGACACCAATATATATATATATATATATATCACCGGCTGGACAGCATTTGCCAAACACTGCGACATCTTCAAGGGTAACTTTGGAACCTGCTTGAAGAGACAAGTCTACAACTCATGCATACTTCCAGCGATGACATACAAAGCGGAAACATGGGCACTCCAAAAACAAACAGCTGTGTAAGAGAGAAGACAAAGGTTATAGACCTGATAGATCAAATCAGAAGAAAGAAGTGGACCAGGGCAAGGCACATCAGCAGACTACGAGATAACCGATGGACATCGCGTATCACAACCTGGAGACCTTACGAAGGGAAACGATGTAGAGGAAGATCGACCAACTAGACGAGTACTGGAAGGACACCATCTGGCAGAGGATAGTGCAAGACAGGTAGATTTGGAAACGACATGCTGAGGCCTTTGCCCAACCACAGGACACTACGGCTGCACAATGATGATGATGAATCACTAATGTAATGAATGTTAAAATTATTGATATTATTTTTTTAAAGATGTTTTAAATACCAAAAAATTAAGTAATATGTTATAGTACTCCCATTAAACCAACAAGGTTCTCTTAAAAATAATATAAAATCCAAAATTATAAACACATAGTGTGATGTTAAATATGAGTTAATACTAATAGTAAATAAACTGTCACTACTACAGGTACAGTAAAGAAGTGCTTAAGCTAGTACCTGGTAGTAAACATCTGACCTTGTTAATACAACCAGAGAAACTGGATGATGTGTGACAATAGATTAATGACACTAACCTACATTTATACTATGTGTGTGTTTGCGAAAGGAGCCACCAGCATTCATTTGTGTTGTCTTAGTCAACAACCTCTCATTGAACAAAGCTTCCATACTTCAGAAAGGAATGTAAATTAATCAGATAATTTAACAGCATGTCTGTTTGAGCCTAGATGTGAATATTGTTACAAGTCCTGTTGTGTGGCACTATTGGGTGGGGAACAAGTCCTGTTATGTGGCACTATTGGGTGGGGAACAAGTCCTGTTATGTGGCACTATTAGGTAGGGAACAAGGCCTTTCATGAGGATGCCTTTCCCCATTTTCATCATAAACGTTAGGGTGAAGGGGCTTCGTGCCTAAATTGCTGAACTATCAACCGATAAAACGTGGATTTGATTTGCCTACTGCCACTTTTAGATGCACACTTTGACGTGAATTTTGACAGAAGTTGGCCAATGTTAATGTATGCCCGTAGACAATATTTGCATAATCATCTTGCAAACTCTGGCATCTGTTATGTTCTATTTACCAATAATACCAACAGCTAACCCAACATTAATTTCATGTAACAAATGCCAAATACCAGTATGTGTACATGTGTTTAGAGTTTCTCGTTATGTTCCCTGTCTTGTTTCAAAGTTATTTCCTGAATAACTTAATCTATTGTATACATGTATCCTGACTTTCTGAAATCTGACATGTATACATGTATGCCATTCATCTGTACAAATATTTGTTTAGTTTTTTTATATGAAATCATTGAACACAAGTTATACTAAATTAGTTATGAACAGGTCTGGTCAAAATTCGGCAAAAGTCACATGGCACTAAATACTAGCTTTTATATAGGTGTAACCACATGATCACAAGACCGTCAATCAAAAAATATAAGTATTAGGGTATGCATACTTTCAATTGCTGAACCTTTCAGTTAAACCAACTGTGTACACTGTTCAATATACAGCTATGTATATTGAACAGTACGAAACTGAACATAAATAGACTTGATTCACGATGGGATCAATCAAGGGAAAAAGGAGATATGAAACACAATGACATAACTGAAAGATCAAATCACATAAGTTCTGGTATCGTTGTTCAACACAATACATAGAAGCACACTGTCAAAGGGCAATGGATATATCCATGTGACTAATAGTATCGCTATTAGTGATATTCGAAGGATTAAAAATCTTTCAAAACAACATGCATCGATTGTAAAGTGGAGTATGTCATATACTGTAAAAGTGATGCAATAATGATATGTGAATAGTCACCCTATGTCAATGAAAGTATGTTAAAGACATCAAAATGACACCACAAGTACACGTGAATCATGTTAGGGAAATATGAAGATCAAATGAAATGAAGTCTGTCTATGATTACACATGAACTAGAGATATAAATACAGTCATTACAGTAAGGGGAATTGGTTTACTGTACATAGTTCTATAAAGCTGCCTTGCCAGGAAGTCCAAGGGAATGCTGTAAATGTAACGACCAAGGTCACCCACCGTCTATGGTCAGTAATCAACTACATATAATATGTCTATGATGGAGATACTGGATGTCCACTATCACTGGACATCACCCTGGACAACCCAGTTAAACAGTCTCTCTTAGTCTAGGCCAGTTTTCACCCTTGATTTGAACCTGCGACCTAAAGGTAATCATTTTCAATTCAGTTTAATTTTGTGTGTGACTTGTATCAATATCTTCAAAGTTGAAGAGTTGGTTCTACTGTTTCGCATCAACTGAAACAGGTGTCTTAAGTGTGTTATTTGATGACTTGTGCTATGCATGATAATCAATTTCATGGTCACCCTGATCCAGGATAACCAATCATTCTTGTCACAATGGGAAGTTCAAGTGTTTTGCATGATCTCGTATGAGCGACAAACAGTGGCAGCATATTACCAGAGCCCATATAACTGAGGGTAGAAGCTGCAATGTAATGCTTTGTACCATGTAACACTTTCATACCTTGAATGGGTTTGGGGCAGGGAGCCTACTGGCTCATACATAGCCCCCAATCAGCGGTTATTGATGTAATTTTGATAATTAGAGTTTTAAAGTTGTTAACTGTTACTAGTTAGTGCATTAACACAATTGCTTGGTAGTGAGTTCCATAGATACATATTCATTGGTAAACAAATTTGTGATGAGCATTAAGTCAGCCATGGTGTCGTACTATTGTCTTATTGTATCTTCCTGGACGAAGGGTGGTGTTTAGTTCAGAGTCTTTCCATGTCAATAAATCCATTCATAATCTTGTACACCTCGATCAAATCCCCTCTTTTCTTTCTATCCTGTAGGAGGGACACGAGGCCACACTTTTGAAGTCTTACTCTTAGGTAATATGGTAACTTTGAGATGTTAATGATCATCTTGGTGGCCCTACTCTGTACACTTTCAAGTTTCTCTATATCTTTTTGGAGATATGGGCACCATGCCTATTGACAATTTTCAGATTGATCGGACCAAGGTAATGTATAGATTTTTGATGTTTTTGTCTGTGCATGTCCTACGAATTGTTCCGAGACCTAGTATTTCATTCACGTATGTGGTTGCATAATATGTGCTAGCATAACGTGGTCTTTTATTTAATAAACACAGTGTACTATTACTGTAGTACTGGACATGATTTTCCTGTGATCTATACTCAAAACTGTCTGTGACCCGAATACCGCCCACACCGTCGTACGACGTATCATCTGCGGGTCAGTGACAGTCACACATACCTCCACCGGTCGCGTCGTTGTTGTCTCGCTTTCTACTCCACGTTTTGTCTGGTTTCCTGGACATGTTGGTCCGCCAAGGTCGGGGGAAGGCACTGGTGCCGGGGATGCAGCAGCCGCCATCTCTGTATTTTGCTCGTCTACCTTGGATCCCTGGCCCAGCTCGTCCAACGCCCCACCAGCTCCTTGGATGGCTGTGCCTGTGTTGTGCACGTAGTTCTTTTCTTCGCGATCGACCAACCTTCGTCGGTAATCTTCAAAGTCTCTGGCGTCTAAGTTCTTCTTCGCCTTGAAAAGGTACATATTTTATGCGGACGGAGCGCCGACGCATCCCAATGCCAGTGTTTAATCAAACAAGGTGGGTGATTCCAGGCTTTGTTTCCATTCAACGTGCGGTTATTTAGAACTGACATCACTTCCGGGTGACCCTTGACCCCGTTCCACTTGACCAACTGCATTTCTTGCAACGATAGTGGCTTGGCCAATGAACACACATAAAAACTAGGACAATTCACACACCTGATAAACCACATTTTTTATTTATTGCCATTAACGAGAAATACTGCAATAGAACATAAAATGTTTGGTATGTTGGATAGTAGAAATCGACCTGGACGTAGTTAAAATGTTCTTTAAAAATACGTAAAAACTGCAAAATTATTTATTTGTAGCAAATCGATGCATCTTCTTACACAATGGAAGACTGTAGTGTATGCTTAGAGACTATTTATGTGTGAATTATTGTATTACTTTGAGATAAATAAAACACTTCTTGACGAGAAACGTGCATGGTAGTGCTGCCATCTGGGGACTACAAATACATGCATGTTGGGCGCACACTAAAAGGCGGATTAGGCTCGGGCGCACTGGGAGGACCGGGCGGCCCACATTCACAAGGATTCGCACGATATCTGTTCCGTCTTTACATGCGTTGTTGCTCTGTTTTGCGAGTCCATCTGTAAACATTTCGGTGTTTCTTAATATTTTAGCAGTTATAAGTTTATCATGACAGGTGTAAATTGTCTTTTTAGAAAATAAAAAATGATAAAGATAATCAGCCTATAGTTACTATGAAAACATCGGCGCCAAACATATCACTAATTTATAAAGTGAGGACCCACACAGAGTCTTTTGATTTAAATCATTTGATGTGGCCACTTGGGTAACTGTATATGTTTTTCACGGTCAACACCATTGTTACTGAAATAATTACCACATAGGAAGGTGATGATTTCTGAGACTTCGGTAGTCTTTTGATTATGTTTGATCTATAGTATACTTGGGGCATACTTGGTTTGAACCCAATTGGATTGTCACTGTTACACATCTGTTGGTGACTGTGTGAGTAGTCCATAGGATTTGAAAGTTGATATCAGCTTTGGCAAACTGGACTTTTGTCATGAAACATCAACAATGACCATTGTTGAAATTTCGAGACTTTGCTAGTTAATTGTCTTTGAAATAAGTACCTTGTATTTGGTTTGAGCTCAGTTGGTATGTTAATGCGAGTACTTCATTTCATGTGAATGTTCAAGAACTACTCTTAGTAGGAAAACTAAAATCCATTGAACCAACACTGGAACTGTGGACATATTAGCAAAAACTATGTATGTCTGTGATCAGCTCTCGCAGATACAGTCACAATTTAATTTCTTTAGGCCTAACTGCCTTATTTTGTACACATTTATACAACGCAATATAAATAATGTTTTATTAGTATAATTTTTTTATAAATCTTAACATTTGAATTTGTATATTATATATGTATGGACATCTGTAACGCGCCTATATATACATGCTATTTGTAACAGTTGAGACTGAAATCAAAACATTTATTCACATTAATACATTTATGAGTTAGTACTTTAGCAATAGGCTTACCTTCATACATCAACTTTTATAACTTATTTTGGAATGCACTAATTAACTGTAGCTAGTAGTAGTAGTAGTAGTAGTAGTATAGTAGTAGTAGTAGTAGTAATAGTAGTAGTAGTAGAAGAAGTACTACTAGTAGTAATAGTAGAAAAAGTAATGGTGGTAGTAGTACCAGTAGTAGTAGTAGTAGTAGTAGTAGTAGTAATAGTAGTAGTACTTGTTGTCTTGGGTCTTAGGTGATTTACTCCAAACAGCCCAAACTTGAGCTAACGCAGGAGTTGTGTGGTGCTTGTTTGTGCGCATGCGTTGTGGGTAGTTTGTTTGTTTATTTTATAGGCACTTTAGATGATTGGGTGTGGTGAAAGGGAGGTTCATAATCACTGTTTGAAACGCTATGGGGCTTTCTAGTTCAGTAATCGGTGGTGGAATCATATTCCAGATTCGAACTGCTCGGGGGTAGAAAGAGAACACTGCTGCATTGATACGGCACCTAGGGGCTACGTAGTGGCCACGGTTTTTTGACTGTGTTAGTAGACCTGGTGGGGGTGTGATGTTGATTATGTTATTTAATATTTTGTAAAATGTCATGGCTTGTTTGATAATGCGTCGTCGTTCAAGAGTTGACCATCCAAGGGTGGATATTAGGACTGCTGCGTTTGTTTGGCGTCTGTGGTCATTTCTGACAAATCTGGCAGCACAGTGTTGTACTCTTTCATGGTGTTTAATTTGGGTGGCAGTGTGTGGGTTCCATATGGGAGAGGCATACTCGAGTTTTGGTCGGATTAGCATGTTATAGGCTGTTTCTTGTGTAGCGCCGTGGTGCAGTGGTGCAGTGGCTAGAGCTTTGGACTCTCAATCGAGAAAACCCGGGTTCGAATCCTGTGCGGCGGTGTCGAACCTTGGGCAAGTTCTTTCACTATACGTTGCTCCAGTTCACTCAGCTGTATGAATGAGTACCTGGCTATAGACAGCGATGCATATTTGTGTACGGACAGTCTTCGCGCATTAATTGCAGCGTGGCTGGATGCTTCCCAGAGAAGTCGAGATGGTGTTCGAGTGAACAGGTCTGCTAGGGAGTAAAGTGTAAAGCGCTTTGAGCAGTCCTGAGGACTGGATACTACGCTATATAAGAACTTACCTTTTTCTTTTACTTCAGGTTTGCATGGTCCGAGGGTTCGTTTGATCATGCTTTTGAAGATTTGGAAGCTATGTCAGTAATATGGTTAGCCCAGGTTAGTTTAGAATCTAATTTTATTCCAAGATATGTGTGGCTAGAGGCGGTAGAGAGTGGCATGCCAAAGAGTGAATATGAATGTAGTCTGGGTTTGGTTTGGTTTGTTATTGGGAGATGCACACATTTATATATGTTAAATACCATCTGCCATTTATTAGACCATGTTTGGAGTTTGATCAGGTCAGTTTGGAGAGTTTCGTGGTCGATTTCGGATGTGATTTTGCGATATATAATGCTGTCGTCTGCAAAGAGACGTACGGAAGATTGGACACTTTCGGTTATGTCGTTTATGTAGAGTAAAAATAGGACAGGTCCTAGGACTGAGCCCTGTAGTACACCAGATGTAACATTTGTGCTGTCCGACAGGGCTCCATTGACTGAGACTCTCTGTTTGCGATTGGATAGAAACGATTTGATCCAGTTTTGTGTGTTTCCAGTTATTCCATAGAAAGCTAATTTGGATAGGAGGCGTTTATGGGGCACTTTGTCGAAGGCTTTGGCGAAATCGAGTAGGATGGCATCTATTTGTGTCTTATTGTCCATAGCAGTCATCCAGTCGTGGACTGTCTCGATGAGTTGGGATTCACAAGACAGACCTGGTTGGAATCCATGTTGGAAGTGGATGATGATGTTGTGTTTGTAAGTGTTTCCACATGTTGCTTAGAATTATGTGCTCCATAACTTTGCAGAGGATGCATGTTAACGAAATTGGTCTATAATTAGCAGGGTCTGATTTGTGGCTTTTTTGTGTATTGGTGTTACTAGTGCTTGGAGCCAGTCATCTGGGAGTTTGCAAGTGTTGTATGACTGCTGGAAAATGTGTGTGATGATGGGGGCAATTTCCACTGCAGTATCTTTAAGGACTCTGGCTGGGAGTTCGTCGGGGCCTGTAGCTTTATTTTGGTTTAGGTTTTTCAGTTGCTTAATTACTCCGTCTATCCCGATTTCGAGGGAGGGCATATCGGGATAGTTGGATGGAGCTAGTTGGGGGATGGGGTAGATTTCTTGAGTAAACACGGAACTAAATTGGTTGTTAAGTGTATTTGCTTTGTCGTGATCATTTGTGATTGGTTTGTCGTTTGTCGTTTGCCAATGTATTCTCGTTTGTTTGCTTTAATGAATGACCAGAATTGTTTTGGGTTTGTTTTAGGCTGTCTCCAATGTGATTGTTTAGATAGTCTGAGTAGGATTTGGTTGCAGATTTAGTGGCTTGTTTTCGGAGTTGCCTAAACCTTTTCCAGTCACTATTACGTCCAGTTTGTTTTGCTTTTTTATGGCTTTTGTAGCGTTTTCTTTGCATTCTTATTATTTCACGTGTTATCCAGGGGAGGTGGGTTTTTGCTTTGGTGTTGCGGCTGGGGATATTATTGTTGACTAATGAAGTAAGATTGTTCCGGAAAAAGTTCCAATTTGTGTTGACATGTGTTGAATTTGGGTTCGTGTCAAAGTATGTTGTTGTTAGTTGTTTTATGTCATCTTTAAGCTTATCCCAGTTTGCAGATTTATATTGGAACACTTTGTGTGGTGGTTTACTGTTACGGATTGGATTTAGGTTTACGTTAATGGTCACAGCTTCATGATCACACATGCCGGGAGTGGTGTGAGTGTTAGCAATTATCGATGGATTAGAAGTGAGTATGAGGTCAAGGATATTGCCGGAATCAACTCGTGTGGGATCGTTGACCATGTTTTGTAATCCAAATTCTCTAATTATTTCTAGCAGTTTGTTATCTTTGCTGGCAGTTCTGTAGTCAGTGGTTTGCTGCTTGCCCCAGTTAAAATCAGGAAGGTTGAAGTCACCTGCTATAACTACATTAGGAGAAGTTTTTTTGTGATCTGTACAGTTTTGTTAGGGATTCGTGGAGAGCTTCAAGGGATTGAAGGTGGTCACTGGGGGGGTCGGTAGTAGGATGCAAAGTATATGGATTTGTTTCGTGTGAAATGGATTTTTGTCCATACTATTTCACAGCTTGAGTTTAGTTTTGTACGTGGTTCTGCTACAATGTCATCGCGGAAGGCTATGAGAACTCCACCACCATGGGTGTTTCTGTCCTTTCGGATGGCGCTATAGTTAGGTGGTAGGAACGAATAGGTGGGGTAGTTTTCGTCTATTTTGGTTTCGACTAGGAATATGTTGTCAGGATTATTTGACTGAATAGTTGTTTTTAATTGGGTTGTCTTTGCGATGCTTTTGACACTGTTGGTATTGATTAGAATTCCGCTATGTGTGTTACGTTTGGTTTTCTTACGACGTTCAGGGGTTGATGCATTTTGAGGGTTTGGTCCAAAGGTTGGATCCCAGGTTTGGGATGTATGACCCGTGTTTGTTTGAGAGATCTGTGTATTGGGGTCAATGTTTTGGTTATTTTGGTCTGTGTCACTAAGGCTGTTATATCGGTTGTGAGAACATTCCGATAAGTGGTCTTGGAAGAAGGAATGACTGTAGTTAGGATGGTCGCATTTCATGCAGTGCCAGGAACAGGAACTGTTACAGAGGAGATTATATTGATCTGGACTTATGTCACAACATTTAATGTGTACCCGTTGGTTGCACCGGTCGCAGCAGACAGCTCGGTGATTTGAAGCAACAGGCTTTTTACAAAATCCACAGGGGTGTCTGACTGGGCCGGGGCTTGTTTGAATGTCCCCACAGAGGATTAGTAGGACAAGATAACATGTTTTGTGTCCCGATGTAGGGATTGCAATAGTAGTATTAGTACAATTGTAGTAGTATTAATAATAGTAGTAGTAGTAAGCATCCTGCAGTCTCGTAAGACTATCGATCTGCGCCCTGGGGTCGAAAATCAGTTGTTGGCTTAGTGGTTCGCTGGGCAGCGTCTGTTGTGGCTGTAGTTGAGTAGCAGTCTTTACTGCATTTGCTGCAATTGAAGCTGCTCTCAGCTCTGTTCACAACTTGGATGTTTTTTTCTGTGCGGTGACGTTTTTCTTCTGCTAGCCTGCTTTAGAGACCTCTGTGTAGTTCCTACCTCCACGTGGATCGGTCTCCAGCAAGCTTCTCCCAGCTGTCAACATCCATATCAAGTGCCTTCAAGTCTCATTTGCCTACGTTCATGAAGTGCAGATGGAGACGACCTGCAGCTCTCTCTCCAGTGGCCAGCTCTTCGTAGAGAATATCTTTCGGAAGTCTCCTATCTTCCATCCGATGTACGTGGCCGAGCCAGCGGAGGCGACGTTGCCTGAGCAGGGTCGCCAAGCTCACAGACTTGATGCGTGAGAGGACTTTTGTATTGGGGACTCGGTCCTTCCAGGAGATCCCGAGGATGCGCCGCAAACGTACCTTAAAATGGCGGGATACACGTAGATAAAAAGGATTGAACTCTCGATAAGCCAAAAGGCTTCCTTGTCCACCTGCCATCTAGAGTTAATTTTCTGGATGGCAATCTTGTTAAATCGTGTTAAGTGGGACGAAATATAAATGAGTGAACGTGTATGCATACACTGCATGGGATAACTGAATGCCAGGGGTGGTGAAGTCAACTGCCGTCCCTAGTTGTTGTGTATGTAGTCTACGTCAGTGTCTACACTACTTGTTTAGTTTAACAACTATTCACCAGATAGTTCCACTGTTCAACTCACACCTCGCTAAACGTCGAGGCCTAACCTCATGTGCATGCATACCCACACCGTTAATCCCCTGTGGATTATTGAGTTATGTCTTTCACTTCTGTGGTCTCGCGCGACGAAATAAGATCCACAAACGGGTTGTATCGTGTCGACATTTTTCAGTGAGTGATCGCAGAGGCGATCTGGAAGACTGTCGCACCAGTGGACGCATCACGGCCCACGGGGTTTAACAGCTCTTGATCAATGTCACTTGTGCGCGATCACGCACTGCATTAACGTAAAAACTGTCGTAATATATCGGCATGCTCCAGTTCACTCAGCCGTGCACAATTAATGTATAACAGTGATGGATATATATATATATATATATACATATACATATATACATATATATATATCGGCATGCTAGTGCGGTTTGTTATTACGATTCAGATTGTCAGTAGCATAGGCTTTGCCAACTACTACAGCTACTGGCACTGCATAGTTTGTGTCTCTATCTGACACCGTTACAAAACACTGAACACTCCTCCCTCCCTCCCTCCCTCCCTCCCTCTATCTATCTCTATATCTCTCTTCTCGATCTCCGTTGTGAATATATTTTAATTTTACCAGAAACTGGACACCTGGCGCATTCGCTTCCAACAAGCCGCCTTTAGGAGAGCATTTTAACGAATCAATTTAGGTTGTGGGTGCACGAGCCTTGGCAACTGTTGAACGAATGAGTATGTACATTGTGTTCACGAATGAGCTGGTGAACTAATCAGTTATCACGGGGAACCAATCACCTCCGCCGTGACGATGAATAATTTGAGTCAATCAGCTCGTAAATTAATCTTCGTACGCACGTACGCTGAAGAGTATAACCAAGTGCTCTTAATTGGCATTTCTGCGAAATGGTTCCAAGGACGTGAAAGTGCGACAGACATGTCTTCAGTAGTTTTACAGTACATGTGTAACATTTAAAACATTGGCAGATATAGGCGGGTAATACTGCGTAGAGCGGCGCCGTAGGCTGGTACATTACAATCCGCTAGAGGCAGCACTGTAGATTTGTCCTCTGAATCTAGACCAAAATCTGTGACGCATGGCTCCGCTCCCGCCAAGATTCGGGGCTTCCCCAAGATTGCGTGGCAACATTATGCAAATGAATATTCGACCTATATTGATGATCACATGAACCAATGAAAGATAGAACTACGTCATAGCCATGTTCGCGGACAGTTTTCCGACTATTTTTACTGAGGTATTGGTTGTTAACTTTGACGTTTAAACAATCGTTTAAAAATACGGTAAACATTACCGTCAGCCTTTTATTTATCTTACACACCCTATTTTATGTATATCTACTTTAATATGATATGCATGTTATAGTTGAGCTTTGTCGGAAAGACGCAGCGGCCCGTCAAAAATAGGCATGTTGCACGCTGTTTGGCGTTCGAAACGGAAAAGCGCAGTTAGCAGACAAGCGCACGAGCTGTGCCGCAGCATGTACAATTGGCACAATTAAGTTCGACGGGCGCGCGCGCTATGCAAATCACAAAATACTTGCTCTGACACGGATTAAAATGTATGCTTCTAAGCTATTCTAAAAATTAGTCATAGTTTTTAATTGATTTACAAATGTAGCATTGGGTCTGAGAATGTGAGCGTAGACTGAAGTGATCCAATATTTCTGTGTCTGACTGTTCGATTCGTATGAGATACGAACAGAATGTAGCCATTGTAGGTCACGCTGTTTCCTACAATTAAAAATCCACATAATCAACACTGTTTGCACGTAAATCCCGATGTATTTTGTGCGAATAATGAATTATATATAAGTAAATAATGTATGTTATTCATTTAAAAAAAAGCTTTGTTAAAATATTAGTTTCACAATTTAAAAATCTATATGACCTTGGCATGTTTTGGCCGAGTTTTACATTATTGATATTGAACCATTTAACATTAAATCCAGTGCCATCAGCACTTTTGTAATTATGTGCATTTAATTTAACATTTATTATTGTTTATAATAAAAATAGTAACTAAAATGTTGCCATGATATTTTTATTCCTCTACTACAACACAATTAAATGCCTACTTTTTAATGGCTTTCTTAATAATCTGTACTCTAAGATTAATTATACAAAAACAAAGTCCAGTGACACCAATATGATTGTTTTATTTTGGGAATACATTCTTGTGGTATTGCATTATTTCATTTGTATCACACACATACGTTAATACAGTTTTCCTTTACTTCATGTTGAAGGATTCTGCTGCAAATATATGAAGAGTGACAGTACAGTGAAGATAACTTCAGTGAAAACTAGCACACATCACTTACATGGAAATATGAAACACTGAACTGACTACGTCTACACCGAACCAGTGAACAGTGTCCTGTGAAACTGACAAACTTCAATATGAAACAATGAACGGATTATATCTACACTCAACCAATAGTGTCGGGGGAACATTGGCACACTGCACTTGCATGGATAATATGAAACATTGAACTGATTATATCTGTACTTGGCCAACAGTATCCTGGGAACATTGGCACACTTCACTTGCGATATAACAGTGAACCAACTATATATACACTGAGTCGGCAGTGTACTCTGTTCCTCCTATAGTTCCCTGTATGTGCAGTGAAGCTGACTAGTTCTTGTACTTCTGCTGTTTCAGTTGTTTTCTTTGTCTACTTGTCGGCTGCTTACTGTGAACAATATATTAACATTACTTCATGTTGAAGTGTGAGACATCGAACAAAACAATTAAACATAATTATTGTAGTACAGATCTTTGCATCATACTGTGAACATTTTATCTCACAGTCAACTGCTGGAAATGATAACGATCTTGGAATATATAATAAATGGTGTTAAATCCAAGTGGTGTTTCTTTGCAACAATGATTAACACTCGTCAGTTTGCAGGGGACACTTCAATGTTTACAAACGTATGTAGGTCAAAGCCAATAAAGGTCAAACAATCAGGTCAAAGTAATGTCACAATGGCCAACAGTTAATCAATGAACTTTCATTTTGCTAGCACAACATCATAATCATTAAGTAAAAAATAAATAAATTAAGTCATTTGTCAACATAAATAAATCAATACGTGTTCAAGGTTAATTACCTAGGTCGTATCAAGGTCATATGCTATTATGGTCAAGGTTAAACATTTAGTTACCTTTAATTTGCTAGCACAACATACCATAATTAATATGATATTTTATGGTCAATGTGTACATAAATGTTCCATTCCAACAATTTATAAACTTAATAAGCCATTGTGTCATACATAATAATTTAATTAGGTCATGTATCATCGTAAATGGGTCAACGGTCATTAAAGGTCAACTAACTAGGTCATGTCAAGGTCACACAGTATTAGGACAATGTTTTTGGGTCATAGCTTTTTATTTTACCTCAATATCTTCCTTAGAACAGATTATGTAATATATGCCTATATTCAGTGCCACATGGTGGCAGCACAGTCTGCACAAATTCCAGATCACAAGAAATGGACATGAATCGTATAGACACAATGACCCTTTTTTCCGACACTAAAAAGTAGATTTACTTTGTTAATAATAAAGATATTTCAAAAAGGGTTGTAAACTACATAGCATACACTATCACACAGAAGTGTTTAAATCATGAAATTTTTTTTTTGAATTGTTTGTAATGTACGGCGTAGCCGTAGCGAAAGATCAGAGCATTGTATTCTCAATTGAGAGGACCCGGATCCGAAACCTACTGCTGCCCTTTAGAAGCTTAGGCAATCTTGTCCTCTCCACAAGCGAGACAAAATGTTACGTGGGAGTTACGTTTTTTGGGGTAAACGTTTACGTAACGATTTTTGAAATGTTGGCTCTCGATCAATAATTTTCATCCAGTTTTGGGGTAGATTTCAACAATATACCAATGAAAATCTACTATTGTTTGTGTTTTTATAGACGTATATTTTACTTATAAACAACGAATGCATACGAACATGCAACGACTAAAATAATAATTATAGATGTATGCATCACAGGGCTGTGTCAATACGGACGTAAATTCATAATAATGAAATAAAATTTCCATGAACTATCAGTATTAATCACGATAGCATTGCATTTCACCTTACTTCGTAATCTTGATTTTTTTAAATGTGCGTGAATTTATTCTTAAACTTATTTGTACTAACGCCACCCATCTGATATGCTTGACTGATGCGTGACAGTTTCTGTATAGCAAGTTTTTATTTTGGTCCGCATAATTCAGCAATGGCAATGCCGAATGCATTACCTGTTTTGAATATCGTTTACGTGATTGTTAACTAATGTTATCGTGCACTTAATGTTGTAATAAAAGGACCGAGTCTCGGTCTGTATGCCTACCACTTACTGTTTTGTTAAAGGAATCGAGTCTCATTTTGTAGGTCTGCCTATCGCGAGCTTAGCCTTAGCCTAGGCTTAAGTTAAGTTAGGGCCTAATTCAGTTCTGTAATGACTAGTCTAATGTTATCAACCTACATGGCTACAACATGCAAAGACCCCAGACGCACTCTGTGGAACACAAACCTTCGTTTTATATAACCAGCTCAAAAGTATACTAATGCCGATTAGAATATTTATTGAAAAACGCCTGGTTTTGTTTTTATTGCCGCTAGCAGATTACTGTGCGGACTGATTTCTGTTCAGCATGTAATAAAATGGACACATGTTCATGAAACACGAGTACGTTTACTCTCCAATCAACGGTGTCACCTCTCCGATAGTGTCATCCACATATTTAATGATGCTCACGCCACATTGTGGGTTTATAATAAAGCCACCTCACAGTGCGGCCTTATCCAACAATAATTCATGACAAGATGTGATTATTAAACTACAGTTCTTTATCAGAAATAAACTCGTATATGGCCGGCAGGTGGCGCAAACAGTCGTTGACCGCCAGACGGAACAACGAGAACCGACATATTCCTCCCGGAAGACATGTACCCTCTAGGTGGAAACAACATGGTCGATTCTCTCCCTATGCTGATAATTAATCATTGGACATTATAGCCCCGGACTTTTCCGGAACAATTTAAATTTCCAAACGTTGGTTTACCTTTGCCTATTATCTAACCTAATTGATCACAATCACAATATTATCCGTTACCATATAACACTAAAACGGTGTTACTCGTGTCAGAACTAGCGCTATTAGAGGAAACGTCTAGGTCAAAATATTTCTTGTCGAAGCATCTTGGACTAGACAAAATGGGTGAGGGGGGGTTGCGAAATGCATAAGCACAGTTCTTGTGGAGTGGGCTCTCCACAAATGATATATTCTGCCCGTGGGGCAGATTTGTTTTTTAAATTACGTATAAAGTAGTGTCTGATCTATATAATTGTGATTGTCGCGAGATATAAAATTTAAAGTGCTACTCGCTCTATAGAATACTAAATGTATAGTGAGGTACAGCAAGTATACGTATACACTATATTGCGTTTGGTTTTGCGTATTTGTGTACCAATGGCAGTCAGAAATGGCAGTCAGAAACATTTAAGAACTCATTTTGCTACCCGCTATGTTTATTTGGAAAACTTACAGACAAGTGCTAAGATCCGGTATACCCAAGGGGCCAGAAATAGACGAGAAGTGCTTTAAAAGGATGCTGTTCAAAAATCATATCTATAAATATATTAGCCCATTTTGAAGACAGTCTTCCCCACAATGTACTTGAACTATGTAAACACGACCCTATTAGTATCAGCGACAAGATTGCATTTTGCAGTAATCACCAAATATTATTGAGATTTTGTCATTCACAGTCCTTTCCCCACACCAAATAAATCGACTTAAATGAAGGAAATGTGTCACGTTAAAATTTGACCCACAATTTTCAGTTTAGCATCAGACTAATGGCTTAAGTGCTACGTGAATATAGGCCTTGTTGAGCCCTGGAGGACGATGTCTCCATCAACTGGTGCATCAAGCAACTGCGATGTTGTCACCTGTCGCCAGGCGAGCAATCGTTTCTGTCGTGTTGCCAGCTGGGGTATGACACTTGTTGCACCGAAATTCACACTTTCTAACCGTCTAACGCCATATATTTCAGGTGCAGAATGTCCGTTACAAAAACCAAAAACACACGTGCTGTCGCATGATTGTGAAATACGTTCTCTTCTTTCACCTGTTACGTGATGTTGGCACATTGTAAGCTGACGTTGCACACAATTATTCGTGTGTGTGTATGTATGTGTGTGTGTGTGTGTGTGTGTGTGTGCGTGCGTGCGTGCGTGCGTGTGTGTGTGTGTGTGTGTGTGTGTGTGTGTGTGTGTGTGTGTGTGTGTGTGTGTGTGTGTGTGTGTGTGTGTGTGTGTGTGTGTGTGTGTGTGTGTGTGTGTGTGTGTGTGTGTGTGTGTGTGTGTGTGTGTGTGTGTGTGTGTGTGTGTGTGTGTGTGTGTGTGTGTGTGTGTGTGTGTGTGTGTGTGTGTGTGTGTGTGTGTGTGTGTGTGCGTTCCTGAGTGTGTGTGTGTGTGTGCGTGTGTGTGTGCGTGCGTGCATGCGTGCGTGCGTGCGTGCGTAAGTTATCATGTTATCTTTTTTCACGACGGTTTGCATCTCGTGAGACACACTTTCAAGGGGTCATCTACATGACCAGTTGGAACAAAGGTAACACCTTCATTTCTTCGAAATTTCCTGGTTGTTAAGGTTTTAACGGTTTATGGTTCATATCGGACGTTAGACGGACGAAAATTGGTGGCCATAACGTAAATCGACTGTTCATGACGTTACACAAATTTACGTCATAACAAACGTAATTAGTATTTACAATTCTACACTATCAAATGTTTATGGCGCAATTACTTCTGTGCCCAGCTATAGTCCTTTCCACAATCTCGCCCTGAGATGAACTAAAGTCCTTTCCGCATTCTCGACTCGGCAATGGTGTTGGTAACTATTTGGTTAAAAATCTAAATTACAAATGCAAGAGGGGTTAACAGCGCTCGTATTTTCAACATGGGAGATATATGATTACCCTTTTGAACTGGCGTCGTACCCCGTTGATAATTCTTTTCAACTACTGACACAGGGAGGTGGTAATAACATTAATGAGGCGCTTATACAGCTAGAGGTCAGCGGATTATTGATATCGCCTGTGTACGCCTTTGTGTGGCGCGCGATAAAACCACCGACACAACACCGCCTTTGAAATTATTGCCTATATTTGATGACACGAAAGGTGATATTGGGACGATGATCACTTGTGATGATGCAAAAAAATGATTCAAATTTACGTCATAACAAACGTAATTTATTAATCATCCGGAAAACCGTCTTCTGCATGTTTGTGGATGTAGCGTCGTCCAGGGGATGTGCATTTTTGCTAGTGATTCCAATGGAGAGAGAGCTATTTTCCAAGTTGAAAAGGATCAAGGATTAGCATCCATCCCCATTAACAGTGCTCGTATTTTCGACATTTCGATATGATTACCCTTTTGAAATGGCGTCGTACTCCGTTGATAATTCTGTTCAACTACTCACGCGGGGGAGGTGGTAATAAAATTAATGAGGCGCTTACAGAGGTCAGCTGTTATTGACATCGCTTGTGTATGCCTTTGTTTGGCGCGCGACAAAGCCACCGACACAACACCGCCTTTGAAATGATCGTTGCCTATATTTGATGACACGAGAGGTGATTTTGGGGCGATGATCAATCGATCAAATGAAAGCGTGTAATGACGTGCTGTTTCTGGGAACTTACTGGTCTTAATTAAAGATCCCATTTAATTATTAAAATGCATAACCCAGGTGGGCTACTCGATTATACTGACCCAATTCGGTGATGAGTATTGTACCTATTAAATTACATATTTTCCATATTGCGAAGAAATATATAATTGGTGACCTACAGACGATAATTTATTCGAACGTTTCGATTCGTTCTTGTTCTAAAGTGTCTAATTTCCAACAAATACATTAACTTTTATGTTACTCCCCTAAGTTTGTTTCTGCTGAAGTATGACTGCAGTTAGAACCTACATAATTATAATAATGAAACCTACAACGTCTAGTATGTCTTGTCACATGATTTAATTATCGCCTACATGTATTTAAAGACAAATGAATAGCATTTTTTTAAATATTGAATTCGACCGTTAGGACCTTACACTAGTTTATGTTTATAAATAATCTACCTTGCCGTTCAACATTCTGTGAAAACATGGTGTTCGTCCCGAAACATGCAAACTAAACTAATATCATAATAAGTTGATGAAGTTGGGAAAATAATAATGTCCTTCCGAAATAAGTCTTGTGAACTTGATCCATTTCCAACAATACTGTAAAAAGCTGTCTCGAAACATTAATTGGACCTATAACAAATATTATAAATGCATCACTTTGCTTTGGCTGTTTTCTTTGTGATTTCAAATACGCCCAAGTCACTCCACTTCTTAAGAAGTCATATCTGCCTAAACAAGACCTAAACAGTTATATGCATATTTCTAACCTCAGCTTTATTTCCAAAATATTAGAAAAGGTTGCAGCAAGTCGTCTAAAGTCGCACAAATGTCTTAACTAATATGTCACAATCAGCATATAGACAGTTTAATTCAACAGAGATTGCCCTCTTAAAGGTTCACAATGACATTAACTTGAACATTAATAATGGTAAAGTGACTGCACTTACCTTACTAGATCTCTCTGCCGCTTTTGACACGATTGATCACAACATTCTCATTGAAAGCTTATTAAAATGGTAAGGCGTATATGGCACAGCTCTAAGCTGGTTTTCCTCATACTTAACTGATAGATTCCAAACCATAAAGATTGGGAACTGCTTTTCGACAACACTGTCAACTTTATTTGGTGTTCCCCAGGGTTCTGTTGATGGACCTTTGCTTTTTACTCTTTACACCACGCCACTAAGCTTTGTTATACAAAGACATAACTTGGATCATCATCTTTATGCTGATGATACTCAGATCTACATTTCGTTGGCTACCCCGGATACAAATTGCTACCTTGACCAACTTAGTAATTGCCTCCAATATATCTTCCAATGGATGACCAACAGCAAATTGAAATCAAATGCAAATAAAACTGAATTGATCATTATTGGTACACCAGTACAGCGTAGTAAACTTGATGTTTTTTCCCTACGCGTATTTTGAATCAGCACATTAAGCCAGCA
Organism: Escarpia spicata; assembly: GCA_963995525.1. Lineage (NCBI taxonomy): Eukaryota > Metazoa > Annelida > Polychaeta > Sabellida > Siboglinidae > Escarpia > Escarpia spicata. Next base: position 38,980,497 of record OZ023214.1, on the reverse strand, counting down.
ACCTCTGTGCGGAATCTAGGAGTGGTCTTTGATAGTAACTTCAATTACTTACTTTTTGTTCCTAGAGTAAACACAAACTTTGGAACTATGGCTTTTTCTGTTGCTGCACCAACTCTTTGGAATATACTTCCTGTTGGTGTTAGATCAGTTGAAAATACAGCTATATTACAAAATTCCGTCGTCATTTAAAAACATATCTTTACACCATAGCTCCCTAGCGCATTGACCCATATGATAACAAATGGAATACTGCTTATGGATTTTGAGATTGACCAATCCTTTTGTCTTGATACGCCTGTGAGCTTGGTTTCCAAGGATTTAGGCGCAACAGAAGTTATCTTATCATTATTATATTGATCAAAGTGTATTCTTTAAACCATATTTGGGCCATTGTTCCTCGATTAATGATATACCACAATTCAGTGTCTACGAGAAAATAAACATTAGCAGTCGTTGTTGTTTATAGTAGGCATATAATCACGATTTCACTCACTCACTCACTCACTCACTCATTCACTCTTTCCATTATTCTGCTAAGTTATATAATCTGTCTTCTTGTCTAACGATCACACTCTGACTTTTTATATATCGCTGTCAATAAGTTATCTCTGATTATCTGCTTTTTCAATTTCTCTGTCTTCGTATATTTCTTTTACTTTAGACTACAATTGTCTGTGTCTGTTTGGCAGATTCTGGCATATAGATATTTACCCGAAACATTTAATGCAACCCTGGATGGCAAGTCATCTCGACCACACAACCCTTCTATTTTATAGGTCGCAAGCACTGACATTTTTAGATCTTGTAAAATTCGAAACAGCTATATTCATGTTCAAGGCATACCACTGCATGTCACCAACTAATACACAAAAACATTTTTAACAAGAGATATTCCATTAACTACAGGTGTTAAAAATCAAATGGTAAGATGTTGTGTTACCTTAAATGTTAGAGCCATGTCTCTATGTGTATATGGCATAAGTCTATGGAATTCTCTGGATGTTAAACTTACTAACATTAAAACATTCAGACACAGGTGCAAGAACATAATCATAAATGAATATGTATAGTTTGTATTAATTATTGAAACTGATTCTGAAATATCAGAATCATATGTATTTTTAAAATTTTACATTTAGTTATTTTGTACTAATCATACATACGTGATTATGTGAACTACAGTATTAACATTTTTCCTTATATGTGTAGGTTTTTTTTTGATGTGTGCAATATTCACACATTAATCTTATATTTTCTCTACTGTTATATACATAACATATAGTTAGGGTATATATTAACTACAAGTTTTTAACTTCTTGTGCATTCCTTTCAAACAACGTTATGTATAATACATTCTATGTCACAACTGTCATGTTGAGGCGATTACAACCTACACTGTCTGTTTGCTTAAATAAAACATATTGAATTGAATTGAATTAGCCGGAATACTGCCTGCATCCATTGGTAAATATTGACGTGTGTCACACATGCAGGCATTTTACGAAATATTATATTTTGTATAAACTCAACCAGTTTGTCAATGAGATGACAATAATAGCAGGTGAGAAGTTTAAGAAATATTCTAGGTCACGTTTTCGTATAATCAGACAAAACTTTAACATGGTCGCCAATGGGAAAACTAACAGTGTGCTGACCACTGCCGGCGCATAGACAATGAGTCAACGTCCTCGACGGTCGTCGCGGCTCATTCACCTAGTTTGACACTGACCTTAGCGGGCTGCGCGCTCGCTATAAAGCCGCGGCGGAGCGATGTGAGCGGCAGTTCACTAACAGTGAATCGTTGTACTCAGCCATACTTTCCTACGTTCGTCATTTGTCGTTCGTTCGCACAATCATGGGCAAGTTCAAGAAGGTTCTGGTACTCGAGGTTGAGATGGCCAAAGACAAGAACGCGTCTACCCCCGGGGGTAAGTACAGGAAGGATACCCCGTGGCTGGTGGAGGCCTTCAAGAAGAAGGGAGTCGAGTCGGAGGTGTTGTTCGTTACGAACAAGGACACGGCGGAGAGTCTCCTCGCTAAATACCCCGACACAGCGTTCCTAGGACGTGTTAATCCTATGGATTATCCAGTGCTGTCCCTCGACGAGTACGTCGCCATGCTGGACGGGTTGAACGCGAAAGGCGCGCTGTTCGGCCCGCTGCCCGAACACATGGACCGGCTCGGCAGCAAGATGATCCTGTACGAGCTGAAGGACTCGGCGATGGGAGATCGTGAGGTGCGCCTGCACATGCTCGCCGACCTGAAGGCGAACAAGGGCGAGATGGAGAAGATCCTCCCGAAGGGTGGCGAGCCGAGGGTGCTGAAGATGATGCGCGGCTCGACGGGGCTCGGCGTGTGGAAGCTGGAGAACAAGGGAGACAACGAGATCGCCATGACCGACGCGTACACGTCAACAACGGAAGTGCTATCTCGCGACCAGGTCCTCGTCAAGTTCTGCGAGCTGTCGCAGGAGGATGCCATCAGTATGTCTTTCCTCCCCCTAATCAAGGACGGCGAGTTCCGCTTCCTCATGAGCAAACACAAGGTATGTAGCATTGCTCATAATGTGTGTGTGTGTATCTATCGACACTTTTATAAGTAGGTCTCTGTAATATTGTTTGATGGTACAATTACATTGAACGGCTGATCAATAGCAATCCCGACACTGTCATGTTGTCAAACAATTACCCACATATCTCCTCAAACGTGTGAAGCTGTTGTGAATAATGTTACTATGACAACAGACGATGCTACATTAGTCTCAAGTGCTGCCACAGTCACAGCAGAATATTTGATGTGATGACGAATGTTGTCTGGGTGCAAAAGATTCGCTACTCAACTAAGTCTTCCTCAATTTACTTCTAATTTAAATGGTGAATACATTTATATTTTTAATAAGTACTATTGTTAGCCTTTATCTGCCAATATTTTACAGTTTCTCGCCACCGTTTTCTACAAGTTGGCAATGTACAATGATTTACATTTGAATGATATAACACAATATGGTTAATTAAGTAACATATTGAGGGTGTAACCCACCACCCCGTCCACGTGTTGATCCAAGCTGTATCGTTAGTTACCCCTCTAACCGCCCGGTCCCTGCTTTCAGATTCTGGAGGTTGTGCACAAGAAGCCGGTCGACGAGACGGCCTTCACCGCGACGCTTCGCAGCGGTGCCATCTACAACATCCTCGACTTGATCGAGCACAAGAAGATGGTAGACGCCGTCGAGCAGTGGTCGCACAACATCAAGAAGATCATGAAGATCGACGACGTCCCCTACTGGTGGTCGGTCGACTGTATCGAGGCAGAGGGCGCGCCCACTGGAGACCAGATCCCTAGCAGCAACCCGACACGCCACTTGCTGCTGAGCGAGATCAACTGCAGTTGTCTTGGTCTTGTCGCCGACACGTCGGAGGAGGCGAAACAGAAGGGTATGAAATTCGCCGAGATGATTGCCGATATTGTGCTATAGAAAGAGGCTCATTATTCCTCAGTGTGTGTGTATAGGTAAACAATCTGGCTGCTCTATCATCTACAACGGTTCGGTGTGAAAGAACTCGCCTGAAAAACAAACAACAACAAAATGTAAAAAAGGTGCACCTGCAGTACCAACTAAGTCGGTCTAAAATGACACGTATATGTGATATTTTATAACAGTTGTATGCGTAGGCAGTGTCTTTCTTAATTGACCAATTTATTACTAATGAATTATCGTTTTGTACTGGAATAGTGTGGAACTGTCCTGTCAAATAGATATCATTTTATATATAAATTGGTACGTTCGTTAATTAATTGGTCGATATTGTGCTACAGTAACAGGCTCATTAGTCATCAGTATGTGTGTATAGGTAAGCAATCTGGATGCACTTTCATCTACAAAGGTTCGGTGTGAAAGAACTCGCCCCAAAAACAAACAGCAAAAAGTTGTAAAAAAAAAGGTGCAGCTGCAATACCAACTACTTGCATTTTTGTTAATCTGTATAAATCGGTATAAAATGACAGGTATATGTGATATTTTACAACCAGTGTATACGTAGGCATTGTATTTCATAATTGATCAATTTATTACTGATGAATAATCGTTTTGTACTGGAATTGTGTGGTATTGTCCTTTCAAGTAGATAGTTTTTTTAAAATATAAATTGGTGCGTTCGTTAGTTAATTGGTCGTTTAATCGACCAGTTAGTGAGACCCACGCGTACTTAACGGTGGGTAGAGGTCGTTTCGGATGACTACCCGGTGATGTACATTATCACGTGTTTTAGTATCCCTGTAAATAAGATCGGTGATAGTGCACTGTATTGTTATAATTTGTTAATTGTAAACTGTAACTTTTGTATGGATGTCCACCAGTTTTCTGGTAAATTACGTCACATTTAGGGAATTTTATTACAGCGTGTGACGTGATGTGTTTTATTATGTGTTTTCTCAATGTGCTATATTATTGCGTCGATTAAATGCACTGTACGTGACGTGTTATGTTTGAGTCTACAACGTGTGGGTAGTCTATTGTTTAGCGTGAATCACGTGCCATAACTGTATCATAAGGTTTACTATGTATATATATACATTTGCACTGCATTTATTGATGGAACGACCGACTATTATGTATGCGAATGGTATAATTAAAAATGAACCGTAAATGGAACAACATCATTCGTGTTTCATACTTACTTACTTACTTACTTACTTACTTAATTACTTGTTTAATCCGCTTCGCTCAAACTGAATTATAGGGCGGAAGCAACACTGTACCAACTCCCTCTTTTTGTGACGGATTCCTTCATCTTTTTACAAATAGTGCCACATTTCGTCATTTATTCAGCCACAGACTCCAGTTTTTTGTTCCATTGCGAGTCCTATCATAGGAACTGTTTTGTGACATTATTGTTTTCTTCCCGGACGACGGGTCACGTCCAAGTCCACATACATTTCACTTTCCTTGTTTTGTTCGTTGGTACTTTTTCCTCATGTAACAAATATGAGACATTTATCTTCTTGTGTTGTGTCTTTCCACACGACTGATCCTCACCTCCCCTAACCATTGTTAACATTCTGCCTGTTTCTCATCATTTGTTTTTTACTTGCCTTTTTATGTCTCTCTAAAAACCCGTTGTTCCCTCTTGGCCTTTTCTTGTCACCGTCTTTCTATATTGTCAGCTCAAAAAACGTCTTTCTTCTCAATATGTGTACAATACAGTTCCCCCTCTCTTTATAACTACCATCAATCTTTTTTATTCTCATGCGCTTAGACGATTCTGCAAAATTAATTGCAAATTCAATTATATTTCGTAGTTGGATGAGATATTGTCATTCGATTTTGTGTATATACAACATTCAGAAACATTAATTTAGTGATATAATAACAGTATTAAACAAACGAAATTTCCGGTTGCGGGCAAGCAACAAAAAACGTATTTTATCAATGGAATTACTTATATTAATGCACAATCACAGACGAATCACCACAGCTTTGGTAATTTAACAAGATTAAGCACACATTAAAACATCACACTTAAAATTAGACGGGCCAGTGACATATTTATGGGCCGATGCACACCTGTATTGTTAATAATAAGATTGTTTAATTATTTAAACCTAAACTTTTATCACTTGTTTTGGAATGTACTAATTAACTATAGCTAGTAGTATTAGTGTTAGTATTAGTAGTAGTAGTGTTGGTAGTAGTAGTAGTAAGCAGCCTGCAGTATCGTAAGACTATGGATCTGCGCCCTGGTGTCAAACACTGAAAAACGTCTGCGAATGGAGGGTGATATATCAACACTCTCAAAGAAAGCCGCTTCCACCCCCAGTCGGTCTTACGCTGAGACACTGAAGACATCTACGGACAAGCAGCAGAAGAAACTGACCGTGAAACTAACACCGGCCAGCAACGATCAGTCTGGAAAACATAGGAAGAAAAAGGTGGCTTCTGGTACTGTAAAACGAACAAGTCGGCAAGCACCACGAGTTGCGAGCGAGGCAAGGACCGTTGGCTCGACTACTGTTGCTGACAGTGCCGCACTGGTTGTTAACGATGTTGACACGCAAGGTCGCATTGATGTCAACTCGAGCGTAGGTAACTCATTCGAGATTCCTAGCTACCTTCGGCGTAAGAATGAGAGACGCATGGCTAAAAAAACAGTTACTGGAACGGCTACCGCTTCAGAAACACTCATGGCAACCAGAAATGGTCAATCGGTTAGAGACATATTTGTATCACGGGTCTCTAAAGAAGTTAAGCCGGATGATTTAAAGTCCTATGTGGAAAGCAAGGGCTACACTGTTTTGAATGTTAAGTGTGTGTCACATAATGAGGCTAAAAACAGTTCGTTCAAATTAACAGTACCTTTCACAGAATGTGATAAGCTGTTTGACAGCGGTATGTGGCCAGAAGGCATCAGCATTCGTATATTCCGCTTTAAGAACGCGCGTAACACGTTCTGATTTCATTATCTTCCGATATAATCTACGATTTTTAATATGGCTAGTAACCTTACTATTTCAAGTTATAATTGTACTGGCTTTGGTCCAGGTAAGCCTGAATATGTCTCAGAGCTCATCAAAGCACATGATTTTGTTTTACTCCAGGAACATTGGTTAATGGAATCGCAGTTTCACAGGATTAAAAACATACCATGTGATAACAATGTTAGCATTTTATCTCATGATGTTTCTGGAATAGATAATACTATGTTTTTAAATGGCAGAGGGTATTGTGGATGTTCCATTCTGTGGAAAAATTCCTTGAATTGTATTGTCTCCCCAGTCATCATGAACTCTAATAGAATATGTGCAGTTAATATAACTAGGCAAAGCATGTCATTATAACTTTTTAATGTGTACATGCCATGTGATACCAGATGTAATGATGATCTGTACTGCAATATTTTGACTGAAATTATGAGTACATGTAATATAATGAACTGTTCCAATTTCATTATTGGAGGTGATATGAACACGTCTTTCAATCGTGTGTCTTCTAACTTTACGAAACATTTAAATTACATATGTGAACGTGAAACAATCAAGCCATGTATTGATTTTGAAGGACATAATGTTTGTTATACATTTACTAGTCCTGTGGACAATGGTACTCATGTCATTGACCATTTTTTGTTAAACAATGGACTCTTTGACTATGTGTTAGAATATTATACTATGCACGAAGGTGCAAATTTATCATTCCATTCGCCACTGGTTCTTACCTTGAGTTTAGATGTTAATTATTGTTCACCTTCTTCTAGAAGGTACATATCTAGACCTAAATGGCAAGAAGCGTCAGACTGTAACTTAAGTCAGTACAGCAAGGTTATAGAAAGAATGATTGACGAAATATCTATACCATGGCATTCTCTAGAATGCCGCGATAAACATTGTCCTAGCAGGTTAAAGCATTGTCATGATATTCAGATATTTTATGATTCAATAATGGATTGTTGTATAAGAGCTTGTCAAAACTCCATTCCACATACTTCAAAAGAGGAAAATTCGAAGGTAATAGCGGGTTGGAATGAACACGTTAAACCATACAGAGAAGCGTCACTGTTTTGGCATAATCTATGGAAAGATTGTGGCTCTCCTCGCAATGCTGTTATTGCTTACGTCATGCGTAGATCACGCTCTCAATATCACAGAGCAGTTCGTTTTGTTAAACGTAATCAAAATAATGTTAAAAAAGAAAGTATGGCGACAGCGTTACTTGGAAATAAAAGTAGGGACTTCTGGAAAGAAGTAGGTAAAGTTACAAAGAACAATAATATGCTACCCAACATGGTTGATGAAGTGACAGGAGACGAAAATATTTCTAAACACTTTGCTACTAAGTATGAGGACTTATATAATTCAGTAGCCTATAATGATGCAGACATGATGTCATTGCTACAAAACATACATAGTAAAGTAGATGCACATTGTAACGAAGGTGAAAATACTATTACGGTGCATGATGTTTTGAATGGCATTAATCATGTTAAGATTAACAAATGTGATGGATACGGCGTTATATATACCGACCACTTTATTCATGCACCTACCAAATTACATGTTTTTCTTTCTTTGCTATTCACAGCAATGGTATATCACGGATATATCCCGGATGGTTTTAATATATCAACAATTCAACCTCTGGTAAAAAAAAGAGGAAATCAGCAAATAATTCTGACAACTATCGAGCCATTGCTCTTAGTAGCCCTCTGTCGAAAATATTTGATTGGGTTATAATGATAACAAGTTCTGATGCTCTTAAAACAAGTGATCTACAGTTTGGTTTCAAACCTCAAAGCTCTACAGCTAAATGTACATTTGCGTTAATGGAGACTGTGAACTATTTCCAGCAGAATAAATCGGATGTTTACGTGTTATTACTAGATGCGACTAAAGCATTCGATAAAGTAAATTATGTTAAACTTTTTAACTTACTGATGGATAGAGGAATGAATCCCCTTTTAATCAGATGTTTACTTTATATGTACACTAATCAACATTTAAATGTATCATAGAACAATTCCATGTCATTGCATTTCTCCACTGCCAATGGTGTGAAGCAGGGTGGGGTGTTGTCCCCCATTTTATTTTCTATCTACATTGATGAAATGTTAACAATACTCTGCATGTCTGGTTTTGGCTGTATGATCGGTCATAAGTACTATGGTGCTGTTGGCTATGCTGATGATATATCTTTGGTAGCTCCATCGATATATGCATTGAACAAAATGTGTGATATATGTCTAAAATTTGCATATGAATATGATTTACAATTCAACCCGGCAAAATGTCAACTTATTAAATATGGCAGTGGTACCGACTGCCCATTTTACTTTGATGGTTTAAAAGTGAAACATAGTAAAAAAGGGTTGCAATTTGGCCACGTTATTGGTCCTGACGCTCACCAGGCTATGGTAAAAGATATGTGTCATGATTTTATATGGCGTGTAAATGCATTATCTGCAAATTTTTGGTTTTGTAATATAAACATAAAACGTCAATTATATATGTCGTACTGTACATCTTTCTATGGTGTATGTCTGTGGAACTTGCAAAACAAACATCTTGATATGTTTTATACTACATGGCGCCAAGGTATCAGAAAACTTTTTAATCTACCAGTTTGCACGCATTGTAATATGGTGCCACTTTTAGCAGACTGTTTACCGATTCAAATTCAAATTATGAATCGAATGGTACGATTTATGCAGAGTTGCTTGAAATGCAGTAACTCCAGTTTGAAAATGCTCTCTCATCTAGCCTTTCAAGATAGTGGGTCATATATGTCTAAAAGTTTTAACTATATCATGTCCAAATTCAAACTTGATGCCATGACATTCTTTCGAATAAAGTCTAATCAGTTTTATGGTATGATTCAAGACCACTGCCAGGAGGGGCTGGATGATGAACTAGTATGTAGAGTCTCATTTGCAAAAGATGTATTACATAATATAAATAATGTGGGTAGCTCTTCTTTTTTAGCCATTGACGAGCTGCGCTCATTGCTTACTGTTTTATGTACACAGTAACTTATATACATTGATTTAGTTGAATTGTACAATTTTAGTACGAATAAATGTATTATTATTAGATCAGTTGTTGGCTTAGTTGTTTCAGACCCCTGTGTAGTTCCTGCCTCCATGTGGATCGGTCTTAAGCAAGCTCCTCCCAGTTGACAACATCCATATCAAGTGCCTTCAGGGGTTATGACACAGTTGGATTACTGTTGTAAGCACTTTTGTGCGTTCGTTTGTAAAAATTTATGGTGTATAGTGTTTACAAAAGAATGCACAAAAGCGCCTACAATAGACAACAGCAACAACGCATGTAAAAAGCTCTGCAGCGTAATGAGGATATTCCACGATGATATGAGAGGTACAATCCTGTACGACGGTTGTATATATGAGACTTTAGGTTCTCACCCTACAGAGAAAGTATTTATATTCGATAATTGTAGCTAATATTGAAATGATTGATGCAGAACAATTCTACCTATTAATGTTGCTGGAAAATATTCAAATGTAAGATGTAATATATAAACTATAATAGTTTACCAGCTGTCATAACACAATCAGTGTTTATAAACGAACGCACCAAAGCGCCTACAACCGGAAACTGCAACAACGCATACAAAAAGGAGCGCAGCGATCGTGGGAATCCTTGTGAATGTTGTCCGCCCGGTCCTCCCATGCTTGGTCCGCCTTTTAGTGTGCGACACGTGTCATATATTCACTCGGGCATTCATGGACCAGGTTACTCCATAAGGTTCGTGCACTCGCTTACTTGACGTAAAGTGCTTCCTGCACCCATCAACTTACAAATCTATTTAAACTAAATTCGCAGGGGGGGGGGACTCACAGAGAAGCCAGAAACTTGAGGCATAGACAAAGACAGCACAAATAAATCAGTAAAAAAGCACACTCTGGAAAATTATTCTGAAGCTGGATATAAATGTGTTTGTTTAGATGCAATGATTATAATAAACAAAAGAAATGAACTAAACATTATGGTAAAAGATATTAACCCTCACGTAATAGGTATAACCGATTCATGGGTCACCACCGATATATCAGATGCCGAATTGGGACTGACAGGATGTGTAATGTTTAGGAAAGTAAAATAGTAACAAGGGAGGTGGAGTTATTTTATATATTAAAGATTCTATCCAGGCTGATGAAATAAAATTAGAAAGAGAAGCAGATTGCGAACAAGCTGATTGGTGTAACATAGATACAGGAAATTCCACGTTAACGTTTGGGTTATTTTATTGAAGTTCAAATATAAGCATATAAGAGAATAAAAAAGTACAAAACGCTCTACAGGAAGTAGGCAAACGGGAGTGTAGTATTACAGGGGATTTTAACCATAATACAATAGAAATCTCCACAGAGTATGGGGAGTGAGGACAACACGTTTTTAGTTTTAGTACAAAATAACTTCCTTTCTCAACATATGCTAGAACCAACCAGGGGTGATAATGTGTTAGACATTGTGTTGTCCTCACAGAATGAAAAAATTGACAATGTCAAGATATGTGAGCCACTGGGATGCAGTGATCACAACCAGATAGATTTACAATCAAAGTAAAATCAGAAAAGAATAGTAAAAAGCATTACTGGATAAATGCCCACAAAGGAACATATAAGGACACGAGGAAATATTTAGCAAAGGTAGAAAGGAATAACACACTGGAGAATAAGACAGCACCAGAATGCTGGAATACCTTATAGAGCGAAATTGAGTGCATCGTCGATAAATTTGTTCCCTTGAAAAAAGAAGGGAAACGGTCCAAAAAGATACACTTACAAAGAAATGATGTGGAAGTCGTATAGACGTACTGGAAATGATGACGACTACAACATTTATAAAGAAGCACTTGAACAAGCTACACCGGGAATTATAATTTCAAAGAAAATGTGTGAACAAAAATTAGCTTGTAATATAATATATGACAGCAATAGTTTTTTTATGCGTATGTTCGAAGCAAACAGGAACTTAAGGATAGGGTCGGTCCTCTAGAAGATATTGCTGGAAATATAATATCAGAGGGACTATTAATGGCAGAAGACCTGAATGAGTATTTTAGTTCGGTGTTTATCAAGAAAGACATTAGTTCACTGCCAGTACCAGAAGCTACGTTCAACGGGGCATAATCAGACTATTTCGGACAGATAATTGTAACCCTAGGATTGGTAGGGTAAATCTACACAAAAGTCAATGACTTCGTATTTACCCCCTTCAAACATTGTATATTCTCACTTGTATTATAGTTAAACTTGTTTGGTTGTCTTGTCTTGTATATATTGTTATCAATGTTCTGAATAAACGTTCATTCTTCTTCTTCTTCTGGTAGCTAAGAAAATAAGGGCTATGAAGGATAATAAATCACCTGGAGTGGATGGGATTCCGTCCAAAATACGACTACAAATTGTACAGCAAATTAGCATACTGGTTGCACCAGTTTTCAATTTGTCGTTAGAAGAGGGAGTGGTTCCTTTACAATGGAAAGAAGAAAACGTTTTACCGTTACATAAGAAAGGTTCGAGAAAGAAGTCAGAGAACTATAGACAAGTGAGTTTAACATCGGTGATTTGCAAGTTATTAAAAAGACTAATTAAAGATCACATGGTAGATTTTCTTGTTAAACATAACTTGATAAACCCATCTCAAAATTGGTTTTTAAAAACGTGGTCATGCTTAACAAATATGTTATGTTTTTTGGAAGATTTCGCTAAGTGGGTAGACGAGGGATCACCAGTAGATATCATCTACTTACATTTTTGAAAAAGCTTTCGAGAAAGTGCAAAATCAAAGATTACTGTTTAATCTAAAGGCCCATGGCATGGGAAATGGTATAATTAATTGGATAAAAAAATGGCAGATAAACAGAAAATAACGGGTAGTAGTTGATGAGGTATATATATATCAACGATTTGGTTGATTATATAACAACCAAGGTGTTGAAATTGCCGGATGATACAAAATTGTTTAGAAGGATTAAAAGTGATGGAGATAGACAGCATTTTCAAGGTTGATCAAATGGTCTGAAATGTGGCAAATGTTGTTCAATTTTTGGAAATATAAATGCCTCCACACAGGACATGGGAATGAAGATGTACAATATATAGTGGGGGGTTAGTTTACTAAGTACTATTGTAAAAGAAAAGGACTTAGGGTTAACCATAAGTGCTGATATGAAGGTTTCAGAGCAGTGCGGAATTGCTGCTTCAAAGGGAAATCAAATCCTTGGATTAATTAGGCGAAATATAGTGTATGTGAAAAACAACTAATAATACCGCTGTGCAAAACAATAGTTAGGCCTCATTTAGAATATTGTATACAAGCGTGGAGACCATATCGCAGGAAGAACAGATATGCTAGAAAGAATACAGAGGAGAGCGACTAAAATGATACAAAAACTGAGGGATCTTAGTTACGAGATACGCCTAAAAATGTGGTTTAACAAAAATAGAGACCAGGAGATTGAGAGGAGATCAGACAGAAGTGTTTAAAATATTAAATGGTTACAAAAATATTGATAGAAATATTTTTGTCTAAGTTAAGAAAGTTACATTAGTAAAGGAGCAGTGTAGATTAGATATAAAGAAAGTTCAAATTTTCACAAAGGAATAAATAAATGGAACATATTATCTGCTGATTGTGTGGGTGCTAGTAGCGTGAATATGTATAAAAATAAAATCGACACTTACCTCACAAGGGCGGGATACATGTAGATAAAAGGGTTGGACTCTCGATAAGCCAAAGGGCTTCCTTGTGCACCTGCCATCTAGAGCTAATTCTCTGGGTGGCAATCTTATTAAATCTTGTTAAATGCCGTTTCATGGTTGGTCTGATGTGCCAAAAATATTAGGTTTAGGGATATGTTTATAGTTACGTTTAGGGTTAGTGTTTGGTTTAGGGTTAGGTTGAAGGTTACATACCAGTTTCATATTGTATGCTTGTTGCATAAGTGCGGGAACGGGGGGGGGGGGGGGCAGGGGACAGTTCCGCCCGGAATTCCTCCGGGGGGCAGACATATGGTTCTGCCCCCCATTAAATGTGGGCGTGAATGTGTGTTTTTGTGGCGAGCGTCACTCAGTGGCGGGTGGAAATCGAAATTTTATGAGACGATTAATTTGTATTTCAACTGTGAAAGGTGTGTGCATTTGGAGGGCAGACATGTGGTTTTCTTTCCCCCAGTAATAGGCGGTGTAGCGGTGAAAATTTATTTTCCAAAGCACCCCCCCTCAGTCTTCGGATGGCATCATTCGTCCGTCTTACCCAGTTAAAGAGTGCCCTTGAAAAAAGCGTTTTTGTGTGATATGTGGATTTTTTTCCGAGCATTTTTACATGGGACATGTTGGTCCAGTGATTACTGAATGTACTACTGCATTAGCTCTCTCACGAGGTAGCAATAAATATGCGCTAGTCGCTCGCGTATTCGCGAGGTGGCTATTTTGCAGAGCGCACCAATATTTCAGAATCCGTCACCAGATTGGGGCGAAATTGAGGTTTGGGTGGATTTTTCGTGATGTGAGAATTTCACGAATTTTCCACAGCACTTGTGTCAATAGAGCTTAAATATGCCGTGAAATTTTCTAGAAAATTCTTACGCAAATTTTGCAGGAAATGTTATAATGGCCGCCTATGTAAAATCTAATGTGGTCTTATCCCAATTCAGCCGAGACAGCGGTGAGAAGCTGAAGTTACAGTGGCGCAGCGGCGAACACAGTCGAGCCAACCAAGACAACCAGAAGATGAAGGGAGATGTGAAAATACGGAGGCGCGGCGACGAAACACTTTCAGTGGTGCTGAAGCTCCGACAGCCCCCCCCCCCCCATCCCCCAATATGATTTTCATTCCCGCGCCACTGGTATGTTCTATCGTTATGCCCTATTAAAAACACAACAATCAACACAAAATCAGTGCTGTATTACCACATTATCAAGTTAGTGCATAAAAGATATGTAGTTAATTTTATTCCAAATTTGATTAATTTTGTTCAATACAACTTTATAACATAACACTGGGTGTTTTGTTTAATGGGAAAAATTTAAATAAATTACGTTACAAAAAACACACGTGCTTTCGAGTGATTGTGAGACACATTCTCTTCTTTCATCTGTTGCGTGATTTTGGCTCATTGTCAGCTGACGTTGCACATAATGCGTGTGTGTGTATGCGTGTGCGTGTGCAAGCGTGCGCGTGTGCGTGCATGTTTGTGTGTGTGTACGTGCGTGTGTGTGTTTGTGCGTGCGTGTTTGTGTATGCGCGTGTGTCTGTATGTGTGCGTGCGTGCGTGCGTGCGTAAGTTATGATGTTATCCAATATTATATTATATAATCCAATATTATATTATATAATTATATATGATATTTTTCTCCACGACGGTTTTCATCTTAAGCGTCGAACTTTTAAGGGTTCATCCACATGACCAGTCGGAAGAAAAGTAACACCTTAATTTCTTTGAAATTCCCGGGTTGTTAACGTCTTAGTGGTTTATGGTTCATATCGGACGTTAGACGGACGTAAATCGGTTGACCATAACGTAAGTCCACTTTTCATGACGTTACACGAGGAGCGCCAATCAATTGGAAACGTTTTACGTAACTTGTGATGATACAACAAACTGTTTCAAATTTTCGTCTTAACAAACGTAATTTATTAATCATCCGGAAAACCGCCTTCTGCATGTTTGTGCATGTAACGTCGTCCAGAGGATGTGCATTTTTGCTAGTGATTCCAATGGAGATATAAGTATTTTCCAAGTTGAAACTGATGAAGGATTAGTATCGATCCACACTGAATCAGAACAGACGGGTTGTTTTGAATATACTTAGTATGGAATGGAATATAATGCGTCGCGTTAATCTTTATAATATAGTGTCGGATTTCACTACTACACCCTAGTAATAAAACCGCTCAAACAGTTAATTACTGTTTGAAAAGGATTAAACAGGTATTAATCATATATAATTGTACGCATGATTTGATAGTACCTCTAGACCTGTTAGTAACAAGTTTGGCGGAAAGTATTTAGATGTCAGTCTTTGTTTGCTCAGGAGAATGTATACGGTCTCAGTTTACTCTGTACATCGTATTTTCTTACAGAGCCGATTAGTTTCTGTTATATCATTGTGTGCTGTAATTCTTGTTTGACATCATATATGCACGCCATATTTCCTTGTGTGTATGTTTGTACATTATGCAGCCGTCAACAACAGTCTGTTAATGCTTAAATGCTCAAGCATAGTTCGAAATAAACATTACTGTATGGTGCTGCCTCTATATTCAATAACACGGGTCACGATCATCGTAAAATAGAAACACCATAATCAGTCATACAGTCACATACGATCTCATAGCTGATATGTTTACGGTTTCTAAGGGTAATATCCATATTTCTGAGATATAGCTATATCTGATATTTTCAAGGAAAATCTTTCAATAAAAAAATATAATGCTTTCGCCTGTTTAGAAGACCTTGGGAATCAAGATCAAAGGCACATCTAGCCAACAGTGTTGGTTAATCACAAAAAAACGATATGCAGTATTTCAGTTAGCAACAGATGGATGAATACGCAAGGGAACTATATGGTGGATAAGTTTGGATTATATATCATTCCCACTAACTTTTCTTTTACAAATATGTTTACGTGTACATGATTATGTAAATTATTTCAACAAAATAAATTTTCAATAATTTGGCTTTTGTACGTGCACAACTGCATGTGCCCCTGTATGATGTGTCCTTCGCATCAGCAGGTCGTGTAGTCCAGTGAATGTGTCATTAATTATCCTATCCAAAACTGGTCCGACGTTCCTTGACCCCCAACCCGGTGTGCTAATATTCGTCACTGCGTGAGGGTGTTTAGTACCTATTTACGTCCTTCGCGTCATTACGAGAGGGTATTGGTTCAAGGACGAACAGCAATCTCAAGTTATCGGTAACACACACATTACCATCGTAAAATACCAATTCCATCAGTGGCAATCTCGAGTTACCCAAAGAAGTTTTGAAAGAAGCTCTAATAAGATGTCACCCAAAACAACACGTTCCAGACGACAGTTTGAAGCTATTATTGGCTTGTATGTATGTATGTATGTATGTATGTATGTATGTATGTATGTATGCATGCCAAACTTTCGGGATTTAATCTACGACCATATGGGATTGATGTAAGACGTACATTTTAAAAACAAAACACTCCATATATATCAATATTCACACCTTAAAAATAAGTAAATCAGCTGTTAGGAAGGTAAAACGTAATGTGTGCGTGATATATAAAACGTAACTAAACAGTTGCAGGAACCATGCGCGCGTGGCAAATACTTCAAGAAAACGGCCATTTTGTCATGGAATTGGCAACATGAAGTTGACGCTGACACAATATTCTTATGTCTACCCTCATTCCAATAGCAATAAGAATATTATTTGACAATTCCACACTATCACGACTATGGTATGTCGATGGACGTGAACCTCACATTCAATCCGATCTTCGTCATTTTTAACATATACAACGAGTATCTGCGAGCACGTTATGGTGTGTTGTTTCACAATGCTGTGTGTTTTCTATCATTTAATAAATATTGCTATTAAGACTGTCAATTACCATTGTCAGAATACCGCCATTTTTGCTAGTAATGTATAATTGGGGATACTAAGTCGAATTATGAAAAATATCACATACCCGGTGATAGGTGAAATTGCTAATTGTACAATTACGGTTAGGCTGTGTTTGGAATGTTGTACGTAGAAGCATGGAGGTCATATCATCAGAAGATATATGTGTTTATGAAGATATTGACAGAAAGTGTCTTGTCATGTACAATATAGGCAGTTGGACAAAGCAGTTAAGGAAAAGTGATTTTTTTATAGAATACGATAACTGTTTGGAACAAGTTATCTAATGAATGTTTTAATGAAAGCAGTGTAAATATATGTTTAAGATTAAAACTGGCATTAATCGCATAAGGACAGGCTATACATATAGAAGATTGTTTTAACTCTAAACAATTATGAACTTTTGGGTTGAACCCTCACTTGGTCCCTTCCTTGTTCAACACCGGCCAAGTGGGGAAGTCGGTCTGTGTAAAGCAAAAGGAATTAGCAATAAACCACTCTGTAAATTATGTTTACTGATAATGCTAATGCGATAAGGCACGAGTGGTACGGCTCATTTACTTAACAAGAAATAAGACGTGCACAGTGAAAGGAATCACTGATTGTTATCACTCGGCGGAAGAAGGAGTAATATCATAGATTGAATATATTCCACAGTGAAACCTCACACTAAACTATATGATACCATCAATCAAAAACGTGGTTTTAAATGTGGGTGAATTTCGTCTTAATAAAATATTATTGATGAACGTATTAGCAAACACCTTTTGAATGATACGTCAAATGTATGACTGACCAGAATTCCAAGATGTTTGAATAGGATGGCAATTCAATTCGCTTGGCTTCAATGCCACTCTTTTGGTCTCACTGCTACTCGTTTGGCCTCCCCGCCACAAATATGCCTTTTTTATAATATCTGTTTCGATAATCCAATTCAAATCCATTGCAAGACGGCAGCGACTGGGCTATATTTGTATTGTAAATAAGATCATCCGAACCAGTTCGCAAGATGCACTAAATAGAACGTCGTGCAATGGGGTTTAATAACAACTTACACAAACAGCGTTCACCCACGCCAGGAGAACGGAGGGGACAGCTACTCTCCGGACTATTACTTCTCGGACAACCACATTGACTTGATAACAAAATTGATCAGAACAAGTTTAGAATTAACTATTCTGCAACTACTATTTGTTTTATTTCGTCAGCTGAATTTACAACTTGTCTCAAATGTGTGAGTGTGTGAGCGTGTGTGAGCGTGTGCGTGTGTGCGTGCGTGCGTGCGTGTGCGTGTCATAAATGGAACTGGGGGAGCGGAATGTCGACATTACACAACGATTCCATTTTAGTGTGCCTCTAAGCTTGGATTTTAGGGAATTGAAACATGATAGATATATTGTTGTTGTTGATGATGTTGTTGTTGTTGTTATTTTTACTAATGTACGTTAAATGGGTATACTATGGACCTGTTGCAAACCGAAAAGTGTGTTTTACTGCGAATTAAATAACCAAAACTGTCCACGCAAACATTCTCTTTGACAACAAACCATGCTCGAGGATGAACGAATCCGAACATCTCAAATTAAGGACGCGTCAATGTCCCGTTATCGCAGTCACTGTATTGCAATGTAATCGCACTATTCCGTCTGTCCGGGGCTGTCATCGACTGACGTCACTACGGTCAGCAATTGAGGTCATGCTTGTTATTGCGCGGCCAGACGAGGTCATCCTCGGTCCGAACGTTACTCAATCCATGCGCCCGCTCGCCGGTCAGTGAGCTGTGACATCAGAGCGTCAGGGGTTATGACACAGTTGGACTTCCTGCTTCGTTACAGAAAAAAAGTGCAATGTATTTTTGAGAAATAATTTGTTACATAATCCACCTGCTCTGACAAAATTGCATTTGAGTAGTCAGATTTCCCGATTTGATTGTAGACGCTGTTGACAGTAAAATGGTGTATTTGTAGCTGATGTTAATAAGTTGAAATGTATGTAGCAGCAATTTGGCTAGTTGACCCTTTAGCCGGATTACTGCCTGCATCCATTCGTAAATATTGACGGGTGTCACACATACAGGCATTTTACGAGAGTTAGGAATACCAGATTTTAATTAAACTCGACCATCATGTCAATGAGATTATAATAACAGCAGATGAAGTTTAAGAAATATTGCAAGTCTCGTTTTCTTATAATCAGACAAAACATTAGCATGGTCGCCAATGGGAAAACTAACAATGTGGTGGCCCCTGCCGTCGCCTAGACAATGAGTCAACGACCTCGACGGTCATCGCGGCTCATTCACCTTGTGTAATCCTGACCTTAGCGGGTTGCGCGCTCGTTATAAAGCCGCGGCGGAGCGATGTGAGCGGCAGTTCACTCACAGTGAATCGTTGTACTCAGCCATACTTTCCTACTTTCGTCATTTGTCGTTCGTTTCCACAATCATGGGCAAATTCAAGAGGGTTCTCGTACTTGAGGTAGAGATGGCCAAAGACAAGAACGCGTCTACCCCCGGGGGTAAGTACAGGAAGGATACACCGTGGCTGGTGGAGGCCTTCAAGAAGAAGGGAGTCGAGTCGGAGGTGCTGTTCGTTACGAACAAGGACACGGCGGAGAGTCTCCTCGCCAAATACCCCGACACAGCATTCCTAGGACGTGTTAATCCGATGGATTATCCAGTTCTGTCCCTCGACGAGTACGTCGCCATGCTGGACGGGTTGAACGCGAAGGGCGCGCTGTTCGGCCCGCTGCCAGAGCACATGGACCGGCTCGGCAGCAAGATGATCCTGTTCGAGCTGAAGGACTCGGCGATGGGAGACCGCGAAGTGCGCCTGCACATGCTCGCCGACCTGAAGGCGAACAAGGGCGAGATGGAGAAGATCCTCCCGAAGGGTGGCGAGCCGAGGGTTCTGAAGATGATGCGCGGCTCGACGGGGCTCGGCGTGTGGAAGCTACAGAACAAGGGAGACAACGAGATCGCCATGACCGACGCGTACACGTCAACAACGGAAGTGCTATCTCGCGACCAGGTCCTCGTTAAGTTCTGCGAGCTGTCGCAGGAGGATGCCATCAGTATGTCTTTCCTCCCCCTAATCAAGGACGGCGAGTTCCGCTTCCTCATGAGTAAACACAAGGTATGTAGAATTGCTCTTAATGTGCGTGTATCTATTGACGCTATTATAAGTAGGCCTCTGTAATATTGTTTGATGGTACATTTACATTGAACGGCTGATCAATAGCAATTTCGACACTGTCCCATGTTGACAAACAATTACCCAAATATCTCCTCAAACGTGTGAACCTGTTGTGAGTAATGTTACTATGACAACAGCCGATGCTAAATTGGTCTCATGTGCTGCCACAGTCACAGCAGAATATGTGATGTGATGACGAATGTTGTATGGGTGCAAAAGATTCGCTACTCAACTAAATATTCCTCAATTTACTTCTAATTTAAATGGTGAATAAATGTCCTGTTTTCAATAAGTGCTATTGTTGGCCTATATCTACACTGTATGTCAATATTTTACAGTTTCACGCCACCGTTTTCGACAAGTTGGCAATGTACAATGATTTAAATTTGAATGATATAAAATATGGTTAATTAAGTAACATAATATGGAGGATGTAAACCACCCGTTCACGTGTTGATCCACACTGTGTATCATTAGTTCCCTCTCTAACCGCCCGGTCCCTGCCTACAGATTCTGGAGGTTGTGCACAAGAAGCCGGTCGACGAGACGGCCTTCACCGCGACTCTTCGCAGCGGTGCCGTTTACAACATACTCGACCTGACGGAGCACAAGAAGATGGTAGAGGCCGTCGAGCAGTGGTCGCACAACATCAAGAAGATCATGAAGATCGACGACGTCCCCTACTGGTGGTCGGTCGACTGTATCGAGGCAGAGGGCGCGCCCACTGGCGATCAGATCCCGAGCAGCAACCCGACGCGCCACCTGCTGCTGAGCGAGATCAACTGCAGTTGTCTTGGTCTTGTCGCCGACACGTCGGAGGAGGCGAAACAGAAGGGTATGAAATTCGCCGAGATGATAGCCGATATTGTGCTATAGAAAGAGGCTCATTATTCCTCAGTGTGTGTGTATAGGTAAACAATCTGGCTGCTCTATCATCTACAACGGGTCGGTGTGAAAGAACTCGCCTGAAAAACAAACAACAACAAAATGTAAAAAGGTGCACCTGCAGTACCAACTAAGTCGGTCTAAAATGACACGTATATGTGATATTTTATAACAGTTGTATGCGTAGGCAGTGTCTTTCTTAATTGACCAATTTATTACTGATGAATTATCGTTTTGTACTGGAATTGTGTGGTACTGTCCTGTCAAATAGATATCTTTTTTTTTTTTTAATTGGTACGTTCGTTAATTAATTGGTCGATATTGTGCTACAGTAACAGGCTCATTAGTCATCAGTATGTGTGTATAGGTAAGCAATCTGGATGCACTTTCATCTACAAAGGTTCGGTGTGAAAGAACTCGCCCCAAAAACAAGCAGCAAAAAGTTGTAAAAAAAGGTGCAGCTGCAATACCAACTACTTGCATTTTTGTTAATCTGTATAAATCGGTATAAAATGACAGGTATATGTGATATTTAACAACCAGTGTATACATAGGCATTGTATTTCATAATTGATCAATTTATTACTGATGAATAATCGTTTTGTACTGGAATTGTGTGGTATTGTCCTTTCAAGTAGATAGTTTTTTTAATATAAATTTGTGCGTTCGTTAGTTAATTGGTCGTTGAATCGACCAGTTAGTGAGATCCACGCGTACTTAACGGTGGGTAGAGGTCGTTTCGGATGACGACCCGGTGATGTACATTATCACGTGTTTTAGTATCCCTGTAAATAAGATCGGTGATAGTGCACTGTATTGTTATAATTTGTTAATTGTAAACTGTAACTTTTGTATGGATGTCCACCAGTTTTCTGTTAAATTACGTCACATTTAGGGAATTTTATTACAGCGTGTGACGTGATGTGTTTTATTACGTGTTTTCTCAATGTGCTATATTATTACGTCGATTAAATGCACTGTACGTGACGTGTTATGTTTGAGTCTACAACGTGTGGGTAGTCTATTGTTTAGCGTGAATCACGTGCCATAACTGTATCATAAGGTTTACTATGTATATATATACATTTGCACTGCATTTATTGATGGAACGACCGACTATTATGTATGCGAATGGTATAATTAAAAATGAACCGTAAATGGAACAACATCATTCGTGTTTCATACTTACTTACTTACTTACTTACTTACTTAATTACTTGTTTAATCCGCTTCGCTCAAACTGAATTATAGGGCGGAAGCAACACTGTACCAACTCCCTCTTTTTGTGACGGATTCCTTCACCTTTTTTCAAATAGTGCCACATTTTGTCATTTATTCAGCCACAGACTCCAGTTTTTGTTCCATTGCGAGTCCCATCATAGGAATTGTTTTGTGACATTATTGTTTTCTTCCCGGACGACGGGTCACGTCCAAGTCCACATACATTTCACTTTCCTTGTTGTGTTCGTTGGAACTTTTTCCTCATGTAACAAATATGAGACATTTATCTTCTTGTGTTGTGTCTTTCCACACGACTGATCCTCACCTTCCCTAACCATTGTTAACATTCTGCCTGTTTCTCAGCATTTGTTTTGTACTTGCCTTTTTAAGTCTCTCTAAAAACCCGTTGTTCCCTCTTGGCCTTTTCTTGTCACCGTCTTTCTATATTGTCAGCTCAAAAAACGTCTTTCTTCTCAATATGTGTACAATACAGTTCCCCCTCTCTTTATAACTACCATCAATCTTTTTTATTCTCATGCGCTTAGACGATTCTGCAAAATTACTTGCAAATCCAATTATATTTCGTAGTTGGATGAGTTATTGTCATTCGATTTTGTGTATATACAACATTCAGAAACATTAATTTAGTGATATAATAACAGTATTAAACAAACGAAATTTCCGGTTGCGGGCAAGCAACAAAAAACGTATTTTATCAATGGAATTACTTATGTTAATGCACAATCACAGATGAATCACCACAGCTTTGGTAATTTAACAAGATTAAGCACACATTAAAACATCACACTTAAGATTAGACGGGCCAGTGACATATTTATGGGCCGATGCATACCTGTATTGTTAATAATAAGATTGTTTAATTATTTAAACCTCAACTTTTATCATTTGTTTTGGAATGTACTAATTAACTATAGCTAGTAGTATTAGTGTTAGTATTAGTAGTAGTAGTGGATCTGCGCCCTGGTGTCTTAGATCAGTTGTTGGCTTAGTTGTTTGAGACTCCTGTGTAGTTCCTGCCTCCATGTGGATCGGTCTCAAGCAAGCTCCTCCCAGTTGACAACATCCATAGCAAGTGCCTTCAGGGGTTATGACACAGTTGGACTACTGTTGTAGGCACTTTTGTGCGTTCGTTTGTAAAATTGATGGTGTATAGTGTTTACAAAAGAATGCACAAAAGCGCCTACAATAGGCAACAGCAACAACGCATATAAAAAGCTCTGCAGCGTAATGAGGATATTCCACGATGATATGAGAGGTACAATTCTGTACGACGGTTGTATATCTGAGACTTTAGGTTCTCACCCTAAAGAGAAAGTATTTATATTCGATAATTGTAGCTAATTATTGATGCTGAACAATTCTACCTATTAATTTTGCTGGAAAATATTCAAATGTAAGATGTAATATATAAACTATAATAGTTTACCAGTTGTCATAACACAATCAGTGTTTATAAACGAACGCACCAAAGCGCCTATAACCGGAAATTGCAATAACGCATACAAAAAGGAGCGCAGCGATCGTGCGAATCCTTGTGAATGTTGTCCGCCCGGTCCTCCCATGCTTGGTCCGCCTTTTAGTGTGCGACACATGTCATATATTCACTCGGGCATTCATGGACCAGGTTACTCCATAAGGTTCGTGCACTCGCTTACTTGACGTAAATTGATTCCTGCACCCATCAACGTACAAATCTATTTAAACTAAATTCGCAGGGGGGGGACTCACAGAGAAGCCCGAAACTTGAGGCATAGACAAAGACAGCACAAATAAATCAGTAAAAAAGCACGCTCTGGAAAATTATTCTGAAGCTGGATATAAATGTGTTTGTTTAGATGCAATGATTATAATAAACAAAAGAAATGAACTAAACATTATGGTAAAAGATATTAACCATCACGTAATAGGTATAACCGAATCATGGGTCACCACCGATATATCAGATGCCGAATTGGGACTGACAGGATTTGTAATGTTTAGGAAAGTTAAATAGTAAGAAGGGAGGTGGAGTTATTTTATATATTAAAGATTCTATCCAGGCTGATGAAATAAAATTAGAAAGAGAAGCAGATTGCGAACAAGCTGATTGGTGTAACATAGATACAGGAAATTCCACGTTAACGTTTGGGTTAGTTTATCGAAGTTCAAATATAAGCATATAAGAGAATAAAAAAGTACAAAACGCTCTACAGGAAGTAGGCAAACGGGAGTGTAGTATTACAGGGGATTTTAACCATAATACAATGGAAATCTCCACAGAGTATGGGGAGTGAGGACCACACGTTTTTAGTTTTAGTACAAAATAATTTCCTTTCTCAACATATGCTAGAACCAACGAGGGGTGATAATGTGTTATACATTGTTTTGTCCTCACAGAACGAAAAAATTGACAATGTCAAGAGATGTGAGCCACTGGGATGCAGTGATCACAACCAGATAGATTTACAATCAAAGTAAAATCAGAAAAGAATAGTAAAAAGCATTACTGGAGAAATGCCCACAAAGGAACATATAAGGACACGAGGAAATATTTAGCAAAGGTAGAAAGGAATAACACACTGGAGAATAAGACAGCACCAGAATGCTGGAATACCTTATAGAGCGAAATTGAGTGCATCGTCGATACATTTGTTCCCTTGAAAAAACAAGGGAAACGGTCCAAAAAGATACACTTACAAAGAAATGATGTGGAAGTCGTATAGACGTACTGGAAATGATGACGACTACAACATTTATAAAGAAGCACTTGAACAAGCTACACCGGGAATTGTAATTTCAAAGAAAATGTATGAACACAAATTAGCTTGTAATATAAAATATGACAGCAATAGTTTTTTATGCGTATGTTCGAAGCAAACAGGAACTTAAGGATAAGGTCGGTCCTCTAGAAGATATTGCTGGAAATATAATATCAGAGGGACTATTAATGGCAGAAGACCTGAATGAGTATTTTAGTTCGGTGTTTATCAAGAAAGACATTAGTTCACTGCCAGTACCAGAAGCTCCGTTCAACGGGGCATAATCAGACTATTTCGGACAGATAATTGTAACCCCGGGATTGGTAGGGGTAAATCTACACAAAAGTCAATGACTTCGTATTTACCCCCTTCAAACATTGTATATTCTCACTTGTATTATAGTTAAATTTGTTTGGTTGTCTTGTCTTGTATATATTGTTATCAATGTTCTGAATAAACGTTCATTCTTCTTCTTCTTCTGGTAGTTAAGAAAATAAGGGCTATGAAGGATACTAAATCACCTGGAGTGGATGGGATTCCGTCCAAAATACGACTACAAATTGTACAGCAAATTAGCATACTGGTTGCACCAGTTTTCAATTTGTCGTTAGAAGAAGGAGTGGTTCCTTTACAATGGAAAGAAGAAAACGTTTTACCGTTACATAAGAAAGGTTCGAGAAAGAAGTCAGAGAACTATAGACAAGTGAGTTTAACATCGGTGATTTGCAAGTTATTAAAAAGACTAATTAAAGATCACATGGTAGATTTTCTTGTTAAACATAACTTGATAAACCCATTTCAAAATTGGTTTCTAAAAACGTGGTCATGCTTAACAAATATGTTATGTTTTTTGGAAGATTTCGCTAAGTGGGTAGACGAGGAATCACCAGTAGATATCATCTACTTACATTTTTGAAAAAGCTTTCGAGAAAGTGCCAAATCAAAGATTACTGTTTAATCTAAAGGCCCATGGCATGGGAAATGATATAATTAATTGGATAAAAAAATGGCAGATAAACAGAAAACAACGGGTAGTAGTTGATGAGGTATATATATATCAACGATTTGGTTGATTATATAACAAACAAGGTGTCGAAATTGCCGGATGATACAAACGTGTTTAGAAGGATTAAAAGTGATGGAGATAGACAGCTGACAATGAGCCAAAATCACGCAAAAGATGAAAGAAGAGAATGTATCTCACAATCACTCGAAAGCACGTGTGTTTTTTGTAACGTAATTTATTTAAACTTTTCCCATTAAACAAA
The DNA here is from genome assembly GCA_963995525.1 of Escarpia spicata. Lineage (NCBI taxonomy): Eukaryota > Metazoa > Annelida > Polychaeta > Sabellida > Siboglinidae > Escarpia > Escarpia spicata. The sequence goes on along the minus strand of OZ023214.1, from coordinate 38,954,051 downwards.
TCACCCAGTGTTATGTTATAAAGTTGTATTGAACAAAATTAATCAAATTTGGAATAAAATTAACTACATATCTTTTATGCACTAACTTGATAATGTGGTAATACAGCACTGATTTTGTGTTGATTGTTGTGTTTTTAATAGGGCATAACAATAGAACATGCCAGTGGCGCGGGAATGAAAATCATATTGGGGGGTGGGGGGGGGGGGCTGTCGGAGCTTCAGCACCACTGAAAGTGTTTCGCCGCCGCGCCTCCGTATTTTCACATCTCCCTTCATCTTCTGGTTGTCTTGGTTGGCTCGACTGTTTTCGCTGCTGCGCCACTGTAACTTCAGCTTCTCACCGCTGTCTCGGCTGAATTGGGATAAGACCACATTAGATTTTACATAGGCGGCCATTATAACATTTCCTGCAAAATTTGCGTAAGAATTTTCTTGAAAATTTCACGGCATATTTAAGCTCTATTGACACAAGTGCTGTGGAAAATTCGTGAAATTCTCACACCACGAAAAATCCACCCAAACCTCAATTTCGCCCCAATCTGGTGACGATTCTGAAATATTGGTGCGCTCTGCAAAATAGCCACCTCGCGAATACGCGAGCGACTAGCGCATATTTATTGCTACCTCGTGAGAGAGCTAATGCAGTAGTACATTCAATACTCACTGGACCAACATGTCCCATGTAAAAATACTCGGAAAAAAATCCACATATCACACAAAAACCCTTTTTTCAAGGGCACTCTTTAACTGGGTAAGACGGACGAATGATGACATCCGAAGACTGAGGGGGGAGGTGCTTTGGAAAATAAATTTTCACCGCTACACCGCCTATTACTGGGGGGCAGAAAACCATATGTCTGCCCTGCAAATGCACACACCTTTCACAGTTGAAATACAAATTAATCGTCTCATAAAATTTCGATTTCCACCCGCCACTGAGTGACGCTCGCCACAAAAACACACATTCACGCCCACATTTAATGGGGGGCAGAACCATATGTCTGCACCCCGGAGGAATTCCGGGCGGAACTGTCCCCTGCCCCCCCCCCCCCCCCCCCGTTCCCGCACTTATGCAACAAGCACACAATATGAAACTGGTATGTAACCTTCAACCTAACCCTAAACCAAACACTAACCCTAAACGTAACTATAAACCTATCCCTAAACCTAATATTTTTTGCACATCAGACCAACCATGAAACGGCATTTAACAAGATTTAATAAGATTGCCACCCAGAGAATTAGCTCTAGATGGCAGGTGCACAAGGAAGCCCTTTGACTTATCGGGAGTCCAACCCTTTTATCTACATGTATCCCGCCCTTGTGAGGTAAGTGTCGATTTTGTTTTTAAACATATTGACGCTTCTAGCACCCACACAATCAGCAGATAATATGTTCCATTTATTTATTCCTTGTTTTGAAAATTTGAACTTTCTTTATATCTAATCTACACTGCTCCTTTACTAAAGTAACTTTCTTAACTTAGACAAAAATATTTCTATTAATATTTTTGTAACCATTTAATATTTTAAACACTTCTGTCTGATCTCCTCTCAATCTCCTGGTCTCTATTTTTGTTAAACCACATTTTTAGGCGTATTTCATAACTAAGATCCCTCAGTTTTTGTATCATTTGAGTCGCTCTCCTCTGTATTCTTTCTAGCATATCTGTTCTTCCTGTGATATGGCCTCCACGCTTGTATACCATATTCTAAATGAGGCCTAACTATTGTTATGCACAGCGGTATTATTAGTTGTTTTTCCACATACACTATATTTCGCCTAATTAATCCAAGGATTTGATTTCCCTTTGAAGCAGCAATTCCGCTCTGCTCTGAAACCTTCATATCAGCACTTATGGTTAACCCTAAGTCCTTTTCTTTTACAATAGTACTTAGTAAACTAACCCCCCATTATATATTGTACATCTTCATTCCCATGTCCTGTGTGGAGGCATTTATATTTCCAAAAATTGAACAACATTTGCCACATTTCAGACCATTTGATCAACCTTGAAAATGCTGTCTATCTCCATCACTTTTAATCCTTCTAAACAATTTTGTATCATCCGGCAATTTCAACACCTTGGTTGTTATATAATCAACCAAATCGTTGATATATATATACCTCATCAACTACTACCCGTTGTTTTCTGTTTATCTGCCATTTTTTTATCCAATTAATTATACCATTTCCCATGCCATGGGCCTTTAGATTAAACAGTAATCTTTGATTTGGCACTTTCTCGAAAGCTTTTTCAAAAATGTAAGTATATGATATCTACTGGTGATCCCTCGTCTACCCACTTAGCGAAATCTTCCAAAAAACATAACATATTTGTTAAGCATGACCACGTTTTTAGAAACCAATTATGAGATGGGTTTATCAAGTTATGTTTAACAAGAAAATCTACCATGTGATCTTTAATTAGTCTTTTTAATAACTTGCAAATCACCGATGTTAAACTCACTTGTCTATAGTTCTCTGACTTCTTTCTCGAACCTTTCTTATGTAACGGTAAAACGTTTTCTTCTTTCCATTATAAAGGAACCACTCCCTCTTCTAACGACAAATTGAAAACTGGTGCAACCAGTATGCTAATTTGCTGTACAATTTGTAGTCGTATTTTGGACGGAATCCCATCCACTCCAGGTGATTTATTATCCTTCATAGCCCTTATTTTCTTAGCTACCAGAAGAAGAAGAAGAATGAACGTTTATTCAGAACATTGATAACAATATATACAAGACAAGACAACCAAACAAGTTCAACTATAATACAAGTGAGAATATACAATGTTTGAAGGGGGTAAATACGAAGTCATTGACTTTTGTGTAGATTTACCCCTACCAATCCCGGGGTTACAATTATCTGTCCGAAATAGTCTGATTATGCCCCGTTGAACGGAGCTTCTGGTACTGGCAGTGAACTAATGTCTTTCTTGATAAACACCGAACTAAAATACTCATTCAGGTCTTCTGCCATTAATAGTCCCTCTGATATTATATTTCCAGCAATATCTTCTAGAGGACCGACCTTATCCTTAAGTTCCTGTTTGCTTCGAACATACGCATAAAAAAACTATTGCTGTCATATTTTATATTACAAGCTAATTCTTGTTGATACATTTTCTTTGAAATTATAATTCCCGGTGTAGCTTGTTCAAGTGCTTCTTTATAAATGTTGTAGTCGTCATCATTTCCAGTACGTCTATACAACTTCCACATCATTTCTTTGTAAGTGTATCTTTTTGGACCGTTTCCCTTCTTTTTTCAAGTGAACAAATTTATCGACGATGCACTCAATTTCGCTCTATAAGGTATTCCAGCGTTCTGGTGCTGTCTTATTCTCCAGTGTGTTATTCCTTTCTACCTTTGCTAAATATTTCCTCGTGTCCTTATATGTTCCTTTGTGGGCATTTCTCCAGTAATGCTTTTTACTATTCTTTTCTAATTTTACTTTGATTGTAAATCTATCTGGTTGTGAACACTGCATCCCAGTGGCTCACATATCTTGACATTGTCAATTTTTTCGTTCTGTGAGGATAAAACAATGTATAACACATTATCACCCCTGGTTGGTTCTAGCATATGTTGAGAAAGGAAGTTATTTTGTACTAAAACTAAAAACGTGTGGTCCTCACTCCCCATACTCTGTGGAGATTTCCATTGTATTATGGTTAAAATCCCCTGTAATACTACACTCCCGTTTGCCTACTTCCTGTAGAGCGTTTTGTACTTTTTTATTCTCTTATATGCTTATATTTGAACTTCGATAAACTAACCCAAACGTTAACGTGGAATTTCCTGTATCTATGTTACACCAATCAGCTTGTTCGCAATCTGCTTCTCTTTCTAATTTTATTTCATCAGCCTGGATAGAATCTTTAATATATAAAATAACTCCACCTCCCTTCTTACTATTTAACTTTCCTAAACATTACAAATCCTGTCAGTCCCAATTCGGCATCTGATATATCGGTGGTGACCCATGATTCGGTTATACCTATTACGTGAGGGTTAATATCTTTTACCATAATGTTTAGTTCATTTCTTTTGTTTATTATAATCATTGCACCTAAACAAACACATTTATATCCAGCTTCAGAATAATTTTCCAGAGCGTGCTTTTTTACTGATTTATTTGTGCTGTCTTTGTCTATGCCTCAAGTTTTGGGCTTCTCTGTGAGTCCCCCCCTGCGAATTTAGTTTAAATAGATTTGTACGTTGATGGGTGCAGGAAGCACTTTACGTCAAGTAAGCGAGTGCACGAACCTTATGGAGTAACCTGGTCCATGAATGCCCGAGTGAATATATGACATGTGTCGCACACTAAAAGGCGGACCAAGCATGGGAGAACCAGGCGGACAACATTCACAAGGATTCGCACGATCGCTGCGCTCCTTTTTGTATGCGTTGTTGCAGTTTCCGGTTATAGGCGCTTTGGTGCGTTCGTTTATAAACACTGATTGTGTTATGACAGCTGGTAAACTATTATAGTTTATATATTACATCTTACATTTGAATATTTTCCAGCAACATTAATAGGTAGAATTGTTCAGCATCAATAATTTCAATATTAGCTACAATTATCGAATATAAATACTTTCTCTTTAGGGTAAGAACCTAAAGTCTCAGATATACAACCGTCGTACAGGATTGTACCTCTCATATCATCGTGGAATATCCTCATTACGCTGCAGAGCTTATTACATGCGTTGTTGCTGTTGCCTATTGTAGACGCTGTTGTGCATTCTTTTGTAAACACTATACACCATCAATTTTACAAACGAACACAGAAAAAGTGCCTACAACAGTAGTCCAACTGTGTCATAACCCCTGAAGGCACTTCATATGGATGTTGTCAACTGGGAGGAGCTTGCTTGAGACCGATCCACATGGAGGCAGGAACTACACAGGGGTCTGAAACAACTAAGCCAACAACTGATCTAAGACACCAGGGCGCAGATCCATAGTCTTACGATACTGCAGGCTGCTTACTACTACTACTACCAACACTACTACTACTAATACTAACACTAATACTACTAGCTATAGTTAATTAGTACATTCCAAAACAAGTGATAAAAGTTGAGGTTTAAATAATTAAACAATCTTATTATTAACAATACAGGTGTGCATCGGCCCATAAATATGTCACTGGCCCGTCTAATCTTAAGTGTGATGTTTTAATGTGTGCTTAATCTTGTTAAATTACCAAAGCTGTGGTGATTCGTCTGTGATTGTGCATTAATATAAGTAATTCCATTGATAAAATACGTTTTTTGTTGCTTGCCCGCAACCGGAAATTTCGTTTGTTTAATACTGTTATTATATCACTAAATTAATGTTTCTGAATGTTGTATATACACAAAATCGAATGACAATAACTCATCCAACTACGAAATATAATTGGATTTGCAAGTAATTTTGCAGAATCGTCTAAGCGCATGAGAATAAAAAAGATTGATGGTAGTTATAAAGAGAGGGGGAACTGTATTGTACACATATTGAGAAGAAAGACGTTTTTTGAGCTGACAATATAGAAAGACGGTGACAAGAAAAGGCCAAGAGGGAACAACGGGTTTTTAGAGAGACTTAAAAAGGCAAGTACAAAACAAATGATGAGAAACAGGCAGAATGTTAACAATGGTTAGGGAAGGTGAGGATCAGTCGTGTGGAAAGACACAACACAAGAAGATAAATGTCTCATATTTGTTACATGAGGAAAAAGTACCAACGAACAAAACAAGGAAAGTGAAATGTATGTGGACTTGGACGTGACCCGTCGTCCGGGAAGAAAACAATAATGTCACAAAACAGTTCCTATGATGGGACTCGCAATGGAACAAAAAACTGGAGTCTGTGGCTGAATAAATGACGAAATGTGGCACTATTTGGAAAAAGATGAAGGAATCCGTCACAAAAAGAGGGAGTTGGTGTAGTGTTGCTTCCGCCCTATAATCCAGTTTGAGCGAAGCGGATTAAACAAGTAATTAATTAATTAAGTAAGTAAGTAAGTAAGTATGAAACACGAATGATGTTGTTCCATTTACGGTTCATTTTTAATTATACCATTCGCATACAAAATAGTCGGTCGTTCCATCAATAAATGCAGTGCAAATGTATATATATACATACATAGTAAACCTTATGATACAGTTATGGCACGCGATTCACGCTAAACAATAGACTACCCACACGTTGTAGACTCAAACATAACACGTCACCTACAGTGCATTTAATCGACGTAATAATATAGCACATTGAGAAAACACGTAATAAAACACATTACGTCACACGCTGTAATAAAATTCCCTAAATGTGACGTAATTTAACAGAAAACTGGTGGACATCCATACAAAAGTTACAGTTTACAATTAACAAATTATAACAATACAGTGCACTATCACCGATCACATTTACAGGGATACTAAAACACGTGATAATGTACATCACCGGGTAGTCATCCGAAACGACCTCTACCCACCGTTAAGTACGCGTGGATCTCACTAACTGGTCGATTAAACGACCAATTAACTAACGAACGCACCAATTTATATAAAAAAAACTATCTACTTGAAAGGACAATACCACACAATTCCAGTACAAAAGGATTATTCATCAGTAATAAATTGATCAATTATGAAATACAATGCCTATGTATACACTGGTTGTAAAATATCACATATACCTGTCATTTTAGACCGATTTATACAGATTAACAAAAATGCAAGTAGTTGGTATTGCAGCTGCACCTTTTTTTACAACTTTTTGCTGTTTGTTTTTGGGGCGAGTTCTTTCACACCGAACCTTTGTAGATGAAAGTGCATCCAGATTGCTTACCTATACACACATACTGATGACTAATGAGCCTGTTACTGTAGCACAATATCGACCAATTAATTAACGAACGTACCAATTTATATATAAAATGATATCTATTTGACAGGACAGTTCCACACTATTCCAGTACAAAACGATAATTCATTAGTAATAAATTGGTCAATTAAGAAAGACACTGCCTACGCATACAACTGTTATAAAATATCACATATACGTGTCATTTTAGACCGACTTAGTTGGTACTGCAGGTGCACCTTTTTTACATTTTGTTGTTGTTTGTTTTTCAGGCGAGTTCTTTCACACCGAACCGTTGTAGATGATAGAGCAGCCAGATTGTTTACCTATACACACACACTGAGGAATAATGAGCCTCTTTCTATAGCACAATATCGGCAATCATCTCGGCGAATTTCATACCCTTCTGTTTCGCCTCCTCTGACGTGTCGGCGACAAGACCAAGACAACTGCAGTTGATCTCGCTCAGCAGCAAGTGGCGTGTCGGGTTGCTGCTAGGGATCTGGTCTCCAGTGGGCGCGCCCTCTGCCTCGATACAGTCGACCGACCACCAGTAGGGGACGTCGTCGATCTTCATGATCTTCTTGATGTTGTGCGACCACTGCTCGACGGCGTCTACCATCTTCTTGTGCTCGATCAAGTCGAGGATGTTGTAGATGGCACCGCTGCGAAGCGTCGCGGTGAAGGCCGTCTCGTCGACCGGCTTCTTGTGCACAACCTCCAGAATCTGAAAGCAGGGACCGGGCGGTTAGACGGGGAACTAACGATACAGCTTGGATCAACACGTGGACGGGGTGGTGGGTTACACCCTCCATATGTTACTTAATTTACCATATTGTGTTATATCATTCAAATGTAAATCATTGTACATTGCCAACTTGTAGAAAACGGTGGCGAGAAACTGTAAAATATTGGCAGATAAAGGCTAACAATAGCACTTATTAAAAATAGAAATGTATTCAACATTTAAATTAGAAGTAAATTGAGGAAGACTTAGTTGAGTAGCGAATCTTTTGCACCCAGACAACATTCGTCATCACATCACATATTCTGCTGTGACTGTGGCAGCACTTGAGACCAATGTAGCATCGTCTGTTGCCATGTTAACATTACTCACAACAGCTTCACACGTTTGAGGAGATATGTGGGTAATTGTTTGTCAACATGACAGTGTCGGGATTGCTATTGATCAGCCGTTCAATATAAATGTACCATCAAACAATACTACAGAGGCCTACTTATAATAGTGTCGATAGATACACGCACATTAAGAGCAATTCTACATACCTTGTGTTTGCTCATGAGGAAGCGGAACTCGCCGTCCTTGATTAGGGGGAGGAAAGACATACTGATGGCATCCTCCTGCGACAGCTCGCAGAACTTGACGAGGACCTGGTCGCGAGATAGCACTTCCGTTGTTGACGTGTACGCGTCGGTCATGGCGATCTCGTTGTCTCCCTTGTTCTCCAGCTTCCACACGCCGAGCCCCGTCGAGCCGCGCATCATCTTCAGCACCCTCGGCTCGCCACCCTTCGGGAGGATCTTCTCCATCTCGCCCTTGTTCGCCTTCAGGTCGGCGAGCATGTGCAGGCGCACCTCGCGGTCTCCCATCGCCGAGTCCTTCAGCTCGTACAGGATCATCTTGCTGCCGAGCCGGTCCATGTGTTCGGGCAGCGGGCCGAACAGCGCGCCTTTCGCGTTCAACCCGTCCAGCATGGCGACGTACTCGTCGAGGGACAGCACTGGATAATCCATAGGATTAACACGTCCTAGGAACGCTGTGTCGGGGTATTTAGCGAGGAGACTCTCCGCCGTGTCCTTGTTCGTAACGAACAACACCTCCGACTCGACTCCCTTCTTCTTGAAGGCCTCCACCAGCCACGGGGTATCCTTCCTGTACTTACCCCCGGGGGTAGATGCGTTCTTGTCTTTGGCCATCTCAACCTCGAGTACCAGAACCTTCTTGAACTTGCCCATGATTGTGCGAACGAACGACAAATGACGAACGTAGGAAAGTATGGCTGAGTACAACGATTCACTGTTAGTGAACTGCCGCTCACATCGCTCCGCCGCGGCTTTATAGCGAGCGCGCAGCCCGCTAAGGTCAGTGTCACACTAGGTGAATGAGCCGCGACGACCGTCGAGGACGTTGACTCATTGTCTATGCGCCGGCAGTGGTCAGCACACTGTTAGTTTTCCCATTGGCGACCATGTTAAAGTTTTGTCTGATTATACGAAAACGTGACCTAGAATATTTCTTAAACTTCTCACCTGCTATTATTGTCATCTCATTGACAAACTGGTTGAGTTTATACAAAATATAATATTTCGTAAAATGCCTGCATGTGTGACACACGTCAATATTTACCAATGGATGCAGGCAGTATTCCGGCTAATTCAATTCAATTCAATATGTTTTATTCAAGCAAACATCCAAACAGACAGTGTAGGTTGTAATCGCCTCAACATGACAGTTGTGACATAGAATGTATTATACATAACGTTGTTTGAAAGGAATGCACAAGAAGTAAAAAAACTTATAGTTAATATATACCCTAACTATATGTTATATATATAACAGTAGAGAAAATATAAGATTAATGTGTGAATATTGCACACATCCGAAAAGCCTACACATATAAGGAAACATTTTAATACTGCAGTTCACATAATCACGTATGTATGATTAGTACAAAATAACTAAATGTAAAATTTAAAAAAATACATATGATTCTGATATTTCAGAATCAGTTTCAATAATTAATACAAACTATACATATTCATTTATGATTGTGTTCTTACACCTGTGTCTGAATGTTTTAATGTTAGTAAGTTTAACATCCAGAGAATTCCATAGACTTATGCCATATACACATAGAGACATGGCTCTAACATTTAAGGTAACACAACATCTTACCAGTTGATTTTTAACACCTGTAGTTACTGGAATATCTCTTGTTAAAAAATGTTTTTGTGTATTAGTTGGTAACATGCAGTGGTATGCCTTGAACATGAATATAGCTGTTTCGAATTTTACAAGATCTAAAAATGTCAGTGCTTGCGACCTATAAAATAGAAGGGTTGTGTGGTCGAGATGACTTGCCATCCAGGGTTGCATTAAATGTTTCGGGTAAATATCTATATGCCAAAATCTGCCAAACAGACACAGACAATTGTAGTCTAAATTAAAAGAAATATACGAAGACAGAGAAATTGAAAAAGTAGATAATCAGAGATAACTTATTGACAGCGATATATAAAAAGTCAGAGTGTGATCGTTAGACAAGAAGACAGATTATATAACTTAGCAGAATAATGGAAAGAGTGAATGAGTGAGTGAGTGAAATCGTGATTATATGCCTACTATAAACAACAACGACTGCTAATGTTTATTTTCTCGTAGACACTGAATTGTGGTATATCATTAATCGAGGAACAATGGCCCAAATATGGTTTAAAGAATACACTTTGATCAATATAATAATGATAAGATAACTTCTGTTGCGCTTAAATTCTTGGAAACCAAGCTCAGAGGCGTGTCAAGACTAAAGGATTGGTCAATCTCAAAATCCATAAGCAGTATTCCATTTGTTAACAGATGGGTCATTGCGCTATGGAGCTATGGTGTAAAGATATGTTTTTAATGACGACGGAATTTTGTAATACAGCTGTATTTTCAACTGATCTAACACCAACAGGAAGTATATTCCAAAGAGTTGGTGCAGCAACAGAAAAAGCCATAGTTCCAAAGTTTGTGTTTACTCTAGGAACAAAAAGTAAGTCAGAACTAGATGATTAAAGCTGGATACGTTGTCTTACAGCAGTAAGCAGTGAATGCAAAGAAGATGGTTGCTTACTGGACATTGTCTGGTATGTAATGGTACAGATCTTAAATGTTATACGATATTGTACAGAAAGCCAATGCAGACTTCAAAAGTGGTACATAGCGATAAAAACGATGAGATCTTTTAACTACCTTTGCCAGACAATTTTGGACACGTTGACGTTTTGTAATATACTTGCTAGCGATATTACAAAAAGAGGGAATTGCAATAGTCAAGTCTGCTGCTAATAAGCGCTGTTGCAATAGCTTTGGCAACAGAAAATGTCATATACCGGCGAATACGGCGAAGATCACTAATATAATAAAAACAGCAGCGACACCTTTGAGATATGTATTTTTGGAAATTGAAGTTACTATCAAAGACCACTCCTAGATTCCGCACAGAGGTTGCTGGCTTAATGTGCTGATTCAAAATACGCGTAGGGAAAAAACATCAAGTTTACTACGCTGTACTGGTGTACCAATAATGATCAATTCAGTTTTATTTGCATTTGATTTCAATTTGCTGTTGGTCATCCATTGAAAGATATATTGGAGGCAATTACTAAGTTGGTCAAGGTAGCAATTTGTATCCGGGGTAGCCAACGAAATGTAGATCTGAGTATCATCAGCATAAAGATGATGATCCAAGTTATGTCTTTGTATAACAAAGCTTAGTGGCGTGGTGTAAAGAGTAAAAAGCAAAGGTCCATGAACAGAACCCTGGGGAACACCAAATAAAGTTGACAGTGTTGTCGAAAAGCAGTTCCCAATCTTTATGGTTTGGAATCTATCAGTTAGGTATGAGGAAAACCAGCTTAGAGCTGTGCCATATACGCCTTACCATTTTAATAAGCTTTCAATGAGAATGTTGTGATCAATCGTGTCAAAAGCGGCAGAGAGATCTAGTAAGGTAAGTGCAGTCACTTTACCATTATTAATGTTCAAGTTAATGTCATTGTGAACCTTTAAGAGGGCAATCTCTGTTGAATTAAACTGTCTATATGCTGATTGTGACATATTAGTTAAGACATTTGTGCGACTTTAGACGACTTGCTACAACCTTTTCTAATATTTTGGAAATAGAGCTGAGGTTAGAAATATGCATATAACTGTTTAGGTCTTGTTTAGGCAGAGATGACTTCTTAAGAAGTGGAGTGACACGGGCGTATTTGAAATCACAAAGAAAACAGCCAGAGCAAATTGATGCATTTATAATATTTGTTATAGGTCCAATTAATGTATCGAGACAGCTTTTTACAGTATTGTTGGAAATGGATCAAGTTTACAAGACTTATTTCGGAAGGCCATTATTATTTTCCTAACTTCATCAACTTATTATTATATTAGTTTAGTTTGCATGTTTCGGGACGAACACCATGTTTTCACAGAATGTTGAACGGCAAGGTAGATTATTTATAAACATAAACTAGTGGAGAGAAGGGGAGAGAATGTGTTAGACTTAGTTTTGTCCTCACAGAAAGAATTAGTTGACAATGTCAAGATATGTGAGCCACTGGGGAGTAGTGATCACAACCAGATACATTTTACCATCAAAGTAAAATCAGAAAGGAATAGTAAAAAGCAGTATAGGAGAAATTTCCACAAAGGAAGGTATAAGGACATGAGGAAATATTTAGCAAAGATAGACTGGAATAACACACTGAAGAATAAGACCGCAACCGAATGCTGGAATATCTTAAATAGTGAAATTAAGTGCATAATCGATAAATTTGTACCTTTCAAAAAACAAGGGAAACGGTCTAAAAAGAAACACTTATCGAAAGAAGCCATTAGAAAAATTAAGTATAAACAAATGATGTGGAAGTCATATAGATGTACTGGAAATGATGAAGACTACAACATTTATAAAGAAGCACTTAATCAAGCTACAGCTGAAATTAGAAATTCAAAGAGAAGCTATGAAAAAAAATTAGCTAGTAATATAAAACATGACAGTAAGAGTTTTTATGCGTATATTCGAAGCAAACAGAAAGTTCAGGATAAGGTCGGTCCTCTAGAAGATAGTGCTGGAAATACAATATCAGAGGGATTCTTAATGGCAGAAGACCTGAATGAGTATTTTAGTTCAGTGTTTACCAGGGAAGATATTAGTTCACTGCCAGTACCAGAGGCTAAGTTCAAGGGGGCAGATTCAGACTATTTAGGACAGTTAGTTGTAACCTCGGAAATGGTAGCTAAGAAAATAAGGGCTATGAAGGATAATAAATCACCTGGAGTGGACGGGATTCCGCCCAAACTACTATTGGAAATTGTAGAACAAATTAGCGCACCGCTTGCAACAGTTTTCAATTTGTCATTAGAAGAGGGAGTGGTTCCTTTAGAATGGAAAGAGGCAAACATTATACCGTTATTTAAAAAAGGTTCGAGAAACAAGTCAGAGAACTATAGACCAGTGAGTTTAACATCAGTGATTTGCAAATTATTAGAAAGACTAATTAAAGATCACATGGCGGATTTTCTTGTTAAACATAACTTGATAAACCCATCTCAACATGGGTTTTTAAAAGCGAGGTCATGCTTAACAAATATGTTATGTTTTTTGGAACACATCACTAGGTGGGTAGATGAGGGATCACCAGTAGATATCATCTATTTAGATTTTCAAAAAGCTTTCGACAAAGTACCACATCAAAGATTACTCCTTAAGCTAAAGGCCCATGGCATAGGAAATGGTATAATAAACTGGATAGAAAAATGGCTGAATGACAGAAGACAACGTGTAGTAGTTGATGGGGAGGCTTCAAACTGGAAATCGGTATTGAGTGGGGTACCACAGGGATCAGTACTAGGACCTATATTATTCTTAATATATATCAACGATTTGGACGATGATATAACAAGCAAGGTGTTAAAATTTGCGGATGATACAAAAGTGTTTAGAAGGATTAAAAGTGATGGAGACAGACAGCATTTACAAGACGATCTTGATAGGTTGATCAAATGGTCTGAAAAGTGGCAAATGCTGTTCAATTTTGGGAAATGTAAATGCCTCCACACAGGTCATGGGAATGAAGAGGTAAAATATAAAATGGGGGGTACTGTTCTAAGTACTACTGTAAAAGAAAAGGACTTAGGGTTAACCATTAGTGCTGATATGAAGGTTTCAGAGCAGTGCGGAATTGCAGCGTCGAAGGGAAATCAAATCCTTGGATTAATTAGGCGAAATATAGCGTATAAGAAAAAAGAATTAATAGTACCGCTGTACAAAACAATAGTGAGGCCTCATTTAGAATATTGTATACAAGCATGGAGGCCATATCGCAAGAAGGACATAGATATGCTAGAAAGAGTACAGAGGAGAGCGACTAAAATGATACAAAATCTGAGGGATCTTAGTTACGAAATACGCCTAAAAGAATGTGGTTTAACAACACTAGAGACCAGGAGATTGAGAGGAGATCACATAGAAGTGTTTAAAATATTGAATGGTTATGAAAATATTGATAGAAACATTTTTTTCTCAGTTAAGAAAGATAGAAGGACCAGAGGACATGAAGCTACATTAGTAAAGGAGCAGTGTAGATTATATATAAGAAAGTTCTCATTCTCACAAAGGACTGTAAATGAATGGAACAGATTATCTCCTGATTGTGTTGGTGCTAGTAGCGTGAACATGTTTAAAAATAAAATCGACACACACCTTAAAAAGGCGGGATACATGTAGATAAAAAGTATTGGACTCTCGATAAGCCAAAAGGCTTCCTTGTCCAACTGCCATCCAGAGTAATTTTCTGGATGGCAATCTTGTTAAATCTTGTTAAATCTAGTGTAAGGTCCTAACGGTCGAATTCAATCTTTTTAAAAATGCCATTCATTTGTCATTAAATACATGTAGGCGGTAATTAAATCGGTAACAGTACATATCGTTAAATACCGTAAATCATGTGACAAGACATACTAGACGTTGTAGGTTTCATTATTATAATTATGTAGGTTCTAACTGCAGTCATACTTCAGCAGAAACAAACTTAGGGGAGTAACATAAAAGTTAATGTATTTGTTGGAAATTAGACACTTTAGAACAAGAACGAATCGAAACGTTCGAATAAATTATCGTCTATAGGTCACCAATTATATATTTCTTCGCAATATGGAAAATATGTAATTTAATAGGTACAATACTCATCACCGAATTGGGTCAGTATAATCGAGTAGCCCACCTGGGTTATGCATTTTAATAATTAAATGGGATCTTTAATTAAGACCAGTAAGTTCCCAGAAACAGCACGTCATTACATGCTTTCATTTGATCGATTGATCATCGTCCCAAAATCACCTCTCGTGTCATCAAATATAGGCAACGATCATTTCAAAGGCGGTGTTGTGTCGGTGGCTTTGTCGCGCGCCAAACAAAGGCATACACAAGCGATATCAATAACAGCTGAGCTCTGTAAGCGCCTCATTAATTTGATTACCACCTCCCCCGCGTGAGTAGTTGAAAAGAATTATCAACGGAGTACGACGCCATTTCAAAAGGGTAATCATATCGAAATGTCGAAAATACGAGCACTGTTAATGTGGATGGATGCTAATCCTTGATACTTTTCAACTTGGAAAATAGCTCTCTCTCCATTGGAATCACTAGCAAAAATGCACATCCCCTGGACGACGCTACATCCACAAACATGCAGAAGACGGTTTTCCGGATGATTAATAAATTACGTTTGTTATGACGTAAATTTTAATCATTTTTTTGCATCATCACAAGTGATCATCGTCCCAATATCACCTTTCGTGTCATCAAATATAGGCAATAATTTCAAAGGCGGTGTTGTATCGGTGGTTTTATCGCGCGCCACACAAAGACGTACACAGGCGATATCAATAACCCGCTGACCTCTAGCTGTATAAGCGCCTCATTAATGTTATTACCACCTCCCTGTGTCAGTAGTTGAAAAGAATTATCAACGGGTTACGACGCCAGTTCAAAAGGGTAATCATATATCTCCCATGTCGAAAATACGAGCGCTGTTAACCCCTCTTGCATTTGTAATTTAGATTTTTAACCAAACAGTTACCAACACCATTGCCAAGTGGAGAATGCGGAAAGGACTTTAGTTCATCTCAGGGCGAGATTGTGGAAAGGACTATAGCTGGGCACAGAAGTAATTGCGCCATAAACATTTGATAGTGTAGAATTGTAAATACTAATTACGTTTGTTATGACGTAAATTTGAAAAAATTTCGCATCCTCACAAGTTACGTAAAACGTTTCCAACTGATTGGCGCTCCTCGTGTAACGTCATGAACAGTCGATTTACGTTATGGCCACCAATTTTCGTCCGTCTAACGTCCGATATGAACCATAAACCGTTAAAACCTTAACAACCAGGAAATTTCGAAGAAATGAAGGTGTTACCTTTGTTCCAACTGGTCATGTAGATGACCCCTTGAAAGTGTGTCTCACGAGATGCAAACCGTCGTGAAAAAAGATAACATGATAACTTACGCACACAAGCACGCACGCACGCACGCACGCACGCACGCACGCACGCACACACACACACACACACACACACACGCATAATTGTGTGCAACGTCAGCTTACAATGTGCCAACATCACGTAACAGGTGAAAGAAGAGAACGTATTTCACAATCATGCGACAGCACGTGTGTTTTTGGTTTTTGTAACGGACATTATGCACTGGAAATATATGGCGTTAGACGGTTAGAAAGTGTGAATTTCGGTGCAACAAGTGTCATACCCCAGCTGGCAACACGACAGAAACGATTGCTCGCCTGGCGACAGGTGACAACATCGCAGTTGCTTGATGCACCAGTTGATGGAGACATCGGCCTCCAAGGCTCAACAAGGCCTATATTCACGTATCACTTAAGCCATTAGTCTGATGCTAAACTGAAAATTGTGGGTCAAATTTTAACGTGACACATTTCCTTTATTTAAGTCGATTTATTTGGTGTGGGGAAAGGACTGTCAATGACAAAATCTCAATAATATTTGGTGATTACTGCAAAATGCAATCTTGTCGCTGATACTAATAGGGTCGTGTTTACATATTTCAAGTACATTGTGGGGAAGACTGTCTTCAAAATGGGCTAATATATTTATAGATATGATTTTTGAACAGCATCCTTTTAAAGCACTTCTCGTCTATTTCTGGCCTCTTGGGTATACCGGATCTTACCAATTGTCTGTAAGTTTTCCAAATAAGCATAGCGGGTAGCACAATGAGATCTTAAATGTTTCTGACTGCCATTGGTACATAACAAATACGCAAAACCAAACGCAATACAGTGTATACGTATACTTGCTGTACCTCACTATACATTTAGTATTCTATAGAGCGAGTAGCACTTTAAATGTTATATCTCGCGACAATCACAATTCTATAGATCAGACATTACTTTATACCTAATTTAGAAAACAAATCTGTCCCACGGGCAGAATATATCACTTGTGGAGAGCCCACTCCACAAGAACTGTGCTTATGCATTTCGCAACCCCCCCCCCATCCATTTTGTCTAGTCCAAGATGCTTCGACTTGAAATATTTTGACCTAGACGTTTCCTCTAATAGCGCTAGTTCTGACACGAGTAACACCGTTTTAGTGTTATATGGTAACGGATAATATTGTGATTGTGATCAATTAGGTTAGATAATAGGCAAAGGTAAACCAACGTTTGGAAATTTAAATTGTTCCGGAAAAGTCCGGGGCTATAATGTCCAATGATTAATTATCAGCATAGGGAGAGAATCGACCATGTTGTTTCCACCTAGAGGGTACATGTCTTCCGGGAGGAATATGTCGGTTCTCGTTGTTCCGTCTGGCGGTCAACGACTGTTTGCGCCACCTGCCGGCCATATACGAGTTTATTTCTGATAAAGAACTGTAGTTTAATAATCACATCTTGTCATGAATTATTGTTGGATAAGGCCGCACTGTGAGGTGGCTTTATTATAAACCCACAATGTGGCGTGAGCATCATTAAATATGTGGATGACACTATCGGAGAGGTGACACCGTTGATTGGAGAGTAAACGTACTCGTGTTTCATGAACATGTGTCCATTTTATTACATGCTGAACAGAAATCAGTCCGCACAGTAATCTGCTAGCGGCAATAAAAACAAAACCAGGCGTTTTTCAATAAATATTCTAATCGGCATTAGTATACTTTTGAGCTGGTTATATAAAACGAAGGTTTGTGTTCCACAGAGTGCGTCTGGGGTCTTTGCATGTTGTAGCCATGTAGGTTGATAACATTAGACTAGTCATTACAGAACTGAATTAGGCCCTAACTTAACTTAAGCCTAGGCTAAGGCTAAGCTCGCGATAGGCAGACCTACAAAATGAGACTCGATTCCTTTAACAAAACAGTAAGTGGTAGGCATACAGACCGAGACTCGGTCCTTTTATTACAACATTAAGTGCACGATAACATTAGTTAACAATCACGTAAACGATATTCAAAACAGGTAATGCATTCGGCATTGCCATTGCTGAATTATGCGGACCAAAATAAAAACTTGCTATACAGAAACTGTCACGCATCAGTCAAGCATATCAGATGGGTGGCGTTAGTACAAATAAGTTTAAGAATAAATTCACGCACATTTAAAAAAATCAAGATTACGAAGTAAGGTGAAATGCAATGCTATCGTGATTAATACTGATAGTTCATGGAAATTTAATTTCATTATTATGAATTTACGTCCGTATTGACACAGCCCTGTGATGCATACATCTATAATTATTATTTTAGTCGTTGCATGTTCGTATGCATTCGTTGTTTATAAGTAAAATATACGTCTATAAAAACACAAACAATAGTAGATTTTCATTGGTATATTGTTGAAATCTACCCCAAAACTGGATGAAAATTATTGATCGAGAGCCAACATTTCAAAAATCGTTACGTAAACGTTTACCCCAAAAAACGTAACTCCCACGTAACGTTTTGTCTCGCTTGTGGAGAGGACAAGATTGCCTAAGCTTCTAAAGGGCAGCAGTAGGTTTCGGATCCGGGTCCTCTCAATTGAGAATACAATGCTCTGATCTTTCGCTACGGCTACGCCGTACATTACAAACAATTCAAAAAAAAAAATTCATGATTTAAACACTTCTGTGTGATAGTGTATGCTATGTAGTTTACAACCCTTTTTGAAATATCTTTATTATTAACAAAGTAAATCTACTTTTTAGTGTCGGAAAAAAGGGTCATTGTGTCTATACGATTCATGTCCATTTCTTGTGATCTGGAATTTGTGCAGACTGTGCTGCCACCATGTGGCACTGAATATAGGCATATATTACATAATCTGTTCTAAGGAAGATATTGAGGTAAAATAAAAAGCTATGACCCAAAAACATTGTCCTAATACTGTGTGACCTTGACATGACCTAGTTAGTTGACCTTTAATGACCGTTGACCCATTTACGATGATACATGACCTAATTAAATTATTATGTATGACACAATGGCTTATTAAGTTTATAAATTGTTGGAATGGAACATTTATGTACACATTGACCATAAAATATCATATTAATTATGGTATGTTGTGCTAGCAAATTAAAGGTAACTAAATGTTTAACCTTGACCATAATAGCATATGACCTTGATACGACCTAGGTAATTAACCTTGAACACGTATTGATTTATTTATGTTGACAAATGACTTAATTTATTTATTTTTTACTTAATGATTATGATGTTGTGCTAGCAAAATGAAAGTTCATTGATTAACTGTTGGCCATTGTGACATTACTTTGACCTGATTGTTTGACCTTTATTGGCTTTGACCTACATACGTTTGTAAACATTGAAGTGTCCCCTGCAAACTGACGAGTGTTAATCATTGTTGCAAAGAAACACCACTTGGATTTAACACCATTTATTATATATTCCAAGATCGTTATCATTTCCAGCAGTTGACTGTGAGATAAAATGTTCACAGTATGATGCAAAGATCTGTACTACAATAATTATGTTTAATTGTTTTGTTCGATGTCTCACACTTCAACATGAAGTAATGTTAATATATTGTTCACAGTAAGCAGCCGACAAGTAGACAAAGAAAACAACTGAAACAGCAGAAGTACAAGAACTAGTCAGCTTCACTGCACATACAGGGAACTATAGGAGGAACAGAGTACACTGCCGACTCAGTGTATATATAGTTGGTTCACTGTTATATCGCAAGTGAAGTGTGCCAATGTTCCCAGGATACTGTTGGCCAAGTACAGATATAATCAGTTCAATGTTTCATATTATCCATGCAAGTGCAGTGTGCCAATGTTCCCCCGACACTATTGGTTGAGTGTAGATATAATCCGTTCATTGTTTCATATATCCATACAATTGAAGTTTGTCAGTTTCACAGGACACTGTTCACTGGTTCGGTGTAGACGTAGTCAGTTCAGTGTTTCATATTTCCATGTAAGTGATGTGTGCTAGTTTTCACTGAAGTTATCTTCACTGTACTGTCACTCTTCATATATTTGCAGCAGAATCCTTCAACATGAAGTAAAGGAAAACTGTATTAACGTATGTGTGTGATACAAATGAAATAATGCAATACCACAAGAATGTATTCCCAAAATAAAACAATCATATTGGTGTCACTGGACTTTGTTTTTGTATAATTAATCTTAGAGTACAGATTATTAAGAAAGCCATTAAAAAGTAGGCATTTAATTGTGTTGTAGTAGAGGAATAAAAATATCATGGCAACATTTTAGTTACTATTTTTATTATAAACAATAATAAATGTTAAATTAAATGCACATAATTACAAAAGTGCTGATGGCACTGGATTTAATGTTAAATGGTTCAATATCAATAATGTAAAACTCGGCCAAAACATGCCAAGGTCATATAGATTTTTAAATTGTGAAACTAATATTTTAACAAAGCTTTTTTTTAAATGAATAACATACATTATTTACTTATATATAATTCATTATTCGCACAAAATACATCGGGATTTACGTGCAAACAGTGTTGATTATGTGGATTTTTAATTGTAGGAAACAGCGTGACCTACAATGGCTACATTCTGTTCGTATCTCATACGAATCGAACAGTCAGACACAGAAATATTGGATCACTTCAGTCTACGCTCACATTCTCAGACCCAATGCTACATTTGTAAATCAATTAAAAACTATGACTAATTTTTAGAATAGCTTAGAAGCATACATTTTAATCCGTGTCAGAGCAAGTATTTTGTGATTTGCATAGCGCGCGCGCCCGTCGAACTTAATTGTGCCAATTGTACATGCTGCGGCACAGCTCGTGCGCTTGTCTGCTAACTGCGCTTTTCCGTTTCGAACGCCAAACAGCGTGCAACATGCCTATTTTTGACGGGCCGCTGCGTCTTTCCGACAAAGCTCAACTATAACATGCATATCATATTAAAGTAGATATACATAAAATAGGGTGTGTAAGATAAATAAAAGGCTGACGGTAATGTTTACCGTATTTTTAAACGATTGTTTAAACGTCAAAGTTAACAACCAATACCTCAGTAAAAATAGTCGGAAAACTGTCCGCGAACATGGCTATGACGTAGTTCTATCTTTCATTGGTTCATGTGATCATCAATATAGGTCGAATATTCATTTGCATAATGTTGCCACGCAATCTTGGGGAAGCCCCGAATCTTGGCGGGAGCGGAGCCATGCGTCACAGATTTTGGTATAGATTCAGAGGACAAATCTACAGTGCTGCCTCTAGCGGATTGTAATGTACCAGCCTACGGCGCCGCTCTACGCAGTATTACCCGCCTATATCTGCCAATGTTTTAAATGTTACACATGTACTGTAAAACTACTGAAGACATGTCTGTCGCACTTTCACGTCCTTGGAACCATTTCGCAGAAATGCCAATTAAGAGCACTTGGTTATACTCTTCAGCGTACGTGCGTACGAAGATTAATTTACGAGCTGATTGACTCAAATTATTCATCGTCACGGCGGAGGTGATTGGTTCCCCGTGATAACTGATTAGTTCACCAGCTCATTCGTGAACACAATGTACATACTCATTCGTTCAACAGTTGCCAAGGCTCGTGCACCCACAACCTAAATTGATTCGTTAAAATGCTCTCCTAAAGGCGGCTTGTTGGAAGCGAATGCGCCAGGTGTCCAGTTTCTGGTAAAATTAAAATATATTCACAACGGAGATCGAGAAGAGAGATATAGAGATAGATAGAGGGAGGGAGGGAGGGAGGGAGGGAGGGAGGGAGGGAGGGAGGGAGGGAGGGAGGGAGGGAGGGAGGGAGGGAGGGAGGGAGGGAGGGAGGGAGGGAGGGAGGGAGGGAGGGAGGGAGGGAGGGAGGAGTGTTCAGTGTTTTGTAACGGTGTCAGATAGAGACACAAACTATGCAGTGCCAGTAGCTGTAGTAGTTGGCAAAGCCTATGCTACTGACAATCTGAATCGTAATAACAAACCGCACTAGCATGCCGATATATATATATGTATGTATATATATATATATATATATCCATCACTGTTATACATTAATTGTGCACGGCTGAGTGAACTGGAGCATGCCGATATATTACGACAGTTTTTACGTTAATGCAGTGCGTGATCGCGCACAAGTGACATTGATCAAGAGCTGTTAAACCCCGTGGGCCGTGATGCGTCCACTGGTGCGACAGTCTTCCAGATCGCCTCTGCGATCACTCACTGAAAAATGTCGACACGATACAACCCGTTTGTGGATCTTATTTCGTCGCGCGAGACCACAGAAGTGAAAGACATAACTCAATAATCCACAGGGGATTAACGGTGTGGGTATGCATGCACATGAGGTTAGGCCTCGACGTTTAGCGAGGTGTGAGTTGAACAGTGGAACTATCTGGTGAATAGTTGTTAAACTAAACAAGTAGTGTAGACACTGACGTAGACTACATACACAACAACTAGGGACGGCAGTTGACTTCACCACCCCTGGCATTCAGTTATCCCATGCAGTGTATGCATACACGTTCACTCATTTATATTTCGTCCCACTTAACACGATTTAACAAGATTGCCATCCAGAAAATTAACTCTAGATGGCAGCATAATAACAACAACAACAACATCATCATCATCAACAACAACAATATATCTATCAGGTTTTAATTCCCTAAAATCCAAGCTTAGAGGCACACTAAAATGGAATCGTTGTGTAATGTCGACATTCCGCTCCCCCAGTTACACTTATGACACGCACGCACGCACACAAGCACACAAGCACACGCTCACACACGCTCACACACTCACACATTTGAGACAAGTTGTAAATTCAGCTGACGAAATAAAACAAATAGTAGTTGCAGAATAGTTAATTCTAAACTTGTTCTGATCAATTTTGTTATCAAGTCAATGTGGTTGTCCGAGAAGTAATAGTCCGGAGAGTAGCTGTCCCCTCCGCTTTCCTGGCGTGGGAGAACGCTGTTTGTGTAAGTTGTTATTAAACCCCATTGCACGACGTTCTATTTAGTGCATCTTGCGAACTGGTTCGGCTGATCCTATTTACAATACACATATAGTTCAGTTGCTGCCGTCTTGCAATGGATTTGAATTGGATTATCGAAACAGATATTATAAAAAGGCATATTTGTGGCGGGGAGGCCAAACGAGTAGCAGTGAGACCAAAAGAGTGGCATTGAAGCCAAGCGAATTCCATTGCCACCCTATTTAAACATCTTGGAATTCTGGGCAGTCATACATTTGACGTATCATTCAAAAGGTGTTTGCTAATACGTTCATCAATACTATTTTATTAAGACGAAATTCACCCACATTTAAAACCACGTTTTTGATTGGTGGTATCATATAGTTTAGTATGAGGTTGTGTGCGTGTGTGCGTGCGTGCGTGTGCGTGTCATAAGTGTAGCTGGGGGAGAGGAATGTCGACATTACACAACGATACCATTTCAGTGTGCCTCTAAGCTTGGATTTTAGGGAATTAAAACCTGATAGATATATTGTTGTTGTTGATGATGATGAAAGTGTGTTTTACTGCGAATTATATAACCAAAACTGTCCACGCAAACATTCTCTTTGACAACAAACCATGCTCGAGGATGAACGAATCCGAACATCACAAATTAAGGACGCGTCAATGTCCCGTTATCGCAGTCACTGTATTGCAATGTAATCGCGCTATTGCGTCTGTCCGGGGCTGTCATCGACTGACGTCACGGCGGTCAGCAATTGAGGTCATGCTTGTTATTGCGCGACCAGACGAGGTCATCCTCGGTCCGAACGTTACTCAATCCATGCGCCCGCTCGCCGGTCAGTGAACTGTAACATCAGAGCGTCAGGGGTTATGGCACAGTTGGACTTCCTGCTTCGTTACAGAAAAAAAGTGCAATGTATTTTTGAGAAATAATTTGTTACATAATCCACCTGCTCTGACAAAAGTGCATTTGAGTAGTCAGATTTCCCGATTTGATTGTAGACGCTGTTGACAGTAAAATGGTGTATTTGTAGCTGATGTTAATAAGCTGAAAGGTATTTAGCAGCAATTTGGCCAATTGACCCTTTAGCCGGATTACTGCCTGCATCCATTCGTAAATATTGACGGGTGTCACACATACAGGCATTTTACGAGAACTAGAAATATTAGATTTTAATTAAACTCGACCAGCATGTCAATGAGATTATAATAACAGCAGATGAAGTTTAAGAAATATTGCAGGTCTCGTTTTCTTATAATCAGACAAAACGTTAGCATGGTCGCCAATGGGAAAACTAACAATGTGCTGGCCCCTGCCGTCGCCTAGACAATGAGTCAACGACCTCGACGGTCATCGCGGCTCATTCACCTTGTGTAATCCTGATGTTAGCGGGTTGCGCGCTCGCTATAAAGCCGCGGCGGAGCGATGTGAGCGGCAGTTCACTCACAGTGAATCGTTGTACTCGGCCATACTTTCCTACGTTCGTCATTTGTCGTTCGTTTGCACAATCATGGGCAAATTCAAGAGGGTTCTCGTACTTGAGGTAGAGATGGCCAAAGACAAGAACGCGTCTACCCCCGGGGGTAAGTACAGGAAGGATACCCCGTGGCTGGTGGAGCCTTCAAAAAGAAGGGAGTCGAGTCGGAGGTGCTGTTCGTTACGAACAAGGACACGGCGGAGAGTCTCCTCGCTAAATACCCCGATACAGCATTCCTAGGACGTGTTAATCCGATGGATTATCCAGTTCTGTCCCTTGACGAGTACGTCGCCATGCTGGACGGGTTGAACGCGAAGGGCGCGCTGTTCGGCCCGCTGCCAGAGCACATGGACCGGCTCGGCAGCAAGATGATCCTGTTCGAGCTGAAGGACTCGGCAATGGGAGACCGCGAAGTGCGCCTGCACATGCTCGCCGACCTGAAGGCGAACAAGGGCGAGATGGAGAAGATCCTCCCGAAAGGTGGCGAGCCGAGGGTTCTGAAGATGATGCGCGGCTCGACGGGGCTCGGCGTGTGGAAGCTGGAGAACAAGGGAGACAACGAGATCGCCATGACCGACGCGTACACGTCAACAACGGAAGTGCTATCTCGCGACCAGGTCCTCGTCAAGTTCTGCGAGCTGTCGCAGGAGGATGCCATCAGTATGTCTTTCCTCCCCCTAATCAAGGACGGCGAGTTCCGCTTCCTCATGAGCAAACACAAGGTATGTATAATTGCTCTTAATGTGTGTGAATCTATCGACACTATTATAAGTAGGTCTATGTAATATTGTTTGATGGTACAATTACATCGAACGGCTGATCAATAGCAATTTCGACACTGTCACATGTTGACAAACAATTACCCAAATATCTCCTCAAACGTGTGAAGCTGTTATGAGTAAAGTTACTATGACAACAGCCGATGCTAAATTGGTCTCATGGGCTGCACAGTCATAGCAGAATACGTGATGTGATAACGAATGTTGTCTGGGTGGAAAAGATTCGCTACTCAACTAAATCTTCCTCAATTTACTTCTAATTTAAATGGTGAATAAATGTCCTATTTTCAATAAGTGCTATTGTTGGCCTATATCTACACTGTATGTCAATATTTTACAGTTTCACGCCACCGTTTTCGACAAGTTGGCAATGTACAATGATTTAAATTTGAATGATATAAAATATGGTTAATTAAGTAACATAATATGGAGGATGTAAACCCCCCGTCCACTTGTTGATCCACACTGTGTATCATTAGTTCCCTCTCTAACCGCCCGGTCCCTGCTTACAGATTCTCGAGGTAGTACACAAGAAGCCGGTCGACGAGACGGCTTTCACCGCGACGCTTCGTAGCGGTGCCATCTACAACATCCTCGACCTGACGGAGCACAAGAAGATGGTAGACGCCGTCGAGCAGTGGTCGCACAACATCAAGAAGATCATGAAGATCGACGACGTCCCCTACTGGTGGTCGGTCGACTGTATCGAGGCAGAGGGCGCGCCCATTGGCGATCAGATCCCGAGCAGCAACCCGACACGCCACCTGCTGCTGAGCGAGATCAATTGCAGTTGTCTTGGTCTTGTCGCCGACACGTCGGAGGAGGCGAAACAGAAGGGTATGAAATTCGCCGAGATGATCGCCGATATTGTGCTATAGTAAGAGGCTCATTATTCCTCAGTATGTGTGTATAGGTAAACAATCTGGCTGCTCTATCATCTACAACGGTTCGGTGTGAAAGAACTCGCCTGAAAAACAAACAACAACAAAATGTAAAAAAATGTGCACCTGCAATACCAACTAAGTCGGTATAAAATGACACGTATATGTGATATTTTATAACAGTTGTATGCGTAGGCAGTGTCTTTCTTAATTGACCAATTTATTACTGATGAATTATCGTTTTGTACTGGAATTGTGTGGTACTGTCCTGTCAAATAGATATCTTTTTTAAAATATAAATTGGTACGTTCGTTAATTAATTGGTTGTTTAATCGAACAGTTAGTGAGACGGGTACTTAACGGTGCGTACCGGTCGTTTTGGGTGACTACCCGGTGATGTACATTATCACGCCAAGTGCGTGTTTTAGATTTCCCTGTAAATATAATCGGTGATAGTGCTGTACTTTGTTAACTATAAACTGTAACTTTTGCATAGGATGTCCACCAGTTTTCTGGTAAATTACGTCACATTTAGGCAATTATATTAAGGCGTGTGACGTAATGTGTTTTATTAAGTGTTTTCTCAATGTGCTATATTATTACGTCGATTAAATGCACTGTACGTGACGTGTTATGTTTGAGTCTACAACGTGTGGGTAGTCTATTGTTTAGTGTGAATCGCGTGCCATAACTGTATCATAAGGTTTACTATGTATATATATATATACATTTGCACTGCATTTATTGATGGAACGACCGACTATTGTTTATGCGAACAGTACAAATAAAAATGAATTGTAAATGTAACAACATCATTCGTGTTTCATACTTACTTACTTAATTACTTGCTTAATCCGCTTCTGGATTATAGGGCGGAAGCAACAATATCCCAACGTCCTCTGTTGATGACGGATTCCTTCATCTCTTTCCAAACGGTGCCGCATTTCGTCATTTATTCAGTCACAGACTCCAGTCTTTTGTTCTATCGCGAGTCCCATCATAGGAACTGTTTTGTGACATTATTGTTTTCTTTCCGGGTGATGGATCACATCCAAGTCCACTTACATTTTCAGTCACTTTCCTTGTTTTGTTCGTCGGTACTTTTCTTCATGTAACAAATGTGAGACATTTATTTTCATGTATTGTGTCTTTTCCACAAGACTGATCCTCACCTTCCCTGGCCATTGTTACCATTCTGCCTGTTTCTCATCATTTGTATTGTGCTTGCCTTTTTATGTCTGTCTAAAAAAAACCGTTGCTCCCACTTGGCCTTTTCTTGTCACCGTCGTTCTATATTGTCAGATCAAAAAACGTCTTTCTTCTCAATAGGTGTATAATCCAGTTCCCTCTCTCTACATAACTACCATCAATCTTTCTTCTTCTCATGCGCTTAGACGATTCTATAAAATTACGTGCAAATCCAATTATAGTTTGGAGGTGGATGAGTTATTGGCATTTGTACGACGTATCATATACGGGTCAGTGACAGTCACACATACCTCCGCCAGTCGCGTCGTTGTTGTCTCGCTTTCTACTCCACGTTTTGATTGGTATCCTGGACATGTTGGTCCACCAAGGTCGAGGGAAGGCACTGGTGCCGGGGATGCAACAGCCGACATCCTTGTATGACATATACTGTTGTAAACTAACAACATTAAATAAATAAATCCTTAACAACAACACAATCACTAGATGCAGTGCACGCTTTTCTTGTGTACCCGGGAACTAACGACGGCAAACATATCGCCTGCACCACACTGTTCTATAAATAGCCGCAGACGCCAAACGTCGGCCGACACAATATTTCTGCCGTGGAATCTACACAGTGACCCTTTAAAAACACGTAAAAACTACCAAATTGTAAATGCCTCTACACAGGGCATGGGAATTAAGATGTACAACAGATCTCATTTTATTACCCGCTATGTTTATTTGGACATTGTCCAAAGAACATTTACAAACAAGTGCTAAGATAGGGGCCAGATTGACGTGCAGTACTTTAAAAGGATGCTGTTAAAAAATCAGATATATGAATATCTTGGCTTATTTTGTAGACAACTTTCCCCACAATGTACTTAAAATACGTAAACCCTATTAGTATAAGCGGTTTGCATTTCGCGGTAATCACCGACTATTATTGCCATTTTGTTATTCATATTTCTTTCCCAACACTAAACAAATCAAGTTAAATGAAAGAAATGTGTCATGTTAAAATGTGTCCCACATTTTCATTTTAGTTTAACGTATTGTGTGTTATAGCATGACACTAATTAGTGTTATCAGAATAATGGCTTATGGGAATATAGGCCTGGTTACAGTATACTGAAATTAGTGTCGTCAACGCGTCAGGTTATAATTATTGTTGAGCCCGGCATGCCAATGTCTCCATCAATTGGTACATTGAAAGCCGCGATGTTGTCACCTGTCGCCGAAGCCACCAGGCGAGCAATCGTCCATGTCGTGTTGCCAGCTGGGGTCTAAAACTTGTTGCACCGAAATTTACACCATCTAACCGTCTAACGCCATATACTTCCAGTCTAGAATGTCCGTTACAAAAACACACGTGCTGTCGCGTGATTGTGAGACACCTTCTCTTCTTTTATTTGATGCGCGATGTTGGCACATTGTCAGCTGACGTTGCACAATTATGCGTGCGTGTGTGTGTGCGTGCGTGCGTGCGTGCGTGCGTGCGCGTTTGTGTGTGTGTGTGTGTGTGTGTGTGTGTGTGTGTGTGTGTGTGTGTGTGTGTGTGTGTGTGTGTGTGTGTGTGTGTGTGTGTGTGTGTGTGTGTGTGTGTGTGTGTGTGTGTGTGTGTGTGTGTGTGTGTGTGTGTGTGTGTGTGTGTGTGTGTGTGTGTGTGTGTGTGTGTGTGTGTGTGTGTGTGCATAAGTTATCATGTTATCGTTTTTCTCCACGACAGTTTGCATCTCGAGCGTCAAACGTAACACCTTCATTTCTTCGAAATTCCCGGGTTGTTAAGGTTTTAATGGTCTATGGTTCATATCGGACGTTAGACGGACGTAAATCGGTTGTCCATAGCGTAAATCGACTGACGTTACACGAGGTGTGCCAATCAGTTGGAAACGTTTTACGTAACTTGTGATGATGCAAAAAAATTATTCAAATTTACGTCATAACAAACGTAATTTATTAATCATCCGGAAAACCGTCTTTTGCATGTTTGTGGATGTAGCGTCGTCCAGGGGATGTCCATTTTTGCTAGTGATTCCAATGGAGAGAGAGCTATTTTCCAAGTTGAAAAGGATCAAGGATTAACATCGATCCACATTAACAGTGCTCGTATTTTCGACATGGGAGAGATATGATTACCCTTTTGAAATGGCGTCGTACCCCGTTGATAATCCTTTTCAACTACTCACGCGGGGAAGGTGGTAATAAAATTAATGAGGCGCTTACAGAGGTCAGCTGTTATTGATATCGCTTGTGTACGCCTTTGTTTGGCGCGCGACAAAGCCACCGACACAACACCGCCTTTGAAATGATCGTTGCCTATATTTGATGACACGAGTGGTGATTTTGGGACGATGATCAATCGATCAAATGAAAGCATGTAATGACGTGCTGTTTCTGGTAACTTACTGGTCTTAATTAAAGATCCCATTTAATTATCAAAATACACAACCCAGGAGGGCTAATTGATTATGCTGACCCAATTCGGTGATGAGTATTGTACCTATTAAAATACAGATTTTCCATATTGCGAAGAAATATATCATTGGTGACATACAGACGATAATTTATTCGACCTTTGTGATTCGTTCTCGTTCAAATGTGTCTAAGGTCCAGCAATAACATTAAATGTTATGTTACTCCCCTGAGTGCGTTTCTGCTGAAGTGTGACTGCAGTTAAAACCTGCATATAATAAAACCGACAACGTCTAGTCTGTCTTTTCACATGATTGACAGTATTTAAGGATATGTACTGTTACCTATTTAATTACCGCCTACATGTATTTAGAGCCAAATGAATGGCATTTAAAAAAAGATTGAATTCGACGGTTAGGAACTGGGTCCTTATAATATTTTATGTTTATAAATAATCTACCTTGCCGTTCAACATTCTCTGAAAACATGGTGCTCGTCCCGAGACATGCAAACTAAATTAATATAATAATAAGTTGATGAAGATAGGAAACTAATAATGTGCTCCCCAAATAAGTCTTGTAAACTTGATCCATTTCCAACAATACTGTTAAAAGCTGTATCGAAACATCAATTGGACCTGTAACAAACATTATTAATGCATCATTTTGCTGTGGCTGTTTTCCTGGTGATTTCAATTACGCCCATGTCACTCCGCATCTTAAGAAGTCATCTCTGCCTAAACAAGACCTAAACGGTTATATGCATATTTCTAACCTCAACTTTATTTCCAAAATACTAGAAAAGACCTGAAGTCGTCTAAGGTGTCACATTAGCACATATATCTTACCTTCTTAAAGGTTCACAATGACATTAACTTGAACATTAATAATGGTAAAGTGACTGCACTTACCTTACTAGATCTCTATGCCGCTTTTGACACGATTGATCACAACGTTTTAATTGAAAGCTTATTAAAGTGGTAAGGCGTATATGGCCCAGATTTGAGCTGGTTTTCTTCATACCTAACTGATAGATTCCAAAACATAAAGATCGGGAATTGCTTTTCGATAACACTGCCAACTTTATTTGGTGTTCCCCAGCGTTCTGTTTTGGGCCTTTGCTTTTTATTATTTACACCACGCCACTAAGCTTTGTTATACAAAGAGAAAACTTGGATCATCATCATCATTATGTTGATGATACTCAGATGTACATTTCGTTGGCTACCCCGGATACAAATCGCTAGCTTGACCAACTTATTGATTGCCTACAAGATATCGTCCACTGGATGACTGACAGCAAATTGAAATCAAATGCAAAAAAAACTGAATTGATCATTATTGATACTCCAGTACTGCGTAGTAAACTTGTTGTTTTCCCTATGCGTATTTTGAATCAGTATATCAAGCCAGCAACCTCGGTGCGGAATCTAGGAGTGGTCTTTGATAGTAACTTAAATTTCCAACAACACGTATTTCAAACGTGTCGCTGCTGTTTTATGATATTCGTGATCTTCGCCGTATTCGCCGGTATATGTCACTTTCTGTGGCTAATGCTATTTCAACAGCGCTTATTAGCAGCAGACTTGACTATTGCAATTCCCTCCTTCATAATATCGTTAGCAAGTATATTACAAAATGTCAACGTGTCTAAAATTATCTCGCTATGTACCACTTTTGAAGTCTTTGCATTGGCTTCCTGTACAATATCGTATAATATTTAAGATCTGTACCATTACATACCAGGCAAGGACCAGTAAGCATTCATTACGTACTCCTGTAAGAAAACCTATCCAGCTTCAATCATCTAGTTCTGACTTACTTTTTGTTCCTAGAGTAAACATAAACATCGGAACTAGGACTTTTTCTGTTGCTGCACCAACTCTTTGGAATATGCTTCCTCTTAGTGTTAGATCAGTTGAAAATACAGCTGTATTACAAAATTAGTCGTTATTTAAAAATGTATCTTTACAACCTTGCTTATCCACCATAGCTCCCCAGCGCATTGACCCATCTGTTGACAACTGAAATACTGCTTATGGATTTTGAGACTGACCAATTCTTTTGTTTTGATACGTCTCTGAGCTTGGTTTCCAAGGATTAGGCGCAATATAAGTTTTCGTATTATTATTATATTGGTCAAAGTGTATTCTTTAAACCATATTTGGGCCATTGTTCCTCGATTAATGATATATATTAATTCAATGTCTACGAGAAAATAAACATTAGCAGTCGTTGTTGTTGATTGTGGGCATATAATAACGATTTCACTCACGCACTCATTCAATTATTCTGTTAAGTTATATGATCTGTCTCCTTGTCTATAGGTCACACTCTGACTTTTTAATGTATCGCTGTCAGTAAGTTATCTCTGATTCTCTACTTTTTCAATTGATTTGTCTCCGTATGTTTTTTTTACTTTAGACTACAATTATCTGTGTCTGTTTGGCAGATTTTGGCATATAGATATGTACCCGAAACATTTATTGCAACCGTGGGAGGGTTTCGCGTTAATAAAACACGATGGATTATGTTATACCTTTTGAATGTTACATGAATCGGAACACCCCAGAGTGTTCTGACACTTTAATAAGGTGACAATGCCGCTTGTGTGGCCTTGTACAGTCACAACCTGTCTTGGCCTGTACGATAAGAGCTGTCTGGAGAAAAGATTAAGTTACAAACCCTTTGCCAGACAACTAAGCCATTCATTTTGTATTGTAAACAGGGCCAGCTGAACCAGTCGCCCAGACGTCCTAAATAGGGTCACGCAACGGGACATGCCGATATCCCCTTCCACAATTACTGTTCAACTACGCAACGATTATAATTCCCCTTCGTACAAATACCTCTCGGTCAACCACTTATTCAAATTAATATAATATTGACCTCTGTGCATTTCATAGACACTAAATACGCAGCTACGAACTAGTGTTCAACTACATTTGTGCAGTTCCAAGCTGGACAAATAAATACTTGTGGGACAACCAGTTAAAATACACGACAAGTATGGAAATCAGCGAGAATAAGCCGTAATGATTTGTGGGTTATTCTCGGTGGAGACTGTGATACTGAGGTACAATTAATAGTGTTGTACGAATGACTATACCTTCCGCTGGACAATATAATCTTAAATACACAACATTGTTTATACACAGTATCAACATGAAAGCAATATAAAATGTATAAAAACTCAAGCCACTTGACTAATAAGACATGCATAAAGATATGATCGTTATTGCATTTAAATCATAACAAATATGAATCCCTGTTGTATTGATATATATATATATATGTGTGTGTGTGTGTGTGTGTGTTTGTGTTTGTGTGAGCACCAATCTCCTTTCACGGTCAACGTTAAATAAATTATAACTTATTTTATATGTATATATATATATATATCGTGTGTGTGTGTTGTTTTTTATTGATTCTGAAATTTCAGAATCAATAAAAAAAAACACACACACGATATATATATATATATATGTATATATATATATATATATATATATATATATATATATATATATATATATATATATAATAAGTTATAATTTATTTAACGTTGACCATTTGTGAAAGGAGATTGATTACTGAAGAAGGAAAACAAATAGTAGAACAGTTAAGATGCCTTCGTCAACTATAGGTCTTCAGGGACAACGAAAAGAACAACATTTGCAACATACAAACTACAGCCACAGCCCTATCATTCCTGGGGTTCCAATTTAATTCAACCAATATTCTTTCTAGCTGAATCTGCCAGCCAACTAATGTCTTCTCTACCAAATAAACCAATGTCATCTCTACCGAGTCCCCAAATGTTCTCTAGACCAAGTCAATCAGTGCACTCTACCAAATCAACCAATGCCCTCTCTACCAACTCAAACAATACCCACTCTACCAAATCAACCAATGCCCTCTCTACCAACTTAAACAATACATTCTCTGTCAGATCAACCAATGCCATATCTACCAAATCAACCAATGCCCTCTCTACGAAATCAGCCAATGCCCATTCCACCAAATATACCAATGTCCTCTGTATTAAATCATATATTCTCTATCAAATCAACAATCAACAAATGTCCTCTCTAAATGTCCAACCAATGTACGCTCTACCAAATAAACCAATGTCCTCACTACCGAGTCCACAAATGCCCTCTCTATCGCATTAACCGATGTCCTTTCTACCGAGTCAATCAACGACCCAATCCAGTATCCACAATCCCACCGCCCGCACAACCTAATGGTAATAGTATTGTATTGTATTGGCTTGTACGTAGACCTATATCGTTAGTAATAATAATTTTTTATTAATTAAACACCCTTCTATCTCACACAGTTATCCACAGATTGGGCCTTCGTAAATAACGAACAGTAAACCATGAACCTTTTTCTCTATATCATTAATAAAAACCTTTTAAGAAGACATCGTCCGGTTGAACTATTTAAAATAAAAAAGCCGTCTGATCTGTTGAATTTTTAATATAAAAAAGCCGTCTGCTACAGCCGAAATAATCTGATTCAGTGGCGTAATAATATTGTTATGTGTCCGCTAACGACTGAGATGAGTCGGAGTCTACGTGACAGCCGGGATCATGACACTGTTAGACTTTCTGTTTCTTTTACAAATTTCACCTGCTCTAAACTTGAGTAGTTAGATTTCTAAGTGTGATTGTAGAAGCTGTTGACAGTGAAATTGTGTATTTTACTGATTTTACTAAGTGTTATGGGATTTAGCACTTTTGGCACCAATTTGGCTAGTTGACCATTTAGCCGGATTACTGTCTGAATCCATTCTCGTAAATATTGACGGGTGTCACGCATTCAGGCATTTTACGAGATCTAGAAATGTTAGATTTTGTATAAATTCAACCAGCATGTCAATGAGATGATAATAACACCACGGGGTAAGTTTAAGAAATATTGCAGATCACGTTTTCTTATAATCACACAAAACGTTAACACGGTCGCCAATTGGAAAACTAATAGAGTTCTGACCCCTGCCGGCGCATATACAGTGAGTCAACGACCTCGACGGTCATCGCGGCTCATTCACCTTGTGTGACATTGACCTCAGCGGGCTGCGCGCTCGCTATAAAGACGCGGCGGAGCGGTGTGAGCGGCAGTTCACTCACAGTGGATCGTTGTAGTCAGCCATTCTTTCCTACGTTCGTCGTTTGTTCGCACAATCATGGGCAAGTTCAAGAGGGTTCTGGTACTCGAGGTGGAGATGGCCAAAGACAAGAACGCGTCTACCCCCGGGGGTAAGTACAGGAAGGATACCCCGTGGCTGGTGGAGGCCTTCAAGAAGAAGGGAGTCGAGTCAGAGGTGCTGTTCGTTACGAACAAGGACACGGCGCAGAGTCTCCTCACTAAATACCCCGACACAGCTTTCCTAGGACGTGTTAATCCTATGGATTATCCAGTGCTGTCCCTCGACGAGTACGTCGCCATGCTGGACGGGTTGAATGCGAAAGGCGCGCTGTTCGGCCCGCTGCCCGTGCACATGGACCGGCTCGGCAGCAAGATGATCCTGTACGAGCTGAAGGACTCGGCGATGGGAGACCGCGAGGTGCGCCTGCACTTGCTCGCCGACCTGAAGGCGAACAAGGGCGAGATGGAGAAGATCCTCCCGAAGGGTGGTGAGCCGAGGGTGTTGAAGATGATGCGCGGCTCGACGGGGCTCGGCGTGTGGAAGCTGGAGAACAAGGGAGACAACGAGATCGCCATGACCGACGCGTACACGTCAACAACGGAAGTGCTATCTCGCGACCAGGTCCTCGTCAAGTTCTGCGAGCTGTCGCAGGAGGATGCCATCAGTATGTCTTTCCTCCCCCTAATCAAGGACGGCGAGTTCCGCTTCCTCATGAGCAAACACAAGGTATGTAGAATTGCTCTTAATGCGTGTGTATCTATCGACACTAAAATGTAGGTATGTGTACAATTGTTTGATGGAACATTTACATTGAACGGCTGATCAATAGCAATCCCGACACTGTCATATATTGACAAAAAATTATCCAAATATATCCACAGTAATGTTACTATGACAACAGCCGATGCTAAATTGGTCGCAAGTGCTGCCACAGTCATAGCAGAATATGTGATGCGATAACGAATGTTGTCTGGGTGGAAAAGATTCGCTACTCAACTAAATCTTCCTCAGTTTACTTTTAATTTAAATGGTGAATAAATTTCCTATTTTCAATAGGTGCTATTGTTGGCCTATATCTACACTGTATGTCAATATTTTACAGTTTCACGCCACCGTTTTCGACAAGTTGGCAATGTACAATGATACATTTTGTTATATGGTTAATTAAGTAACATATGGAGGGTGTACCCCCCCCCCCCCCCCCCCCCCCCGTTCACGTGTTGATCCACGCTGTGTCGATAGTTCCCTCTCTAACCGCCCGGTCCCTGCCTACAGATTCTGGAAGTTGTGCACAAGAAGCCGGTCGACGAGACGGCCTTCACCGCGACGCTTCGCAGCGGTGCCATCTACAACATCCTCGACCTGACGGAGCACAAGAAGATGGTAGACGCCGTCGAGCAGTGGTCGCACAACATCAAGAAGATCATGAAGATAGACGACGTCCCCTACTGGTGGTCGGTCGACTGTATCGAGGCAGAGGGCGCGCCCACTGGCGACCAGATCCCGAGCAGCAACCCGACACGCCACCTGCTGCTGAGTGAGATCAACTGCAGTTGTCTTGGTCTTGTCGCCGACACGTCGGAGGAGGCGAAACAAAAGGGTATGAAATTCGCCGAGATGATCGCCGATATTGTGCTACAGTAAGAAACTCATTAGACCTCAGTATGTGTGTATAGGTAAGCAAGCTGGCTGCACTAGTTGTATCTACAACGGTTCGGTGTGAGAGAACTCGCCCCAAAAACAAACAACTAAAAGTTGCAGAAAAGGTGCAGCTGTAATACGAAGTATGTGCGTTTTTTTTATTAATATGAACAAGTCGTTCTAAAATGACAGGTATATGTGATATTTTACAAACAGGTGTATGCGTAGGCAGTGTCTTTTATAATTGATCAATTTATCAGTGATGAATAATCGTTCTGTACTGGAATTGTGTGGTACTGTCTTGTGAAATATATGGTTTTTTTATATTTAAATTGATGCGTTTGTTAGTTAATTGGTCGTTTAATCGAACAGTTAGTGAGACCCACGCGTACTTAACGGTGCGTAGCGGTCGTATCGGATGACTACCCGGTGATGTACATTATCACGCCAAGTGCGTGTTTTAGATTTCCCTGTAAATATGATCGGTGATAGTGCTATAATTTGTTAACTATTAACTGTAACTTTTGCATAAGATGTCCACCAGTTTTCTGGTAAATTACGTCACATTTAGGCAATTATATTACGGCGTGTGACGTAATGTGTTTTATTATGTGTTTTCTCAATGTGCTATATTATTACGTCGATTAAATGCACTGTACGTGACGTGTTATGTTTGAGTCTACAACGTGTGGGTAGTCTATTGTTTAGCGTGAATCGCGTGTCATAATTGTATCATAAGTTTTATTATGAATATATATATATATATATGTACATTTCACTGCATTTATGAATGGTGCGACCGACTATTGTTTATGCGAATGGTATAAATAAAAATGAACCGCAAATGGCACAACATCATTCGTGTTTCATACTTACTTACTTACTTACTTACTTAATTACTTCCTTAATCCGCTTCGTTCAAACTGGATTATAGGGCGGAAGCAACATTATCCCAACTCGCTCTGTTTGTGACGGATTCCTTCATCTCTTTCCAAATGGTGCCGCATTTCGACATTTATTCAGTCACAGACTCCAGTTTTTTGTTCCATTGCGAGTCCTATCCTTTGACCTGTTTTGTGACATAATTGTTTTCTTCCCGGGCGACGGGTCACATCCAAGTCCACTTACATTTTCAGTCACTTTCCTTGTTTTGTTCGTTTGTACTTTTCCTCATGTAACAAATATGAGACTTTTATTTCCTTATGTTGTGTCTTTTCCACACGACTGATCCTCACCTCCCCGAGCCATTGTTACCATTCTGCCTGTTTCTCATCATATGTTTTGTGCTTGCCCTTTTATGTCTCTCTAAAAACCCGTTGTTCCCTCTTGGCCTTTTCTTGTGACCGTCTTTCTATATTGTCAGCTCCAAAAACGCCTTCCTTCTAAATATGTGTATAATCCAGTTTCCCCCTTTCTCATAACTACCATAAAAAAAATGTCATGCGCTTAGACGATTCTGTAAAATTACGTGCAAATCCAATCATATTTCGGAGTTGGATGAGTTATTGTCATTCGATTTTGTGTATATATAACATTCTGAAAAATTAATTTAGTGATATAATAACATAATTAAACAAACGAAATTTCCGGTTACGAGCAAGCAATAGAAAACGTATTTTATCAATGGAATTACTTTATTAATGCACAATCACAGACGAATCACCGCAGCTTTGGTAATTTAACCGGATTAATCACACATTAAAACTTCACACTTAGGATTAGACTGGCCAGTGACATATTTACGTGCCGAGGCACACCTGTATTGTTGATAATAAGACTTCTATAACTTCTTTTGGAATTTTCTAATTAACTGTAGCTAGTAGTAGTAGTAGTAGTGTCAGTGTTAGTATTATTATTATTATTAATAGTAGTAGTAGTAGTAGTAGTAGTAAGCATCCTGCAGTCTCGCCCTGGTGTCGTAGGTCAGTTGTTGGCTTAGTTATTTGAGACCCCTGTGTAGTTTATGCCTCCACGTGGATCGGTCTCAAGAAAGCTCCTCCCAGTTGTCAACATCCATATCAAGTGCCTTCATGGGTTACGACACAGATGGTCTACTGTTGTAGGCACTTTTGTGAGTTCGTTTGTAAAATTGATGATGTATAGTGTTCACAATAGAATGCACAAAAGCGCCTAAAATAGGCAACAGCAACAACGCATGTAAAAAGCTCTGCAGCGTAATGAGGACATTCCACGATGATATGAGAGGTACAATCCTGTACGACGGTTGTATATCCGAGATTTTGGGTTCTCAGCCTAAAGAGAAATTATTTCTATTCGATAATAGCTAATGTTGAAATTATTGATGCAGAACAATTGTACCTATTAATTTTGCTGAAAAATATTCAAATGTAAGCTGTCATATATAAACTATGATAGTTTACCAGCTGTCTTAACACAAGCACGCATGCACATTACACCATCAGTGTTTACAAACGAACGCACAAAAGCGCCTACAACAGGCAACTGCAACAACGCATACAAAAAGAAGCGCCGCGATCGTGCGAATCCTTGTGAATGTGTTCCACCTGGTCCGCCCGTTCTTGGTCTACCTTTTACTGTGCGCCACATGTTGTCATGTATTCACTCGGGCATTCATGGCCCAGGTTCGTGCACTCGCTCACTTGACGTAGAGTGCTTCCTGCACCCATCAACGTACAAATCTATTTAAACTAGATTCGCAGGGGGGGTGGCTCGCAGAAAAGCCCGAAACTTGAGGCATACTCAAAGACAGCACAAGTAAATCAATAAAAAAGCACAGTCTGGAAAACTATTCTGAAGCTGGATATAAATGTGTTTGCTTAGATGCAATGATTATGGTAAACAAAAGAAATGAACTAAACATTATGGTAGAATATATTGACCCTCACGTAAAACGTATAACCGAATCATGGGCCACCACCGATATATCAGATGCCGAATTGGGACTGACAGGATTTGTAATATTTAGGACAGATAAAATAGTAAGACGGGGAGGTGGAGTTATTTTATTTTTATCGTCGATAAATTTGTTCCCTTGAAAAACAAGGGAAACAATCCAAAAAGAAACATTTATCGAAAAAAGCCATTAGAAACATTAAGTACAAACAAATGATGTGGAAGTCATATATACGTACTGGAAATGATGAAGACTAGAACATTGATAAAGAAGTACTTAAACAAGCTACAGCGGAAATTATAAATTCAAAGAGAAGGTATTGACACAAATTAGCTTGTAATATAAAATATGACAGGAAGAGTTTTTTATGCGTATGTTCGAAGCAAACAGAAAGTTCAGGATAAGGTCGGTCCTCTAGAAGATAGTGCTGGAAATATAATATCAGAGGGATTCTTAATGGCAGAAGACCTGAATGAGTATTTTAGTTCGGTATTTACCCAGGAAGATATTAGTTCACTGCCAGTACCAGAGTTTACGTTCAAGGGGGCATAATCAGACTATTTAGGATAGATAATTGTAACCCCGGAATTGGTAGCTACGAAAATAAGGGCAATGAAGGATAATAAATCACCTGGAGTGGATACGATTCCGCCCAAACTACTACTGCAAATTGTAAAACAAATTAGCATACTGGTTGCATGAGTTTTCAATTTGTGGTTAGAAGGAGTGGTTCCTTTAAAATGGAAAGAAGCAAAAGTTATACCGTTACTTAAGAAAGGTTCAGACAACTATTGACCAGTGAGTTTAACATCGGCGATTTGTAAATTATTAGAAAGTCTAATTAAAGATCACATGGTAGATTTTCTTGTTAAATGTAACTTGATAAACCCATCTCAACATGCGTTTCTAAAAGCGATGTCATGCTTAACAAATATGTTGTTTCTTGGAAGATTTCGCTAAGTGGGTAGACGAGGGTTTACCAGTAGATATCATCTACTTACATTTTTGAAAAAGCTTTCGGCAAAGTGCCACATCAAAGATTACTGCTTAATTTAAAGGCCCATGGCATAGGAAATGATATAATTAACTGGATAAAAAATGGCCGATTGACAGAAGACGACGGGTAGTAGTTGATGGGGATGCTTCAAACCGGAAATCAGTTTTGAGTGGGGTACCACACCAATAAGTACTCGGACCTATA
This sequence comes from Escarpia spicata, assembly GCA_963995525.1. Taxonomy (NCBI): domain Eukaryota; kingdom Metazoa; phylum Annelida; class Polychaeta; order Sabellida; family Siboglinidae; genus Escarpia; species Escarpia spicata. Next base: position 38,913,304 of record OZ023214.1, on the reverse strand, counting down.
TTATTCTTAATATATATATCAACGATTTGGATGATTATATAACAACCAAGTTGTTGAAATTGGCGGATGATACAAAACTGTTTAGAATTATTAAAAGTGATAGAGATAGAGAGCATTTACAAGGTTGATCAAATGGTCTAAAAAGTGGCAAATGTTGTTCAATTTTGGGAAATGTATATGCCTCCACACAGGACAAGGGAATGAAGATGTATAATGTATAATGGGGTTAATTTACTAAGTACTATTGTAAAAGAAAAGGACTTAGGTTTAACCATAAATGCTGATATGAAGGTTACTGAGCAATGCGGAATTGCAGCTTCAAAGGGAAATCAAATCCTTGGATTAATTTGGCGAAATATAGCGTATAAGGAAATAGAACTAATAATACCGCTGTACAAAACAATAGTTAGGCCTCATTTAAAATAGTGTATACAAGCGTGGAGGCCATATCACAAGAAGGACATAGATGTGCTAGAAAGAGTACAGAGGAGAGCGACTAAAATGGTGCCAAAACTGAGGGTCCTTAGTTATGAAATACGCCTAAAAGAATGTGGTGTAAAAAATAGAGACCTGGAGATTGAGAAAAGATCAGATAGAAGTGTATAGAATATTAAATGGTTACAAAAATATTCATAGAAATATTTTTTTCGAAGTTAAGAAAGATACATTAGTAAAGGAGCATTGTAGATTAGATAGAAAGTTCTCATTTTCACAAAGGACTCTAAATGAATGGAACAGATTATCTGCTGATTGTGTGGGTGCTAGTATCGTGAATATGTTTAAAAATAAAATCGACACATACCTCACAAGGGCGGGATAAATGTAAATAAAAGTGTTGGACTCTCGATAAGCCAAAGGGCTTCTTTGTCCACCTGCCATCTAGAGCTAATTCTCTGGGTGGCAATCTTATTAAATCTTCTTAAATGCCGTTTCAATGTTGGGTGGGCAGGGGGCAGTTCCCCCCGGAATTTCTCCGGGGGGCAGACATATGGTTCTGCCCCCCATTAAATGTGTGCGTGAATGTGTGTTTTTGTGGCGAGCGTCAATGGCGGGTGAAAATCTAAATTTTATGAGAAGATTAATGTGTATTTTTATCAACTGTGAAAGGTGTGTACAATTGGAGGGCCGACATGTGGTTTTCTGCCTCCCAGTAATAGGCGGAGTGGCGGTGAAAATCAATTTCCCAAAGCACCTCCCCTCCCCCTCAGTCTTCGGATATCATCATGTGGGATAAGACCATATTAAGGATTCGTCCTTCTTACCCAGTTAAAGAGTGTTCTTGAATATAGCGTTTTGATGTGATGTGTGCATTTTTTCGAGCACTTTTACATGGGACATGTTGGTCCAGTGAATACTGAATGTACTACTGCATTAGATCTCTCACGAGGTAGCAATAAATATGCGCTAGTCGCTCGCGTATTCGCAAGATGACTATTTTGTAGAGCGAACCAATATATCAGAATCCGTCACCAGATTGGGGCGAAATTGAGGGGTATCAGTTTTCCACAGCACTTGTGTCAATAGAGCTTAAATATGCCTTGAAATTTTCAAGAAAATTGTTAGGCAAATTTTGCAGGAAATGAAGGAAATATAATGGCCGCCTATGTAAAATCTAATTTGGTCTTACCCCAATTCAGCCGAGACAGCGGTGAGAAGCTGAAGTTACAGCGGCGCAGCGGCGAACACAGTCGAGCCAACCAAGACAACCAGAAGATGAAGGGAGATGTGAAAATACGGAGGCGCGGCGGCGAAACACTTTCAGTGGTGCTGAAGCTCCGACAGCCCCCCCCCCACCTATATTAATTTAATTCCCGCGCCACTGGCAAGTTCTATAGTTATGCCCTATTAAAAACCCAACAATCAACACACAATCAGTGCTGCATTACCACATTACCAAGTTAATGCGTAAACGATATGTGTTTAATTTTATTTCTAATTTTGATTAATTTGTTGAATACAACTTTATAACAAAACAGGTGGTGAATAATTTATTTAATGGGAAAAGTTTAAAGAAATTACGTTACAAAAACAAGTGTGATTGTGAGACACCTTCTCTTCGTTTGTCGTTTGCGTAATTTTGGCACATTGTCAGCTGACGTTGCACACAATTAAGGGTGCGTGTGTGTGTGTGTGCGCGTGTGCGTGCGCGTGAGCGTGCGTGTGTGTGTGTGTGTGTGTGTGTGTGCGTGTGGGTGTGTGTGCGTGCGTGTTTGTGTGTGTGCGTGTGCGTGCGTGCGTAAGTTATGATGTTATCCAATATTATATTATATAATCCAATATTATATTATTATATATGATGTTTTTCTCCACGACAGTTTGCATCTCGAGCGTCAAACTTTCAAGGGTTCATCTGCATGACCAGTCGGAAAAAATAACACCTTCATTTCTTCGAAATTCCTGGGTTGTTAAGGTTTTAATGATTTATGGTTAATATCGGACGTTAGACGGACGTAAATCGGTTGTCCATAACGTAAATCGACTTTTTATGACGTTACACGAGGAGCGCCAATCAGTTGGAAACATTTTACGTAACTTGTGATGATGCAAAAAACTTTTTCAAATTTACGTCTTAACAAACGTAATTTATTAATCATCCAGAAAACCGTTTTCAGCATATCTGTGCATGTAGCGTCGTCCAGAGGATGTACATTTTTGCTAGCGATTGGAGAGAGAGATATTTTGCAAGTTGAAACTGATCAAGGATTAGTATCGATCCACACTGAGTCACAACAGACGGGTTGCTTTGAAAATACTCAGTATGGAATGGAATACAATGCGTCGGATTAATCTTTATAATATATTGTCGGATTTAGACCCTAGTAATAAAAACGCTCAAACATTTAATTATTGTTTGAAAAGGATTAAACATATTTAAATCAGATATCATTATACGCATGATCGCATCTCTAGACCTGTTAGTAAAACGTTTAACGGAAAGTATTTAGATGTCAGTCTTTGTTTGCTCAGGAGAATGTGTACGGTCTCTGTTTACTCTGTACATCGTATTTTCTTACAGAGCCGATTAGTTTCTGGTATATCATTGTGTGCTGTAATTCGTTTTTGTCATTGTACGCTGTATGTTCTTGTTTGTCATCATATATGCACGCTGTATTTTCTTGTGTGTATGTTTTTATATTATGCCGTCGTCAATAACAGTCTGTAAATGCCTAAATGCTCAGGCATAGTTCAAAATAAACATTTCGGTATGGCGTTGTCTCTATATTCAACAGTACGGGTCACGATCATCGGAACATAGAAACACCATAATTAGTCATAGTCACATACGATCTCGTTGGTGATATGTTTACGGTTTATAAGGGTAATGTCTTTATTTCTGAGATATAGCTATATGTGATATTTTCAAGGAAAATTTTTCAATAAAAATTATATAATATTTTCGCCTATTTAGAAGACCTTGGGAATCAATATCAGAGGCACATCAAGCCAACAGCGTTGGTTATTCACAAAAACGATATGCAGTATTTAAGTTAGCAACATATAGATGAATACGCCAGGGAACTATATGGTGAATAAGTTAGGATTATATATCATTCCCACAAAAATTAACTTTTCTTTTATAAATATGTTTACCTATACATGTTTGTGTAATTATTTCAGCAAAATAAATCGTCGATAATTTGGATTTTGTACGTGCAGAACTGCGGCTTCCCCTGTATGCTGTGTCCTTCGCATCAGCAGGTCGTATAGTCCAGTGAATATGTCATTAATTACCTTGTCCAAAAATGGTCCAACGTTCCTTGACCCCCAACCTGGTGTGCTAATGTTCGTCACTGCGTGAGGGTGTTTAGTCCCTATTTACGTCCTTCGCGTCATTACGAGAGGGTATGTGTGTGTGTGTGTGTGTTTGCGTGTGTGTGTGTGTATGTTTGCGTGTGTGTGTGTGTGTGCGTGTGTGTGCGTGCGTGTGTATTTATGTATGTATGCATGCCAAACGTTCAGGATTTATTCTACGACCACATGGGTTTGACGTAAGACATACATTTTTTAAACAAAACACCCCATATATATCAAGAATCACACATTTTATGGGGTATATAAGCTGTTCGGAAAGTAAAACGTAATGTGTGCGTAATACATAAAACGTAACTAAACAGTTGCAGGAACCATGCTCGCGTGGCAAATACTTCGGGAAAATGGCCCTTTTGTCATGGAATTGGCAACATGAAATTGACGCTGACACAAAATTCTTATGTCTACCCTCATTCCAATAGCAATAGCAATAAGAATATTATTTGACAATTCTACACAAGCACGACTATAATCTATCGATGGACGTGAACCTCACATTCAATCCGACCTTCGTCATTTTTAACATATACAACGAGTATCTGCGAGCACGTTATGGTGTTTGTGTCACGATACTGTGTGTTTTCAATCATTTGATTAATATTGCTATCAAGACTGTCAACTACCATTGTCAGAATACCGTCATTTCTGCTAGTAATGTATAATTGGGGATACGTACCATTACGGTTAGGCTGTGTTTGGAATATTGTACGTAGAAGCATGGAGGCCATATCATAAGAAGGTATATGTGTTTATGAAGATATTTACAGAAAGTGTCTTGTCATGCACAGAATAGGCAGTTGAACAAAGCAGTTAAGGAAGAGTGAAGGTTGGATATGAGAAAGAACTCATTCTTACAGAATACAGTAAATGTTTGGAACAAGTTATCTAATGAATGTTTTAATGAATGCAGTGTAAATATATGTTTAAAAATAAAACTCATATTAATCGCATAAGGACTGGTTATACATATAGAAGATTGTTTTAACTGTAAACAATTATGAACTTTTGGGTTGAACCCTCACTTGGTCCCTTCCTTGTTCAAGATCGGCCAGGTGGGGACGTCAGTTTGTGTAAAGCAAAAGGAATTAGCAATCAACCACTCTGTAAATTATGTTTACTGATAATGCTAATGCGATAAGGCATGAGTGTAACGGCTTATTTACTTAACAAGAAATAAGACGTGGTCAGTGAAAGGAATCACTGATTGTTGTCAATCGGCAGAAGAAGGAGTAATATCACAGATTGTATATTCCACAATGAAACCTCACACTAAAGTATATCATACCACCAATCAAAAACGTGGTTTTAATTGTGGGTGAATTTCGTCTTAATAAAGTATTATTGATGAACATATAAGCAAACACCTTTTGAATGATACGTCAAATGTATGACTGCCCAGAATTCCAAGATGTTTCAGTAGGGTGGCAATGCAATTCGCTTAGCTTCAATGCCACTCGTTTGGTCTCACTGCTACTCCCCGCCGCAAATATGCCTTGGTCTATAATATCTATATACATATTTCGATAATCCAATTCAAATCCATTGCAAGACGGCAGCGACTGGGCTATATTTGTATTGCAATTAGGATCAGCCGAACCAGTTCGCAAGATGCACTAAATAGAACGTCGTGCAATGGGGTTTAATAACAACTTACACAAACAGCGTTCTCCCACGCCAGGAGAGCGGAGGGGACAGCTACTCTCCGGACTATTACTTCTCGGACAACCACATTGACTTGATAACAAAATTGATCAGAAATTGTTTAGAACGCATTAACTATTTTGCAACTACTATTTGTTTTATTTCGTCAGCTGAATTTACAACATGTCTCAAATATGTGTGTGAGTGTGCGTGCGTGCGTGCGTGTGTGCGTGCGTGTATGCGTGCGTGTGCGTGTCATAAGTGTAGCTGGGGGAGAGGAATGTCGACATTAAACAACGATTCCATTTCCGTGTGCCTCTAAGCTTGGATTTTAGGGAATTAAAACCTGATAGATATATTGTTGATGATGATGATGTTGCTGTTGTTGTTGTTGTTATTTTTTACTTACTTACCTTACCTATCCTCTTCGGGCCTTGTGGCCCATAAGGCTGCTGTGCGACTCCGCCACCTCGCCCTGTCAACTGCTATGTGTCTGGCTTTGCTCCATGTTGCCCAGCCCAGTTGCTTCCGTTCTTTTTCCACTGTGGTTCTCCACGTTGTTTTTGGTCGACCAACTTTTCTTGTTCCTTCCGGCGTCCATGTCAGTGCTGTCAGGCAGTGGTTTTGGGCCTTCTTTCTCAGCACATGCCCGATCCAATTCCACCTTCTTCTCTGTACTTCTGTGCTGATCTTCTCTTCTGCTGTTATGTTCTCAATGTCTTTGTTCGAAATTATTACTGGCCATCTAATTTTTAAAATTCTTCTGAGACAGTTGAAATGGAAAATGTCAAGTTTTTTGTTGTCGCATTTGTTTACTTTCCATGTTTCACATCCATACAGTAACAATGATTTGACCAGAGTATTGTATAATCTGAGTTTAGTTTTTAATGTGTACACATTTGAGTTCCATATCTGCTTGAGTTTCATGAATGATGTCCTTGCTTTTCGTATTCTGTTGTTAATATCGTCATCCCCTCCTCCTTGCTTGCTGACGTTTGCGCCCAGGTATGTATATTTCTCTACTTCATTCAGTTGTTGATCATCAATCTCTATTCTGTTGTTGCATTTGCTGTTGATCCTCAGTACTTCAGTTTTCTTTTTATTGATTTTTAGGCCAGTTTTTGATGCGAATGCATTCATTTTTGTTGCCTATTTTTTACTAATGTACGTTAAATGGGTATACTATGGACCTAAAAGTGTGTTTTACTGCGAGTTATATAACGCAAACTGTCCACGCAAACATTGTGAATGACAACAAACCATCCTCGAGGATGAACGAATCCGAACATCACAAATTAAGGACGCGTCAATGTCCCGTTATCGCAGTCACTATGTTGCAATGTAATCGCGCTATTGCGTCTGTCCGGGTCAGTCATCGACTGACGTCACGGCGGTCCGCAATTGAGGTCATGCTTGTTATTGCGCGACCAGACGAGGTCATCCTCGGTCCGAGCGTTACCCAGTCCGTGCGCCCGCTCGCCGGTCAGTGAGCTGTGACATCAGAGCATCATGGGTTATGACACAGTTGGACTTCCTGCTTCGTTACAGAAAAAAGTGCAATGTATTTTTGAGAAATTATTTGTTACAAAATTCACCTGCTCTGACATAAGTGCATTTCAGTAGTCAGATTTCCCGGTGTGGTTGTAGCAGTTGTTGACAATAAAATGGTGTATTTGTTGCTGATTTTAATAAGCTGAAAGGTATTTAGCAGCAATTTGGCTAGTTGACCCTTTAGCCGGATTACTGCCTGCATCCATTCGTAAATATTGACGGGTGTCACACATACAGGCATTTTACGAGAACTAGAAATATTAGATTTTAACTAAACTCGACCAGCATGTCAATGAGATTATAATAACAGAAGGTGTACTTTAAGAAATATTGTAGGTCACGTTTTCTTATAATCACACAAAGCGTTAGCCAGTGGGAAAACTAACAATGTGCTGGACCCTGCCGGCGCATAGACAGTGAGTCAACGACCTCGACGGTCATCGCGGCTCATTCACGTAGTGTGACACTGACCTTAGCTAGCTGCGCGCTCGCTATAAAGCCGCGGCGGAGCGATGTGAGCAGCAGTTCACTCACAGTGAATCGTTGTACTCAGCCATACTTTCCTACGTTCGTCGTTTGTCTTTCGTTCGCACAATCATGGGCAAGTTCAAGAGGGTTCTCGTACTTGAGGTAGAGATGGCCAAAGACAAGAACGCGTCTACCCCCGGGGGTAAGTACAGGAAGGATACCCCGTGGCTGGTGGAGGCCTTCAAGAAGAAGGGAGTCGAGTCGGAGGTGTTGTTCGTTACGAACAAGGACACGGCGGAGAGTCTCCTCGCTAAATACCCCGACACAGCATTCCTAGGACGTGTTAATCCGATGGATTATCCAGTTCTGTCCCTCGACGAGTATGTCGCCATGCTGGACGGGTTGAACGCGAAGGGCGCACTGTTCGGCCCGCTGCCCGAGCACATGGACCGGCTCGGCAGCAAGATGATCCTGTACGAGCTGAAGGACTCGGCGATGGGAGACCGCGAAGTGCGCCTGCACATGCTCGCCGACCTGAAGGCGAACAAGGGCGAGATGGAGAAGATCCTCCCGAAGGGTGGCGAGCCGAGGGTGCTGAAGATGATGCGCGGCTCGACGGGGCTCGGCGTATGGAAGCTGGAGAACAAGGGAGACAACAAGATCGCCATGACCGACGCGTACACGTCAACAACGGAAGTGCTATCTCGCGACCAGGTCCTCGTCAAGTTCTGCGAGCTGTCGCAGGAGGATGCCATCAGTATGTCTTTCCTCCCCCTAATCAAGGACGGCGAGTTCCGCTTCCTCATGAGCAAACACAAGGTATGTAGAATTGCTCTTAATGTGTGTGTGTATCTATCGACACTATTATAAGTAGGTCTATGTAATATTGTTTGATGGTACAATTACATCGAACGGCTGATCAATAGCAACCCCGACAGTGTCACATGTTGACAAACAATTATCCAAATCTCTCCATAAACGTGTTAAGCTGTTGTGAGTAATGTTACTATGATAACAGCCGATGCTAAATTGGTCTCAAGTGCTGCAACAGTCACAGCAGAATATGTGATGTGATAACGAATGTTGTCTGGGTGGAAAAGATTCGCTATTCACCTAAATCTTCCTCAGTTTACTTCTAATTTAAATGGTGAATAAATTTCCTATTTTCAATAAGTGCTATTGTTGGCCTTTATCTACCCTGTATGTCAATATTTTACAGTTTTTCGCCACCGTTTTCTACAAGTTGGCAATGTACAATGATTTACATTTAAATGATATAACATATGGTTAATTAAGTAACATATGGAGGGTGTATCCCCCTCCACGCTCTGTCATTACTTCCCTCTCTCACCGCCCGGTCCTTGCCTACAGATTCTGGAGGTTGTGCACAAGAAGCCGGTCGACGAGACGGCGTTCACCGCGACGCTTCGCAGCGGTGCCGTCTACAACATCCTCGACCTGACGGAGCACAAGAAGATGGTAGACGCCGTCGAGCAGTGGTCGAACAACATCAAGAAGATCATGAAGATAGACGACGTCCCCTACTGGTGGTCGGTCGACTGTATCGAGACAGAGGGCGCTCCCATTGGCGACCAGATCCCTAGCAGCAACCCGACACGCCACCTACTGCTGAGCGAAATCAACTGCAGTTGTCTTGGTCTTGTCGCCGACACGTCGGAGGAGGCGAAACAGAAGGGTATGAAATTCGCCGAGATGATCGCCGATATTGTGCTATAGTAAGAGGCTCATTATTCCTCAGTGTGTCTGCATAGGTATGCAATCTTGCTGCACTATCATCTACAACGGTTCGGTGTGAAAGAACTCGCCCGAAAAAGAAACAACAACAAATTGCAAAAAGGTACATCTGCAGTACCAACTATGTGCGTTTTTATTAATCGGTACAAATCGGTCTAAAATGACACGTTTATGTGATATTGTATAACAGTTGTATGTGGAAGCAGTGTCTTTCATAATTGATCAATTTATCATTGATGAATAATCGTTCTGTACTGGAATAGTGTGGTACTGTCCTGTAATGTTGATAGGTTTTGTTTATATAAACTGGTGCGTTCGTTAGTTAATTGGTCGTTTAATTGACCAGTTAGTGAGACCCACGCGTACTTAACAGTGCGTAGCGGTCGTTTCGGGTGACTACCCGGTGATGTACATTATCACGCCAAGTGCGTGTTTTATATTTCCCTGTAAATATGATCGGTGATAGTGCTATAATTTGTTAACTATTAACTGTAACTTTTGCATAGGATGTCCACCAGTTTTCTGGTAAATTACGTCACATTTAGGCAATTCTATTAAGACGTGTGACGTAATGTGTTTTATTATGTGTTTTCTCAATGTGCTATATTATTGCGTCGATTAAATGCACTGTACGTGACGTGTTATGTTTGAGTCTACAACTTGTGGGTAGTCTATTGTTTAGTGTGAATCGCGTGCCATAACTGTATCATAAGTTTTACTATGTATATAAATATACATTTGCACTGCATTTATTGGTGGAACGACCGCCTATTGTTTATGCGAGTAGTACAAATAAAAATTAACCGCAAATGGAACAACATCATTCGTGTTTCATACTTACTTAATTAATTACTTACGTACTTGCTTAATCCGCTTCGTTCAAACTGGATTATAGGGCTGAAGCAACATTATCCCAACTCCCTCTGTTGATGACGGATTCCTTCATCTCTTTCCAAACGGTGCCGCATTTCGTCATTTATTCAGTCACAGACTCCAGTTTTTTGTTTTATTGCGAGTCCCAACCTTTGACCTGTTTTGTGACATTATTTTTTTCTTTCCGGGCGACGGATCACATCCAAGTCCACTTACATTTTCAGTCACTTTCTTTATTTGTTCGTTGGTACTTTTCTTCAAATATGAGACATTTAACTTCTTGTGTTGAGTCTTTTCCACACGACTGATCCTCACCTTCCCTGGCCATTGTTACCATTCTGCCTGTTTCTCATCATTTGTTTTGTGTTTGCCTTTTGATGTCTCTCTAAAAACCCGTTGTTCCCTCTTGGCATTTTCTTGTCACCGTCGTCTATTGTCAGCTCAAAAAAGTCTTTCTTCTCAATATGTGTATAATCCAGATTCTCCCTCTCTTCATAACCACCATAAATCTTTCTTCTTCTCATGCGCTTAGACGATTCTGTAAAATTATGTGCAAATCCAATTATATTTTGGAGGTGGATGAGTTATTGGCATTCGTACGACGTATCATATGCGGGTCAGTGACAGTCACACATACCTCCGCCAGTCGCGTCGTTGTTGGCTCGCTTTCTACTCCATGTTTTGCTTGGTATCCTGGACATGTTGGTCCGCCAAGATCGGGGGAAGGCACTGGTGCCGGGGATGCAACAGCCGACATCCTTGTATGACATATACTGTTGCAAACTAACAACACTAAATAAATCAATCCTTATCAACAACACAATCACTAGATGCAGTGCACGCTTGTCTTGTGATCCCGAGAAATAACGACGGAAAACATATCGTCTGCACCACACTGTTCTATAAATAGCCGCAGACGTCAAACGTCGGCCGACAAAATACTTCTGCCGTGGAATAGCATAATCAATACAGTGCCCCTTTAAAAACACGTAAAAACAACCAAATTAATTATTTGTAGGAAATCGATGCGTCTCCCTACATAACGGAATGCTGTTGTGTATGCTTAGAGACTATTATATAATTTTATTGGTGAATTATTGTATTGACTTTGAAAGAAATAAAACTTCTTGACGAGAAACATGCATGGCAGTGCTGCCGTCTGATGACTACAAATACATGCACAAGTTGGGTGCACACTAAAAGACGGACTGGGCGGACCGGGCAGATCGGGTGGACCGGCCGGACCACATTCACAAGGATTCGCACGATATCTGTTCCGTCTTAACATTCGTTGTTGCTCTCTTTTGCGAGTACATATGTAAACATGTTGGTGTTTCTTATTGTTTTAGCAGTTGTAAGTTAATGGTGACTGGTGTAACGAGGACGTATCCCTGTTTGACGCAACTTGTAACGTTAAACATCTCGGAGGTAGAACCGTCGTACAAGATTGTACCCTCTCATATCATCGTGGTATGACCTAGTTACGCTGCAGAGCTTTTTAGATCCGATGTAGCTGTTGCCTGTTGTAGGCGCTTTTGTGCATTCGTTTGTAAACACTGTACACCATTAGTGTTTACAAAGAGAAGTTATGAACAAAAAATAGCTTGTAATATAAAACATGAGAGCAAGAGTTATTATGCGTATGTTCGAAGCAAACAGAAAGTCCAGGATACGGTCGGTCCTATAGAAGATAGCGCTGCAAATATAATATCAGAGGGATTGTTAATGGCAGAAGACCCGAATGAGTATTTTAATTCGGTATTTACTAGAGAAGTTATAACTTCATTACCAGTACCAGAGGCAGAATCATACTATTTAGGACAGTTAATTGTAACCCCGGAATGGTAGCTAAGATAATAAGGCATATAAAGGATATTAAATCGCATGGAGTGGATAGCATTCCGCCCAAACTACCACTGGAAATTGTAAAACAAATTAGCTTGCTTGCAACAGTTTTGAATGTGTCGTTAGAAGTGGGGCAGTGGTTCTTTTGGAATTGAAAAAAGCAAACGTTATACCGTTATTTAAAAAGGTTCGAGAAACAAGTCAGAGAACTATAGACCAGTGAGTTTAACATCGGTGATTTGCAAGTTATTAGAAAGACTAATTAAAGTTCACAAGGTGGATTTTCTTGTTAAACATAACTTGATAAACCCATCTCAACATGGGTTTCTAAAAGCGAGGTCATGCTAAACAAATATGTTATGTTGTTTCGAAGATATCACTAAATGGGAAGACGAGGGATCACCAATAGATATCATCTATTTAGATTTTGAAAAAGGTTTCGACAAAGTGCCACTTCAAAGATTACTGCTTAAAATAAAGGCCCATGGCATAGTGAATGGTATCATTAACTGGATAGATGGCTGATTGAAAGAAGACAACGGGTAGTAGTTGATGGGGAGGCTTCAAACTGGAAATCAGTTTTGATTGGGATGCCACAGGGATCTGTACTAGGACCTGTATTATTCTTAATATACATCAACGATTTGGATGATGATATAACAAGCAATGTGTTTAAATTTGCGGGTGATACACAAATTTTTAGAAAGATTAAAAATGATGGAGAAAGACAGCATTTAGAAGATGATCTTGACTGGTTGATCAAATGGTATGAAAGGTGGCAAATGTTGTTCAATTTTGGGAAATGTAAATGCCTCTACACAGGACATGGGAACGGAGATGTACAATATACAATGTGGGGTACTGTACTAAGTTTATAGTAAAAGAAAAGGACTTAGGGTTAATCATAAGTGCTGATATAAGGGTTTCAGAGCAGTGCGGAATTGCAGCTTCAAAGGGAAATCAAATCCTTGGATTATTTAGGCGAAATATAGCTTATATGGAAAAATATCTAATAATACCGCTGTACAAAACAATAGTTACGCCTCACTAAATATAATTGTGTATACAAGCTTGGAGGCCATATCACAAGAAGGACATAGATATGCTAGAAAGAGTACATAGGAGAGCGACTAAATGATACCAAAACTGAGGGATCTTAGTTACAAAATACGCCTAAGCGAATGTGGTATAACAACACTAGAGACCAGGAGATTGAGAGGAGATCAGATAGAAGTGTTTAAATATTGAATGGTTATGAAAATGTTGATAGAAATATTTTTTATCAGTTAAGAAAGATAGAAGGACTAGAGGACATGAAGTTATATTAGTACTGGAGCAGTGTAGATTAGATATAAGAAAGTTATAATTTTCACAAAGGACTCTAAATGAATGGAACAGATAATCTGCTGATTGAGTGGGTGTTAGTAGCGTGAATGTTTAAAAATAAAATCGACACATACCTCAGAAGGGTGGGATACGTGTAAATAAAAGGGTTGGACTATTGATAAGCCAAAAGGCTTCCTTGTCCACCTGACAGCTAGAGCTAATTCTCTGGGTGGCAATCTTGTTAATTATTGTTAAATCATGGTTGGTGTGATGTGCAAAAAGTGTCGGGTTTAGGGACAGGTTTCATCTGGTCTCGTATCCTAGCAACGGCCCTTGTCGGGCAATAGACAAAAACTGCAAAAAGGTGCGTCAGCGTCTATTGCAATCATACTATACAAGGGAAACTCTCCACATCTTGTTTAGTTGCACATCTTTGGCCGGTCACCTGAAGAATGTATGTTACCCTCAAGCTTTATAGGTGGCATTATCCATCAAAATACCACTGCATCGGTTGTACATAGCCAAGACGGCTGATTTCTTTGACCACCGGACACCAAATAAGGGCAATGATGTACGACTAATGGTCCTAATTCCGGGAGACCGGGAGACTCACCAAAAATCCGGGAAGGTCCCGGATTTCACGGGAGCGTTGGCAGATATAGTACATGTATACATCCTAGCGCGCCAAGTGTCGGTGTTGCTCATTACGTCAGTGGCAGCCAGCAGTACCCTCTGGCTGATCGCTCTGCGAAACTCTAAATTTAAGCTCAGCCAATAAAATCGCTCACTATATCAGTGGTTGCCGACAGGTCAGGTGGTCATAATAAATCTAATTTCAACCACTCGTTGTTCGTGTTACATGCAGTGTTTAGAAAGTAGAAGCAATTTTTCGAATACAAAATACCGTTCAGCTGCTCATAGTAATGGGCGAAAGGGTCATTATATTGGAATTCCTAGATAAGTCGTTCATCCGTCTTCAAATTGGGGCGGGTATTTGCGCTGTTCTCACACGCAGTCGGGAATGGAGAAGTCAGTTACTAGTTTGACTCAGCTAACTTCCGCATTTTAGTTTCGTTTAGATTACACTTCCCGCGCGGTGCGTTACTGCGCGGGAAACATTATCTTGCTTGTGAAACGTGATGCACGTAATATATGTAAGGAACATCACATGTTAGTGCTCCGGCCTCCCTCGGTCCGAGGACTGATCAATCACCTCCCGCTAACGGGATCGCCTCATGCGCGGCTGGCATCAAGCGGGCTATTATCGGCAAACGTCCGGCGCATTCCTCCGCCTGCCAACCGCTCAGATCCGCCCGCGGGCCGAGGGTGGCGTGCTGGTTGCGGTGGGAGGGGGTGTTAAACATTCATTTTTGGACCAGGGGTCAAACTTGTTTGGACCAGTCTTTATGGGGTCAGAATTTATTTTAAAAGCATTTTGCAAAGTACTTTATAACTGAAACATTAAAAAAGTTTTGTTAACGTTTTTGCAACGTTATAATTGATATTTAAAAAAAAAAAATTGCAACATTGTACGTAAATATGTTTATATTAATGAGGAAGATGGGCCATAAAAATGCATGAAATTAACTTTAGATTTTTTGATTTTTCATTAAACTTGTGGATTAAAAAAAAATTACCAAGTTTAAACGTTTTAAAAACGTTTTCCCTGAGACGTTTTTGAAGAACATTCCCACAACATATGGATAACGTTTCATTACAACGTTTAGAAAACGTTGGACTGAAACGTTTTAATAAAACGTTTTTGCAACGTTATACAGAACTATTCTGATAAATGTGGAAGATGGACCATAACAAAAACGTTGCCACAACGTTGCCACAACGTTATTTCTGACATAACCTTAATACGACATTCCAGCAACGTTGTGAAAACGTTATGTGTTAGCTGGGCACTAGCAGATTACTGTGCGGACTGATTTCTGTTTAGCATGTATTAAAATGGACACAGGTTCATGAAACAGGAGTACGTTTTTTTCCTATTCTCCAAGCACCGGTGTCACGTCTCCGATAGTGTCCCCCACATATTTAATGATGCTCACGCCACATTGGGGGTTTATGACAAAGCTACATCACAATGCAGGCTTATCCAACAATAATTCATGACAAGATGTGATTATTAAACTACAGTTCTACATAAGAAATAAACTCGTATATGGCCGGCAGGTGGCGCAAACAGTCGTTGACCGCCAGACGAAACAACGAGAACCGACATATTCCTCCCGGAAGACATGTACCCTCTAGGTGGAAACAACATGGTCGATTCTCTGCCTATGCTGATAATTAATCATTGGACATTATAGCCCCGGACTTTTCCGGAACAATTTAAATTTCCAAATGTTGGTTTAACTTTGCCTATAACCTCACGTAATTGATCATAATCACAATATTATCCTTTACCGTATAACACTAAAACGGTTTTATTCGTCTTAGCGCTATTAGGGGAAACGTCTGGGTCAAAATATATCAAGTCGGAGCATGTTGGACTAGACAAAATGGGGGAGGGAGGGGGTGCGAAATGCATAACCACATTTCCCGTGCAGTGGGCTCTCCGCAAGTGATACATGCAGCCCGTTGTTTTCTAAATTAGGTATAAAGTATTGTCACTGGTACTGTTTATATAGGCTTCTGATCTATAGACTTGTGATTGTCGCGAGATGTAACCATTTAAAGTGCTACTCGCTCTATAGTATATTAAATGTATAGTGAGGTACAGCAAGTATACGTATACACTGTATTGCGTTTGGTTTTGCGTATTTGTTATGTATCAATGACAATCAGAAACACTTAAGATCTCATATTTCTACCCGCTATATTAATTTGGACATTGTTCAAAGACAACTGACAGACAAGTGCTAAGAACCGGTATACCCAAGGGGCCAGCAATTGACGTGAAGTGCTTTAAAAGGATGCTGTTCAAAAATCAGATCTATAAATATATTGGCGTATTTTGAAGAAAGTCTTCCCCACAATGTGCTTGAAATCTGTAAACACATCCCTATTAGTATCAGCGACAAGATTGCATTTCGCGGTAATCACCAACTATGTTGTTATTCATATTCCTTTCCCCACACCAAACAAATCGACAAATTTTCAAAGTTGAAACGGATCAATGATTAGCATCGATCCACATTGAGTCAGAACAGACGGGTTGCTTTGAAAATACTCAGTGTGGAATGGAACATAATGCGTCGGATTAATCTTTGTAATATTTTGTTGGATTTTAGTACTAGACCATTGTAATAAAAAGCTCAAACAGTTAATTACTGTTTGAAAAAGGTTAATCAGATAATAATCAGATATAAGTATACGCATGATCGTATCTATAGACCTGTTAGAAACAAGTTTGGGAGAAAGTATTTAGATGGGAATTTTTGTTTGCTCAGGAGAACTTGTACGGTCTATGTTTACTCTGTATTTTCTCTCAGAGCCGATTAGTTTCTGGTATATCAGTGTGTGCTGTGTTTTTGTTTGTAATTGTACGATGTATGTTCTTGTTTGTCATCATATATGCACGCTATATGTTGTCGGGTGTATGTTTGTATATTATGCCGTCGTCAACATCAGTCTGTAAATGCTTAAATGCTCAAGCATATTTCAAAATAAACATTACAGTATGGTGTTTCCGCTATATTCAATAACACGCTTCACGATCATCCGAAAATAGAAACACCATAATCAGCCATACAGTCACATACGATCTCATTGCTCATATGTTTACGGTGTCTAAGGGTAGTATCCATATTTCTGAAATATAGCTATATCTGATATTTTCATGGCAAATCTTTTATTAAAAATAATATAATACTTTCGCGTGTTTAGAAGACCTTGGAAATTAACATCAGAGGCACATCAATTCAACAGTGTTGGTTAATCACAGAAAACGGCAAGCACTATTTAATAATAATAAATATAAGATAACTTCTATTGCGCCTAAATCCTTGGAAACCAAGCTCAGAGGCGCAGCAAAACAATAGGATTGGTCAATCTCAAAATCCATAAGTAGTATTCCAGTCGTTAACAGATGGCGCTAGGGAGCTACGGTGGATAAGCAAGGTTGTAAAGATAAGTTTTTAAATGACGACGGAATTTTATAATATTTTCAACTGATCTAACAGTAAGTGGAAGCATATTCCAAAGAGTTGGTGCAGCAACAGAAAAAGCCCTAATTCCAATGTTTGTATTGACTCTAGGAACAAAACGTAGGTCAGAACTAGATGATCGAAGCTAGATAGGTTTTCTTACAGGAGTAGGCAATGAATGCAAATAAGATGGTTGCTTACTGGACAATGCCTGGTATGTAACGGTACAGATCTTAAATACTATACGATATCATACAAGAAGCCAATGCAAAGGCTTCAAAAGTGGTACAGAGCGAGGGAAACGAGGATATCTTGTAACTACTCTTGCTAGACAATTTTGGACACGCTGACGTTTAGTGATATCCTTGCTAGCGATATTATAAAGGAGGGAATTGCAAAAGTCAAGTCCGCTACCAACAAGCGCTGTTGCAATAGTTTTAGCAACAGAAAATGACATATACTGGCGAATACGGCCAAGATCACGAATATGATCAAAACAGCAGCGACATGTTTGAGATATGTGTTGTCGGAAATTGAAGTTACTATCAAAAATCGCTCCTAGATTCCGCACCGATGTTGCTGGCGTGATATACTGATTCAAAATACGCGTAGGGAAAAAACCATCCAGTTTACTACGCTGCATTGGAGTACCAATAATGATAAATTTAATTTTTTGGCATTTAATTTCAACTTGCTGTCAGTCATCCAGTGGAAGATATTTTGAAGGCAATCACTAAGTTGGTTAAGGGAGCGATTTGTATCCGGGGTAGCCAACGAAATGTAGAACTGAGTATCATCAGCATAAAGATGATGATCCAAGTTATGTCTTTGTATAACATAGCTTAATGGCATGGTATAAAGAGTAAAAACAAAGGCCCAAGAAAAGAACCCTGGGGAACACCAAATAAAGCCGGCAGTGCAGCTGAAAAGCAGTTCACAATCTTTATAGTTCGTTATCTATCAGTAAGATATGAAGAAAACCAGCTTAGGGCTGTGCCATATATACCGTCCCTCTTTAATAAGCGTTCTATGAGAATGTTGTGATCAATCGTGTCAAAAGCGGCAGAGCGATCTAGTAAGGTAAGTGCAGTCACTTAACCATTATTAATGTTCAAATTAATGTCACAAATGCCGATTGTAACACATTAGTTAAGACATGTGTGCTAATGTGAGACCTTAAACGACTTGCTAGAACCTTTTCTAGTATTTTGGAAATAAAGCTGAGGTTAGAAATATGTATATAACTGTTTAGATCTTGTATAGGCAAAGATAACTTCTTAAGAAGTGGTGTGACATGGGTGTATTTGAAATTATCAGGAAAACAGCCAGAGCAAAGTAATGCATTTATAATATGTGTTATAGGTCCAATTAGAGTATCGAGACATGCTTTTAGCAGTATTGTCGGAAATGGATCAAGTGCACAAGATTTTTTGGGGGAGGACATAATTATTTTCGTAACTTCATCAACTGTTGCATGTTCAAATAATACAAGTAGAAAATTTTATTGTGGAAAGTCCACACTGACATAACTTAAATTATGACGTGGGAAAGCAGAACGAATAATACTGATTTTAGTCTTAAAGTGACTAAAGAACGAATCACATAGAGATTTAATTGACACATGATCAGGTAACAATGGAGTAGGCCGTCTGTGTAGAATGTTATTGATGCAGTTCCATAACTGACGCGGGTTATCAGACTTATTTATGACCATATTTGTATAATAATCTGATTTAGCTTTGGCCATTTGGCTGTTACAGAGGTGACATTGCTTAGAATAGCGCCTGCGAACTGCGCCATACACGCGCTATATAACGACGACGCCTTTTAGATAGTATAATTTCGGAAGTCACCCATGGAGCCGTTGGCCTTTCTGACACACATTTGGATTTTACAGGTGCATGTTTGTTAAGTAATGCATTGAGTATTTGGCAGTACTGTTTATATAAGTCAGATAGATGTTTTTTTGGATCTGTGATAAGGTCGGATATAAGGATATCAGCCATTAAATCCTATGAATGGCTCTGTAAGACACATTGTGTTTCGACTCTAACTATAGAAACGTAAACATTAGCAATGACAGTATGGTGGTCTCAGAACCCATCTGAAACAGTATGTGCTTGGATATTATTACAAGTTGAACGGGTTATCAAGAGGTCAAGCCAATGGCCATGTATATGTGTCGAAAAAGATAACATTTTGTTTCAAATCAACTGATGCCAGAAAATCATCAAACGGAGTTGTAGTTGTAGAAGGTGTATCCAAATGTAGATTAAAATCACCAAGATTTAAAAATTCTGAATGAATAACTGCCAGATTTTGCAGCATATGCTGAAAGAAATTTGCCGGATGTCCTGGAGGGCGATAGATACAAACAAAGTATGCGGAGAAAGAAGAATCTGAAATTTCAGGACATATGGACTCAAAACTGGAGTATTCAGGGTTAGAATGTAATTTAACTTTGAACTGCTGTGATATAGAAAGCCAACACCACCTCCACGCCCAGGATTGAGACTTACATCTCCTGCTAGTAATAACATTATTGCTAATTTCAATGTTGGCGTAAAGCAGGGGATTGGCAGTAACTTTCAAATATAACAAACCTGAAGACTTGGCAGGCTATGCAAAATTGAAATAGAATGATGGATTTTAGTGTTAGAACAGAGCAAGACAAGCAGAAAACACCCAATAATAATAATGGTGACATAATTATTTTAGACAATTACCATATTTAGTAGCAATTAATATACCCAAACCATATAATTATATATCATATAGATAATAAATAGTAAAGAATGTTAAGCCCAGAGATAAGGCTAAGGCGTAAGTCAAAAACTAAATTATATTTACAAGATCAGTAGAGCCTCAATTTTAACAATAAAGCCTACTTTATTTAATTAGAAAATGTTGAAACGGGGCCAAATTCAGTAACTAAATTGAGACTTACAGGCCTATTAAGGGAGGAAGAAATATTTATATAGATTTTTTTTCCTCACTCAACCATATCCTTAGATAGGTAGAATCTGATTGCAGTGTAAATTACTCAATGGCAATGCCTTATACTTATAGTTCACAACTCAACTGCACAATGATTCCGTTTTAAATACCGTTTTATTGTAATAATATAAAATGCCAATAATAATATAAAAGGTCAATAGAAAAAAAAACCACAGGCAGCATGTTTTGTAACTTAATCATTTAACAGTGTAATAGTTACAAAGGACAACATTTTAAAAACAATTTTTTGGTTCTGTAGCGCTCTACAATTTACATAATATTAAATAATCTATTCAAAGTAATTTGTATATTATAATTGAACATTAGACGAAGGATAAATTTTGAAAGGAAACATTATGCCACGCCCCCTAGCGACTAGTCAGCATATGGATGAATACGCCAGGGAACTATATTGTGGATATATTTGGATTGATATTATTCCCACAAAAATTAACTATGACAACTTTTTTCAAATATTTTTACGTATACATGTTTGTGTAATTATTTCAGCAAAATAAATCGTCGATAATTGGCCTTTGGTACGTGTAGAACTGCGTGTGTCCCTCTATGCTGTGTCCTTCGCATCAGCAGGTCGTATAGTCCAGTGAATGTGTCATTAATTACCCTGTCCAAAACTGGTCCAACGTTCCTTGACCCTACCCCGGTGTGCTAATGCTCGTCACTGCGTGAGGGTGTTTAGTACTTGTTTACGTTCTTCGCGTCATTACGAGACGGTAATGGTTCAAGGACGGGCGTCGAACAGCAATTTTAAGTCATCAGTAGCACACACACTGCCATCCTAAAATACTAACTCCATCAATAGAAATATCGAGTTACCCATATCCTTGTGCGCTGAAAGAAGCTCTAATACGATGTTATCCAAAACAACACGTTCCAGAAGACAGTTTGACGCTATTATATGTATTGGCTTATCTAGAGTCCTACACTTATTGTATCATCAGCATACGTTAAATCTGAACCACCATAGTCATATATCTGTAATTGTTTTCGCATTGCTGCTATTTATATATGCTCAGGGGATAACATAGTCAAAATACATCTCTTCTCCGTCCTTCTCACGTATAACAAATCCACGTAAACATCAGGGTTGGGTTCAAATGGGTAAATATTAATTTAATTATAATCGACCTTACGTGTGAGTGTGTGTGTGTGTGTGTGTGTATGTGTGTGTGGGGGTGTGTGTTTGTGTGTGTATGTATGTATGTATGTATGTATATATGTATGTATGTTTGTATGTATGTATGTATGTATGTATGTATGTATGTATGTATGTATTCATGCATGATTGCGTGGGCATGTTAACGTTTTCCTCTTAGACGGCATGAACCTCAATCCAAATTTTCAGGGTTTAATCTACGACCTCCAAGGGTTGGATGTAAGACATATATTGTTTAACAAAATACCCCATATATATCAAGATCCACACCTTTTATGGTAAATTATCTGTTCGGACCGTAAAACGTAATGTATGCGTAATACATAAAATGTAACTAAACAGTCGCAGGAACCACGCGCGCGTGGCAAATAGTTTGGGAAAACGGCCCATTTGTCAAGGACTTGGCAACATGAAATTGACGCTGACACAATATTCTTATGTCTACCCTCATTTGCACTATCATACAAAAGTGTCCTAACAAATCGTGTGGTCTTGACCGTTTTCCAACATTTCTACTAAAGTGTTGCATTGATGAACTGGTTTATCCTATTACAAATATTATAAATATGTCAATGCAGGATGGTGTTGTTACACACGAATTCAAGCAAGCTCTTGTCAATCCTATTAAAAAAAAAAATTTATGTGCAAAAATTACCTTAAACATTACCGTATTATCTCAAGTCTTAGTTTTCTGTCAAAAATATTGGAGAAGGTTGTTCCAAATCGACTCCATGAAGACATTTATTCACAGCATTTATCAAATGATCTACAATCTACATATAAACGATTTCATTCAACTGAGACGGCTCGTCTTAAAATATACAATGACATTGTATGCAACATGGATAATAGCAAATTGACTGCTCTCACCTCACTAGATCTATCAGCTGTTTTTGATACAATAGATCACGACATTCTTTTACATCGCCTTAATAGACATTTTGGTATATCTGGCACGGCTCTTCTGTGGTTTAGTTCATATTTTTCAGACCGATACCAAAGCATTAACATATCTGGCTCACTGTCTTGTCCAGAATATCTTCCATGTGGTGTCCCACAAGGTTCTGTCCTTGGCCCTGTTCTGTTTAGCTTTTACACTACATCCCTTAGTCGAGTCATAACAAATCATAAATCATCACTTGTATGCTGATGACACACATGTGTATATATCACTTTCACCAACTGATACACATACATCTCTATCAACTTTAAATGACTGTCTCACTGACATCTTGCTATGGACTGAAGCAAGTAAATTGAAGCTAAATCCAGATAAAACTGATCTAATTATTTTATTGGCACAAAACAACAACGAAACAAGGTTGTTAACCACTTTCCGGTTAAATTGCTTGGTATTGATTCATCACCATCAGATACCGTTCGTAATCTATGTGTTATCTTTGACAGTGATTTCAGCTTTAAGCAGAACATTTCTCAAGTAAGTAAATCCTGTTTCTACCATATACGTGATTCCCGCAGAATTCGGCATTATTTGTCTTTGTCTACAGCTAAAACAATATCAATATGTCTAATTAGCAATCGTCTTGACTACTATAACTCACTCCTAAACGATATTGATAAAAAGAACTTAGCTAAACTCCAACGTGTACAGAATTGTTTAGCACGTGTAGTACTAAATGCACCTCGTTTCTCACCATCTCTGCCCCTACTTAGACAGTTGCATTGACTTCCAGTTACATATCGAATACAATTCAAATTAACCACTATCACATAACGTACCCTTTCTACGCAACACCCATCCTATTTGTTTAGTCTCTTTCGTTTTTCTGATATCCCCAGGAATCTAAGACCATCTGTTTCACAACGACTTTTTGTTCCGAAAACCAAGCTTAATGTCGGCAAACGCTTTTTCTATAGCTGCACCAAAAATCTGGAATCAACTCACTTAAAATCATCTGAGACTATAAATACCTTCCGTAAAAAACAAAAGACTTATTTATTTGAAATGGCATTCCAACCCTAACCTTCGGCGGTTCCTTGCTCTGTATCTAATGACGACTGTTGTTAGTCCCTGTTAACGAATTTGCCCAATGATACTTGGATGTTGTGCCTCTGAGCTCAGATTCCTGGGGATTTAGGCTTTATAGAATTTTTTTGTTATTATTATTATTACATTAGCATAGCAATAAGAATATTATTGGACAATTCTACACTATCACGACACTGGTCTATTGATGGACGTGAACCTCACATTCAATCCGATCTTCGTCATTTTTACAACGAGTATCTGCGAGCACGTTATGGTGTTTGTGTCACGATGCTGTGTGTTTTCTATCATTTGATAAATATTGCTATGAAGACTGTTAACTACCAAGGCATCCCGTTAGGGGACCGTACTTTTTGCTAGTAATATATAATTGGGGATACTAAGTCGAATTATGACAAATATCACTTACCCGGTGACAGGGGAACTTTCTAATTGTGCCATTACGGTTAGACTGTATTTGGAATGGTGCATGTAGAAGCATGGAGGCCATATCATAAGAAGGACATTGTTAAGCTATATGTGTTGATGAAGATATTGACAGAAAGTGTCTTCACACGTACACTAGGCAGTTGAACATTGAAAGTTGGATGAGCGAAACTACTCATTCTTACAGAATACGGTAAACGAGTGGAACATGTTATCTAATGAATGTGTTAATGAAAGCAGTGTAAATATGTTTTTAAATAAAAATGACATAAATCGCATAAGGACTGGCTATACATATATAATTTTTTTTAAACTCTAAACAATTATGAACTTTTGGGCTGAACCCTCTCTTTGTCCCTCGCTTGTTCAAGACCGGCCAAGTGGGGACGTCGGCCTGCGTAAACCAAAAGGAATTAGCAGGCAACCACTCTGTAAATTATGTTTACAGATAATGCTAATGCGATAAGGCATGAGTGGTACGGCTCATTTACTTAACAAGAAATAAGACATGGACAGTGAAAGGATTCACTGATTGCTATCACTTGGCGGAAGAAGGACTAATGTCACAGATTGTATATTCCACAATGAATCCACACACTAAACTCTATGATACTACCAATCAAAAACGTCGTTTCAAGTGTAAGACTGCCCAGAATTCCAAGATGTTTGAATAGGGTGACAATGCAATTCGCTTGGCTTCAATGCCACTCGTTTGGTTTCACTGCTACTCGTTTGGCTTCACCGCCGCAAGTATGCCTTGGCGTATATTATCGGTTTCGATAATCCAATTCAAATCCATTGCAAGACGGCAGCGACTGGGCTATATTGTTATTGTACATAGGATCAGCCGAACCGGTTGGCCAGACGCAATAAATAAAACTTCGTGGAATGGGTTATAATAACTACTTACACGAACAGCGTTCACCCACGCCAGGAGGGCCGAGAGGACAGTGTCTGTCTGTCTGTCTGTACGTGTGTATGTGCGTTACGTACGTATATGTACGTACATACGTACATAATATTAGTAGTTTTTCGTAACTAAGGTATATCACGTTTAGCTATGAAGCTATAGTGTTTATTATTAATGTTTATTAATTAGATAAGACGAATTAGATAAGACGAAAACAGAGACCTAGAAACTAAAAGAGGTAAGTAATCATAGTATGGTCGTTTCAAGTTGACTATGTCACGAGTTTAACTGGGGAGAGCGGAATGTCGACATTACACAACCCTTCCATTTTATTGTGTCTCTAAGGTTGGATTTTAGGGAATTTAAACCTGATAGAAATATTGTTGTTGTTATTGTTGATAATGATGTTGATGATGGTGATGTTGTTGTTGTTGTTGATGATGATGATGATGATGATGTTGTTGTTATTGTTGTTGTCATTGTTATTATTACTAATTTACGTTAAATGGGTATACTATGAACCTGCTGCAAACCGAAACGTGTGTTTTACTGCGAGTTATATAACCAAAACTTTCCACGCAGACATTATGAATGACATCGAATCCAAACATCACAAATTAAGGACGCGCCAATGTCCAGTTATCGCAGTCACTGTGTTGCAATGTCATCGCGCTATTGCGTTTGTCTGAGTCAGTCACCGACTGACGTCACGGCGGTCAGCAATTGAGGCCATGCTCCTTATTGTGCGGCCAGATGAGGTCATCCTCGGTTCGAGCGTTACTCAATCCGTCCGCCCACTCGCCGGTCAGTGAGCTGTGACATCAGAGCGTCATTGTTTATGGCACAATTACTTGTGGCCAAGCTATAGTCCTTTCCACAATCTCGCGCCGATATGAACTATAGTCCTTTCCGCATTCACGACTCGGTAGTGGGGTGGTCTTTGACAGCAGGTTAAATTTCCAACAACATATATCTCAAACGTGTCGCTGCTGTTTTTATCATATTCGTGATCCTCGCCGTATTCGCCGGTATATGTCATTTTCTGTTGCTAAAACTATTGCAACAGCGCTTTTTAGCAGCAGGCTTGACTACTGCAATTCCCTCCTTTATAGTATCGATAGCAAGAATATTACAAAACAAAATGTGTCCAAAATTATCTGGCAAGGGTGGTTACAAGATCTCCTCGTTTTTCTCGCTCTGTACCACTTTTGAAGTCTTTGTATTGGCTTCCTGGACGATATCGTATAATATTTAAGATCTGTACCATTACTTACCAGGCAGTGTCCAGTAAGCAACCATCTTATTTGCATTCACTGCTTACTCCTTTCAGAAAACCTATCCAGCTTCGATCATCTAGTTCTGACCTACTTTTTATTCACAGAGTCAACACAAACATTGGAATTAGGGCTTTTTCTGTTTCTGCACCAACTCTTAGTGTTAGATCAGTTGAAAATATTACAAAATTCCGTCGTCATTTTAAAACTTATTTTTACAACCTTGCTTATCCACCATAGCTCCCTAGCGCCTTGACCCATCTGTTGACAACTGTAATACTGCTTATCATTGACGCGAAAATAGGGGGGGGGGCAAAGGGGGCAGCTGCCCCCTGGAATTTGTCTGGGGGCAGACATATGGTCCTGCCCCCTTTTTGTGGCGAGCGTCAATGGCGGGTGGAAATGTAAATTTTATAAGACGATTAATGTATACTTTTGTTGACTGTGAAAGGTGTGAGTAATTGGAGGGTAGACATATTGTTTTTTCCCCGCATAATAGGGGGCGTAGTGGCGAAAAGTTTTTTGAAAACACCCCCTCCTATCTTCGGATATCATTATTTCAGCGGAGACAGCGGAGAGTAGGTGGAGAAGGAAAATTGACAGCAGAGGCGCGACGGAAAATTTTGTTTTTGTTAATACTACTATCACCCCCCACCTCGTGTTTGTTTGGATGTTATGAGTTAAGACCCGAGCAGCGGAGAAGCTGAAGTCATAGCGGCGATAAATTTCCAACAGCATCTAATTGTAATATTATTTTATTGAATTAGCTTATACGTAGACCTATATCGTTAATAATAAGATTGTTTTATTAATTAAACACCCTTCTATCTCACACAGTTATCCACAGATTGGGCCTTCGTAAATAACGAAGAGTAAACCAGAACGTTTTTCACAAAATTATTGATAAAAAACATTTAAGAAGACATCGTCCGGATCAACTGTGTAACATTTAAAAAGCCGTCTTCTACAGTCGGAATAATCTGATTCAGTGGCGTAATAATATTGTTATGTATCTGTTAACGAATCGCTAGTTAGTAGTTACTATCGTTAAATAATAAATACGCCGCCGCAGCTGAGGTGAGTCGGTGTCTACGTGATTGCCGGGGTCAATACATTGTTAGACTTCCTGTTTCTTTTACAAAATTCACCTGCTCTGACATAAGTGTATTTGAATAGTCTGATTTACAGGTGTGATTATAGAAGCAGTTGTCAATAAAATGGTGTGTGTTTAGCTGATTTTAATAATCGGAAGGGTATTTCGCAGCAATTTGGCTAGTTGACCCTTTTGCCGGATTACTGCCTGCATCCATTCGTAAATATTGACGGGTGTAACACATACAGGCATTTTACGAGAGTTAGAAATAAGAGATGATAATAACAGCAGGTGAGAAGTTAAAGAAATATTGTAGGTCACGTTTTCTTATAATCAGACAAAACGTAAACATAGCCGCAAATGTGAAAACTAACAATGTGCTGACCCCTGCCGGCGCAAAGACAGTGAGTCAACGACCTCAACGGTCATCGCGGCTCATTCACCTAGTGTGACACTGACCTTAGCGGGCTGCGAGCTCGCTATAAAGCCGCGGCGGAGCGATGTGAGCGGCAGTTCACTCACAGCGAATCGTTGTACTCAGCCATACTTTCCTACGTTCGTCATTTGTCGTTTGTTCGCACAATCATGGGCAAGTTCAAGAGGGTTCTGGTACTCGAGGTCGAGATGGCCAAAGACAAGAACGCGTCTACCCCCGGGGGTAAGTACAGGAAGGATACACCGTGGCTGGTGGAGGCCTTCAAGAAGAAGGGAGTCGAGTCGGAGGTGCTGTTCGTTACGAACAAGGACACGGCGGAGAGTCTCCTCGCTAAGTACCCCGAAACAGCTTTCCTAGGACGTGTTAATCCGATGGATTATCCAGTGCTGTCCCTCGACGAGTACGTCGCCATGCTGGACGGGTTGAACGCGAAGGGCGCGCTGTTCGGCCCGTTGCCCGAGCACATGGACCGGCTCGGCAGCAAGATGATCCTGTACGAGCTGAAGGACTCGGCGATGGGAGACCGCGAAGTGCGCCTGCACATGCTCGCCGACCTGAAGGCGAACAAGGGCGAGATGGAGAAGATCCTCCCGAAGGGTGGCGAGCCGAGGGTGCTGAAGATGATGCGCGGCTCGACGGGGCTCGGCGTATGGAAGCTGGAGAACAAGGGAGACAACAAGATCGCCATGACCGACGCGTACACGTCAACAACGGAAGTGCTATCTCGCGACCAGGTCCTCGTCAAGTTCTGCGAGCTGTCGCAGGAGGATGCCATCAGTATGTCTTTCCTCCCCCTAATCAAGGACGGCGAGTTCCGCTTCCTCATGAGCAAACACAAGGTATGTAGCATTGCTCTTAATGTGCGTGTATCTATCCACCCTATTATAAGTAGGTCTATGTAATATTGTTTCATGGTACAATTACATTGAACGGCTGATCAATAGGAATCCCGACAGTGTCACATGTTGACAAACAATTATCCAAATATCTCCACAAACGTGAAAAGCTGTTGTGAGTAATGTTACTATGACAACAGCCGATGCTAAATTGGTCTCAAGTGCTACCACAGTCACAGCAGAGTATGTGATGTGATAACGAATGCTGTCTGGGTGGACTATTATTTGCTACTCAACTAAATCTTCCTCAATTTACTTATAATTTAAATGTTGAATAAATTTCCTATTTTAAGTAAGTGCTATTGTTGGCCTATACCTACATTGTATGTCAATATTTTACAGTTTCTCGCCACCGTTTTCTACAAGTTGGCAATGTACAATGATACTTTTGTTATATGGTTAATTAAGTAACATATGGACAGTGTAACTCCTCCCCTCGTCCACGTGTTGATCCACGCTGTGTCGTTAGTTCCATCTCTAACCGCCCAGTCCTTGCCTACAGATTCTCGAGGTAGTACACAAGAAGCCGGTCGACGAGACGGCCTTCACCGCGACTCTTCGCAGCGGTGCCGTCTACAACATCCTCGACCTGACGGAGCACAAGAAGATGGTAGACGCCGTCGAGCAGTGGTCGCACAATATCAAGAAGATCATGAAGATCGACGACGTCCCCTACTGGTGGTCGGTCGACTGTATCGAGGCAGAAGGCGCGCCCACTGGCGACCAGATCCCTAGCAGCAACCCGACACGCCACCTGCTGCTGAGCGAGATCAACTGCAGTTGTCTTGGTCTTGTCGCCGACACGTCGGAGGAGGCGAAACAAAAGGGTATGAAATTCGCCAAGATGATCGCCGATATTGTGCTATAGTAAGAGACTCGTTAGTCATCAGTATTTGTGTATAGGTAAACAATCTGGCTGCTCTATCATCTACAACGGTTCGGCGTGAAAGAACTCGCCTAAAAAACAAACAACAACAAATTGCAAAAAAGGTGCACCTCTAGTAGCAACTATGTGCGTTTTTATTAATCGGTACAAATCGGTCTAAAATGACACGTATATGTGATATTGTATAACAGGTGTATGCGTACGCAGTGTCTTTCATAATTGATAAATTTATCAATGATGCATAATCGTTCTGTACTGGTGTAGTGTGGTACTGTCCTGTCAAGTAGATTTTTTATATAAATTGGTGCGTTCGTTAGTTAATTGGTCGTTTAATCGAACAGTTAGTGAGACCCACGCGTACTTAACGGTGCGTAGCGGTCGTATCGGATGACTACCCGGTGATGTACATTATCACGCCAAGTGCGTGTTTTAGATTTCCCTGTAAATATGATCGGTGACAGTGCACTGCATTGTTATAATTTGTTAACTATATACTGTAACTTTTGCATGGGATGTCCACCAGTTTTATGGTAAATTACGTCACATTTAGGCAATTCTACTAAGGCGTGTGACATAATGTGTTTTATTACGTGTTTTCTCAATGTGCTATATTATTGCGTCGATTAAATGCACTGTACGTGACGTGTTATGTTTGAGTCTACAACGTGTGGGTAGTCTATTGTTTAGCGTGAATCGCGTGCCATAACTGTATCATAAGTTTTACGATGTATATATATATATACATTTGCACTGCATATATTGATGGAATGACCGCCTATTGTGTATGCGAATAGTATTAATAAAAATGAACGGCAAATGGAACAACATCATTCGTGTTTCATACTTACTTACTTACTTACTAAATTACTTGCTTAATCCACTTCGCTCAAACTGGATTATAGGGCGGAAGCAACACTATCCCAACTAGTTTGTGACGGATTCCTTCATCTCTTTACAAATGGTGCCGCTTTTTGTCATTTATTCAGTCACAGTCTCCAGTTTTTTGTTCCATTGCGATTCCTATCCTTTGACCTGTTTTGTGACATAGTTGTTTTCTTCCCGGGCGACGGGTCACATCCAAGTCCACTTACATTTTCAGTCACTTTTCTTCGTGTAACAAATGTGAGACATTTAACTTCTTGTGTTGTGTCTTTTCCACACGACTGATCCTCACCTTTACTGGCCATTGTTACCATTCTGCCTG
>OZ023214.1:38710131-38877631 GCA_963995525.1 Escarpia spicata | reverse complement strand
ATATTATCCGTTACCATATAACACTAAAACGGTGTTACTCGTGTCATAACTAGTGCTATTAGGGGACACATCTGGGTCAAAATGTCTCAAGTCGAAGCATCTTGGACTAGACAAAATGGGGGGGTTGCGAAAAGTCTAAGCACACTTCCTGTGCAGTGGGCTCTCCACAAGTGATATATGCTGCCCATGGGGCATACTTGTTTTCTAAATTAGGTATAAAGTAGTGTCACATGTGGCACTGTTTATATAGGCTTCTGATTTATAGAATTGTGATTGTCGCCAGATATAACTTTTAAAGTGCTACTCGCACTATAGTATACTAAATGTATAGTGAGGTATGGGAAGTATACGTATACACTGTATTGCGTTTGGTCGTGCGTATTTGTTATGTACCAATGGCAGTCAGAAACACTTAAGATCTCATTTTAATACCCGCTATGTTTATTTGGACATTGTGCAAAGAAAACTAACAGACAACTGCTAAGATCCGGTGTACCCAAAGATCCAGAAATAGACGTGAAGTGCTTTAAAAGGATGCTGTTAAAAAATCAGATCTATAAATATCTTGGCTCATTTTGAAGACAGTCTTACCTACAATGTACTTGAAATATGTAAACACGACCCTACTAGTATTAGCAACAAGATTGCATTTCGCGGTAATCGCCGATTATTATTGACATTTTGTCATTCATGTTCCTTTCCCTACTAAACAATTCAAGTTAAATGAAGGAATGTGTCATGTTAAAATGTAGCCCATATGTTCAGTTTAGTTTAACGTATTGTGTGTTGTAGAATGACACCAATTGTTGTTACGCATCAAACTAATGGCTTAAGGGAATGTAGTTCTGGCTAAAGGATACTGCAGTTACTGTCGTCAAAACGTCAGGTTAAAATTATTGTTGAGCCCTGGAGGCCAATGTCTCCGTCAATTGGTACATCGAGCAACTGCGATGTTGTCACCTGTCGACGAAGCCATCAGGCGAACAATTGTCTCTGTCGTGTTGCCAGCTGGGGTCTGACACTTGTTGCACCGAAATTCATACCATCGTCTAACGCCATAATGTTATATTTTCAGTCCAGAATGTCCGTTATGTACAATTATGCGTGTGTGTGTGCGTGCGTGCGTGCGTGCGAGCGTGCGTGCGTGCATGCATGCATTTGTGTGTGTGTGTGTGTGTGTGTGTGTGTGTGCGTGCGTGTGAATGAGTGTGTGTGTGTGTGTGTGTGTGTGTGTGTGTGTGTGCGTGCGTGCGTGCGTGCGTGCGTGCGTGCGTGCGTGCGTGCGTGCGTGCGTGCGTGCGTGCGTAAGTCATCATGTTATCGTTTTTCTCCACGGCGGTTTGCATCTCGAGCGTAAAACTTTATAGGGTTCATCTACATGACCAGTCGGAACAAAAGTAACACCATCATTTCTTCGAAATGCCCGGGCTGTTAAAGTTTTAACGGTTTCTGGTTCATATCGGAAGTTAGACGGACGTAAGTCGGTTGTCCATAACGTAAATCGACTGTTCATGACGTTACACGAGAAGCGCCAATCAATTGATATATATAAGGTATATATATATGTCTGTCTGTCTGTCTGTCTGTCTGTCTGTCTGTCTGTCTGTCTGTCTGTCTGTCTGCATGTTTGCACGGGTGCGCGTGTGCACGTGTGCACGTGTGCACGTGTGCACGTATGCACCTATGCACGTATGGACGTATGCATGTATGTATGTGCGCTAAGTGTGTATGTATGTGTAAGTACATGCGTACAGTTTATTAGTAGTTTTAGTAACTAAGGTTTCTCACGTTTAGTTATAATGTTATTAGATAAGAGGAAAACAGAGACCAAGAAACTAAAAGGAGTAAGTAACCATAGTGTGATCGCTTCAAGTTGACTATGTCACGAGTGTAACTGGGGAGA
Source organism: Escarpia spicata (assembly GCA_963995525.1). Lineage (NCBI taxonomy): Eukaryota > Metazoa > Annelida > Polychaeta > Sabellida > Siboglinidae > Escarpia > Escarpia spicata. Next base: position 38,875,728 of record OZ023214.1, on the reverse strand, counting down.
GCGGAATGTCGACATTACACATCCCTTCCATTTTAGTGTATCTCTAAGCTTGGATTTCAGGGAACTAAAACCTGATAAAAGTATTGTTGTTGTTGATGTTATTGTTGTTATAATGTTATTGTTGTTGTTATTTTTACTAATGCACGTTAAATGGGTATACTATGGACCTGCTGCAAACCGAAACGTGTGTTTTACTGCGAGTTATATAACCAAAACTTTCCACGCAGACATTATGAATGACATCGAATCCGAACATCACAAATTAAGGACGCGCCAATGTCCAGTTATCGCAGTCACTGTGTTGCAATGTCATCGCGCTATTGCGTCTGTCCGGGTCAGTCACCGACTGACGTCACGGCGGTCAGCAATTGAGGCCACCCTCGTTATTGCGCGGCGAGATGAGGTCATCCTCGGTCCCGAGCGTTACTCGATCCGTCCGCCCGCTCACCGGTCAGTGAGCTGTGACATCAGAGCGTCAGTGTTTATGGTGCAATTACTTGTGGCCCAGCTATAGTCGTTTCCACAATATCGCACTGAGATGAATTATAGTCCTTTCTGCATTCACGACTCGGCAATGGTGTTGATAACAATTTGGTTTAAAATCTAAATTACAAATGGCAGTGGGGTTAACAGCACTCCTATTTTCGACATGGGAGATATATAATTACCCTTTTGAACTGGCGTCGTACCAGGTTGATAATTCTTTTCAACTACTCACGCGGGGGAGGTGGTAATAAAATTAATGAGGCGCCTATAGAGGTCAGCCGTTATTGATATCGCTTGTGTACGCCTTTGTTTGGTGCGCGATAAAGACACCGACACAACATCGCCTTTGAAATTATCGTTGCCTATATTTGATGACACGAGAGGTGATTTTGGGACGATGATCAATCGATCAAATGAAAGCATGTAATGTGCTGTTTCCGGGAACTTACTGGTCTTAATTAAAGAACTCATTTAATTATCAAAATGCATAACCCAGGAGGACAATTCGATTATACTGACCCAATTCAGTGATGAGTATTGTACCTATTAAATTACAAATTTTCCATATTGCGAAGAAATAATTATCAGTGGTGACCTGCAGACGATATCTAATGTGTCTAAGCACCACCAATAACATTTATGTTACTCCCCTAAGTGCGTTTCTGCTTAAGTTTGATTTCAGTTAAAACCTACATATAATAAAATCTACAACGTCTAGTCTGTCTTGTCAAATGATTGACAGTATTTAACGATATGTACTGTTACCTATTTAATTACCGCCTACATGTATTTAGAGCCAAATGAAAGGCATTTAAAAAGATTGACCATTAGGACTTGTCAATGAGTCCTTATAATAGTTTATGTTTATATATAATCTACCTTGCCGTTCAACATTGTGTGAAAACATGGTACTCGTCACGAAACATGCAAACTAAACTAATATAACAATAAATTGTTGAAGTTAGGAAAATAATTATGTTCTTACCAAATAAGTATTGTGAACTTGATCCATTTCCAACAATATTGTTAAAGCATGTCTTGATACATTAATTGGACCTATAACAAATATTACAAATGCATCACTTTGCTCTGGCTGTTTTCCTCATGATTTCAAATACGCCTATGTCACTCCACATCTTAAGAAGTCATATCTGCCTAAAAAAGACCTAAACAGTCATAAACCTACAGTGTATTTTTAACCTCAGCGTTATTTCCAAAATACTAAAAAAGGTTGTAGCAAGTCGTCTAAGGTGTCACATAAGCACAAATGTCTTACCTAATGTGTCACAATCAGTATATAGACAGTTTCATTCAACAGAGACTGCCGTCTTAAAGGTTCACAACGACATTAACTTGAAATTTAATAATGGTAAAGTGACTGCACTTACCTTGCTACATCTCTCTGCCGATTTTGACACGATTGATCACAACATTCTCATTGAAAGCTTACTAAAGTGGTAAGGCGTATACGTTCTAAGCTGGTTTTCTTCACACCTAACTTTAGATATCAAACCATAAAGATTGGGAACTACTTTTCGGCTGCACTGCCAACTTTATTTGGTGTTCCCCAGAGTTATCTTCTTGGTCCTTTGCTTTTTACTCTTTACATCACGCCACTAAGTTTTGTTATAGAAAGACATAACTTGGATCATCATATTTATGCTGATGATACTCAGTTCTACATTTCATTGGCTACCCCGGATACAAATCGCTCCCTTAACCAACTTAGTGATTGCCTCCAAGATATCTTCCACTGGATAACTGGCAGCAAATTGAAATCAACTGCAAATAAAAATGAATTGATCATTATTGATACTCCAGTACAGCGTAGTAAACTTGATGTTTTTCCCTACGCGTGTTTTGAATGAGCATATCACGCCAGCAACCTCGGTGCGGAATCTAGGAGTGGTTTTCGGTAGTAACTTCAATTTCCAACAACACATATCTCAAACGTATTGCTGCTGTTTTTTTGATATTCGTGATCTTCGACGTATTCGCCGGTATATGTTACTTTCCGTTGCTAAAACTATTGCTACAGCGCTTGTTAGCAGCAATTTCCTCCTTTTGTAATATCGCTAGCAAGGATATTACAAAACGAGAACGTGTCCAAAATTGTCCGGCAAGGGTAGTTACAAGATCTCCTCGTTTTTCTCGCTCTGTGCCACTTTTGAAGTCGTTGCATTGGCTTCCTGTGCACTATCGTATAATATTTAAGATGTGTACCATTACATACCAGGAAATGTCCAGTAAGCAACAGTCATCTAGTTCTTACTCTTTTTTTTTTCCTAGAGTAAACACAAACATTGGAATTAGGATTTTTTCTGTTGCTGCACCAACTTTTTGGAATATGCTTCCTCTTAGTGTTAGATCAGTTGAAAATACAGCTGTATTACAAAATTCCGTCGTTATTAAAAATGTATCTTTATAACCTAGCTTATCCACCATAGCTCACTAGCGCATTGACCCAAATGTTAACAAATGGAATACTGCTTATGGATTTTGAGACTGACCAATCCTTTTGTCTTGATACACCTCTGAGCTTGGTTTCCAGGGACTTAGGCGCAATATAAGTTTTTTATTATTATTATTATATTGGTCAAAGTGTATTCTTTAAACCATATTTGGGCAATTGTTCCTCGATTAATGATATACCACAATTCAGAGTCTACGAGAAAATAAACATTAGCAGTTGTTGTTGTTTATAGTAGGCATATAATCACGATTTCACTCACTCATTCAAATATTCTGCTAAGTTATATAATCTGTCTCCTTGTCTATCGGTCACACTCTGACTTTTTATATATCGCTGTCAGTAAGTTATCTCTTATTCTCTGCCCCTCTGTCTTGCTGCTTTTTAAATTTCTCTGTCTCCTTATATTTTTTACTTTAGACTACAATTATCTGTGTCTGTTTGGCAGATTTTGGCATATCGATATTTACCCGAAACATTTAATGTAATCCGGAACGGCTTTCGCGTTAATAAAACACGATGGATTATGTTAAACATATGGATGTGACATCGGATCGGATCAGCCCAGAATGTCCTAGCCCTTTAATAAGGTGACAATGCCGCTAGTGTGGCCTTATACAGTCACAACCTACCTTGGCCTGTACGATAAGAGCAGTCTGGAAAAAAAATCAGTTACAAATCCTTTGCCAGACGGCTAAGCAATTAATTTTGTATTGTAAACAGGGCCAGCTGAACCAGTCGCCCAGACGCCCTAAAAAGCGTCATACAGCGGGATATGCCGATATCCCCTTCCACAACTACTGTTCAACTACACCACGAGTACAGTTTCCCTCCGGACAAACACCTTTCGTTCAACCACTTATTAAAATTAATATACTATTGACCTATGTGCATTTCATAGACACTAAATAAGCCGCAACGAACTAGTGTTCGACTACATTTGTGCAGTTCCCCGTTGGACAAATAAATACTTATGGGACAACCAGTTATTAAAATACACGACAAGTATGGAAATCAGCGGGAATAAGCCGAAATGACTTTTTTGATTATTCTCGGTGGAGACTGTGATAATGAGGTAGAATTAATAGTGTTATACGAATGACTATACCTTCAGCTGAACAATATAATGTAAAATACACAACACTGTTTGTACACAGTATCAACATGAAAGCAATATAACATTTATAAAAACTCAAGCCATTTGATTAAAAGTCATGCATAAAGATCTGATCGTTTTTGCAAAATATCATAACAAATGAGAATATATATGGCTTACTATGTTAATTTCAGAATCAATAAAAAACAGCACGCACACACGATATGATATATATATATATATTATATATATATTATATATATATATATATATAATAATAATAATAAAAAGTTATAATTTATTTAACGTTGACCATTTGTGAAAGGAGATTGGTTACTGAATAAGGAAAACAAATAGAAACAGTTAAGATGCCTTCTTCAACTTTAGGTCTTCAGGGACAACGAAAAAATAACATTTGCAAAATACAAACTACAGCCACAACTCTACCAGTCCTGTGTTTCCAATTTAATTCAACCAATATTCTCTCTAGCTGAATCTACCAGCCAACTAATGTCTTCTCTACCAAATCAACCAATTACCTCTCTACCAACTCAACCAATGCCATATCTACCAAATCGACCAATGTCCTCTACCAAATCACCCAATGCCCACTCTACCAAATATACCATTGTCCCCTCTGTCAAATCATGTCTTCTCTATAAAATCAACCAATGCCCTCTCTACGAAATCACAAAATATCCCTCTATCAAATCAGCAATCAACAAATGTCCTCTCTAAATGTCAAACCAATGTCCGCTCTACCAAATAAACAAATGTCCTCTCTACCGAATCCACAAATGCCCTCTCTATCGCATTAACCGATATCCTCTCTGCTGAGTCAATCAACGACCCAATCCAGTATCCATAATATCACCGACCGTACAACCTAATGGTAATAGTATTGTATTGGCTTGTACGTTGACCTACATCGTTAATAATAAGGTTGTTTAATTAATAATACACCCTTCTATCTCACAGTTATTCACAGATTGGGCCATCGTAAATAACGAGTAGTAAACCATGAACCCTTTTCTCAATATTACTGATAAAAACCTTTTAAAAAGACATCGTCCGGATCAACTATTTAACATAAAAAAGCCGTCTGCTACAGCCGGAATAACCTGATTCAGTGGCGTATTAATATTATTATGTATCCGCTAATGAATCGCTGGATAGTACTTACTATCGTGAAATAATCAATACGCTGCCGCGGCTGAGGTGAGTCGGTGTCTACGTGACTGCCGGCGCATAGAAAGTGTGAGTCAACGTCCTCGACGGTCATCGCGGCTCATTCACCTTGTGTGACCCTGACCTTAGCGGGCTGCGCGCTCGCTATAAAGCCGCGGCGGAGCGGTGTGAGCGGCAGTTCACTCACAGTGAATCGTTGTACTCAGCCATACTTTCCTACGTTCGTCGTTTGTCTTTCGTTCGCACAATCATGGGCAAGTTCAAGAGGGTTCTGGTACTCGAGGTGGAGATGGCCAAAGACAAGAACGCGTCTACCCCCGGGGGTAAGTACAGGAAGGATACCCCGTGGCTGGTGGAGGCCTTCAAGAAGAAGGGAGTCGAGTCGGAGGTGCTGTTCGTTACGAACAAGGACACGGCGGAGAGTCTCCTCGCTAAATACCCCGACACAGCATTCCTAGGACGTGTTAATCCGATGGATTATCCAGTGTTGTCCCTCGACGAGTACGTCGCCATGCTGGGCGGGTTGAACGCGAAGGGCGCGCTGTTCGGCCCGCTGCCCGAGCACATGGACCGGCTCGGTAGCAAGATGATCCTGTACGAGCTGAAGAACTCGGCGATGGGAGACCGCGAAGTGCGCCTGCACATGCTCGCCGACCTGAAGGCGAACAAGGGCGAGATGGAGAAGATCATCCCAAAGGGTGGCGAGCCGAGGGTGCTGAAGATGATGCGCGGCTCGACGGGGCTCGGCGTATGGAAGCTGGAGAACAAGGGAGACAACAAGATCGCCATGACCGACGCGTACACGTCAACAACGGAAGTGCTATCTCGCGACCAGGTCCTTGTCAAGTTCTGCGAGCTGTCGCAGGAGGATGCCATCAGTATGTCTTTCCTCCCCCTAATCAAGGACGGCGAGTTCCGCTTCCTCATGAGCAAACACAAGGTATGTAGAATTGCTCTTAATGTGTGTGTATCTATCGACACTATTATAAGTAGGTCTATGTAGTATTGTGTGATGGTACATTTACATTGAACGGCTGATCAATAGCAATCCCGACACTGTCACATGTTGACAAATAATTACCCAAATATATCCACAAACGTGTGAAGCTGTTGTGAGTAATTTTACTGTGACAACAGCCGATGCTAAATTGGTCTCAAATGCTGCCACAGTCACAGCAGAGTATGTGATGTGATAACGAATGTTGTGTGGGTGGAAAATTATTTGCTACTCAACTAAATCTTCCTCAATTTACTTCTAATTTAAATGTTGAATAAATTTTCTATTTTCAGTAAGTGCTATTGTTGGCCTATACCTACATTGTATGTCAATATTTTACAGTTTCTCGCCACCGTTTTCTACAAGTTGGCAATGTACAATGATACATTTTGTTATATGGTTAATTAAGTAACATATGTAGTTGTGTAACCCCTCCCCCCGTCCACGTGTTGATCCACGCTGTGTCGTTAGTTCCCTCTCTAACCGCCCGGTCCCTGCTTACAGATTCTCGAGGTAGTACACAAGAAGCCGGTCGACGAGAATGCTTTCACCGCGACGCTTCGTAGCGGTGCCATCTACAACATCCTCGACCTGGCGGAGCACAAGAAGATGGTAGACGCCGTCGAGCAGTGGTCGAACAACATCAAGAAGATCATGAAGATCGACGACGTCCCCTACTGGTGGTCGGTCGACTGTATCGAGGCAGAGGGCGCGCCCACTGGCGACCAGATCCCTAGCAGCAACCCGACACGCCACCTGCTGCTGAGCGAGATCAACTGCAGTTGTCTTGGTCTTGTCGCCGACACGTCGGAGGAGGCGAAACAGAAGGGTATGAAATTCGCCGAGATGATCGCCGATATTGTGCTATAGTAAGAGGCTCATTAGTCCTCAGTATGTGTGTATAGGTAAGCAATCTGGCTGCACTAGTTTCCTCTATAACGGTTCGGTGTGAAAGAACTCGCCCCAAAAAACAAACAGCAAAAAGTTGCAAAAAAGGTGCAGCTATAGTACCAGCTGTGTGCGTTTTTTTTTAAATATGTACAAGTCGGTCTAAAATTACAGATATATGTGATATTTTACAACAGGTGTATGCGTAGGCAGTGCCTTTCATGTAGGTTGTTTCCTGTGTGTAGCACGCTACATTGCCGCACAAATTGGTCGTTTAACTATTAACACGCTGCATCTGGGTGAAACTAGAACAAGAGTCTCGGATTAGGAACACGGATCCTTCCATATGTGCTCGTTTGGAATGGTGAACGAAGGCTTTATTCTAAATTCATAAACGCGTCGTGAATGTTACTTTAATATGACAGGGAAACTATATCATTTGACGTGATATTTCCTTTTCAAATTGCTGTAAAACAAGCCGCCTACTTAAGTGTAATGAATGAGACACGACTGCCACAAACGCCCATCAGTGTGGTAAATATAATAATGTAGACGGGATGGCAAATGACGCACACCTGTCGCTGCTTTACGCTCTACACTAGTTATCATTCCTTATTTGCATTATGCACTACACAGATCCGCTCCGGGTTAATGTATAAACTGCTTGGCGGAACCGTCTCGTCTGTGTATTCACCTGCTAAGGCCACGCGCGTGCGTGTAATGAAGATGTCTGAAGATGGGTCTAGCCCAGCCCATAAGGGGGCAGTCAACTGTAATCATGCCTATTGAGCTATACCTTTGAGGCATTGAAATCGAGCCCGGTTTGAGTCGTGTACTACCTTGTGCCACTGGCACTGCGCGCTGTCATTCATGTTACGCAAACAATCTAGGGTCACCTTAGTCGCTACCCTAGCCCATCCCCTAATCCAAATTGGGTCACGCGTACATAGTTTCAACAACTCGGGTTAGTTAGCGGCGCGGTGTATGTCCCGAACGCTGAATGGGCGTGGCCTCAACTCTGGTTGTCATGGTGATATATCGGACGGCAGACGATCGCGTTACGCTGGGATGTTGATTGACAACGCTCGGTGGGGCTGTGGCGGTAAAATCTTTGTTTGCACGTCTGGCCCGATGTGAGATAACAACCGGCTATTTTATACTTACCGGTTTTCTGTGTTAGCATAGGTACCCAGGCGTAGCTTTCATAGCAGGTGCAAAAGTATAGCACAACAGCGGCTGGCGGGTTTGGCAATTAATAATGTAGCGCCTCCATCGACTGTAACGCCAACGTCAAAACATTGCTACTGCAGCGGCATAATCGATACAATTACTTGGAAACATGATCGTTTTTAATGATTTACTGGCGCTTTTGGCACATTTTGCATATTAAATTCAGCGTGATCGTGTAAGATCACAGAAAAAATCAGTGTTTATCGATCCGTGGGTCTGCACGTCAAATTCTGCCGCGTTGTGTAATACTTGACTCGTGCTCTTCCGTTGCCATATGTTTACTATGTCTAGCATAGCTAATCAAATTGATTAGAACTGGTATATGGGCACAGAACGTGTGAGTGGTGTTTCAAGAATTGCCGTGTGATTTTTATACGAGACATGTTTAACAGATTACGTATGTAAATGTTCATCGACACTATGCAAAGCTGGCGAACAGCCAATTATAGTAGGCAAGTACTACCAATATTATAGGATGACACCCGGTGATGTCACGCGAGTGACTTGAATGTCTTCTTCGGTGTAGCTGGTAGCTAGATTTTCCAGTCGGTTATGTTAACTAACAAACTGATCAATCTAACCCATAATTGATCAATTTATTACTTATGAATAATCGTTCTGTACTGGAATTGTGTGGTACTGTCCTGTCAAGTAGATAGTATTTTTTAAATATAAATTGGTACGTTCGTTAATTAATTGGTCGTTTAATCGAACAGTTAGTGAGACCCATGCGTACTTAAAGGTGCGTAGCGGTCGTTTCGGATGACTACCCGGTGATGTACATTGTCACGCCAAGTGCGTGTTTTAGGTTTCCCTATATATAGGATCGGTGATAGTGCACTGTATTGTTATAATTTGTCACCTGTAACTTTTGCATAGGATGCCCACCAGTTTTCTGGTAAATTAAGTCACATTTAGGCAATTCTATTACAGCGTGTGACGTAATGTGTTTTATTACGTGTTTTCTCAATGTGCTATATTATTGCGTCGATTAAATGCACTGTAGGTGACGTGTTATGTTTGAGTCTACAACGTGTGGGTAGTCTATTGTTTAGCGTGAATCACGTGCCATAACTGTATCATAAGTTTTACTATGTATATATATATACATTTGCACTGCATTTATTGGTGGAATGACCGACTATTGCTTATGCGAGTAGTACAAATAAAACTGAACCGCACACGGAACAACACCATTTGTGTTTCATACTTACTTAATTAATTACTTACGTACTTGCTTAATCCGCTTCGTTCAAACTGGATTATAGGGCGGAAGCAACACTATCCCAACTCCCTCTGTTTGTAACGGATTCCTTCATCTCTTTCCAAATGGTGTCGCATTTCGTTATTTATTTAGCCACAGACTCCATTTTTTGTTCTATCGCGAGTCCCATCATTGGAACTGTTTTGTGACATTATTGTTTTCTTTCCGGACGAAGGGTCACATCTAAGTCCACTTACATTTTCAGTCACTTTCCTTGTTTTGTTCGTTGGTACTTTTCCTCATGTAACAAATATGATACATTTATCTTCTTGTGTTGTGTCTTTTCCACACGACTGATCCTCACCTTCCCTGGCCATTGTTACTATTCTGCCTGTTTCTCATAATTTTCTGTTTGCCTTTTTATGTCTCTCTAAAAGTCCGTTGTTCCCTCTTGGCATTTTCTTGTGACCTTCGTTCTGTCAGCTAAAAAAACCGCCTTTCTTCTCAATATGTGTATAATCCAGTTTCCCCTTCTCTTTATAACTGTCATCAGTCTTTTCTCTTCTCATGCTCTTAGACGATTCTGTGAAATTACGTGCAAATCCAAAAATATATTTTGGAGGTGGATGAGTTATTGGCATTCGATTTTTTATATACAACATTCATAAACATTAATTTAATGCTACAGAAACATTATTAGACAAACGAAATTTCCGGTTGCGGGTAAGCAACAGAAAACTTATTTTATCAATGGAATTAATTTATTAATGCACAATCACAGACGAATCACCGCAGCTTTGGTAATTTAACAGGATTAAGCACACATTAAAACATCACAGTTAGGATTAGACGGGCCAGTGCAGTGAGACATAACGGGCTGAGGCACACTGGTGTGTGTGTGTGTGTGTGTGTGTGTGTGTGCGTGCGTGCGTGCGTTGGTGCATTTGCCCGTGCGTGCATGCGTGCGTGCGTGCGTGCGTGTGTGTGTATGTGTGTGTTTGTGTCCGTCCGCGTGTGCGTTATAGCAGCATGACCCATAGGAAATAATTTAGTACGTCCTCAGTACGAAGTTAACGATTAAGTCACGTAACGTCGTAACTAAGGCACATAGGGGTCTATATCGGACATTATTGCTGTTGGGTACAGTTAACTAAGTTATTCAGCAAGCGGTAGGCCCTACAGTTCTATTTATATCTTAATATATTACGTACAATACATTATTTAATTCCGTCAGTGGAATATACATTCTAATGGGTGACATGACACACACCTTCAATTCGCATCGGCGACGAATAACCGCCGCCACATATTTCAAGCGTTTAAACGCAGACATTACTATCACAAAGACGCTTCATGGGCATAAATGCGAGTTAACAACTGAGTCGTGTATCATCAGCCACCCACCCACCCACCCACACACACCGAGAGCGTCGTTGAACAGGGGCAGAAACAAGATATTGTAAGCAATAGTACCTCCCCAAATGCATTTTTTTAAATGTTTTATCAGTTCGTCCTTGCTGCAAGGACAACGACCTGGTTTATCGCTGGTGATCTTTGACCGAGCGCCGCGCTCGCATAGCGTTCCGTCATTAGACTGCCTGTCAAGAACCAACGCGTGCAGACGATGTACAAGGCAGCGAACACACCCTATTTGCCAGCAACTCGATCTATACGAACAGAATAGCGTTACATTTAGTAATTTTTTTAAACCTGTGATAGATTATAATCTTTCTCAGAACACTGTGTTGTGCGTATGGTATTAGTGTCGAACTAAGTTATTCAGTATGTTTAATTATTCATTAACACAGTCAACAGACCGTAGTCAGTAGGCTCTATTCAATGGTGTAACAAATTACTGAACTGCACAATATCCCCGCTGCAAAACGTGCAGATTATAAAATGCTGCCGTATAATGTGAGTGGCCATGCATTATGATTAGTTATAACAGGATATTGCCACTTATAGTTACCGGTATCATATTACACATAGATAATATAAAGCCGAGTATATCCATTATTATATGCATCACGCATACACTCCAGATGCAGCTGCGGCGGATTAATACATTTTCGTTGACGTGTTTGTTCTGTTTAATGGTCGCCATTGATTCAATATGTAGGGCAGCAAGAGTTCTGCAGAAACACTTTGGCAACGCATTTCGTTGTTAGTTGTACAGTGTCACCAAATTGATTGACGGGTGTGTTACCGCCCGTTAAAACACATTTGTCTCGCTTGATATAGACATTTACGTACACTTCTGCGATTTGTCAACACAGTGTTATTGTATTGTCTATATTAAATTTAGACACTAAAAAGACAGCACAAGTATTTGTTCTGTATAAAAACTAGACAAATATATCGAAAATTGTTCGTAACGAGACGATAAACGGGAGTGATAATGGATCCAATTCGCCGAGCCTCGAGTATATGTGGATAACCTAGTACTAGTTTCTGGTGTAATAGAATCGATAAAGCTCGCCTGTCTGCAAGCAAAATTCGTTTGGCGAAATCGCGACTTCGTTAGTGAGAAGGTGATATGTGGGGAGGTTTGTCCTATAAAATAACTAGGTGGGAGGTGGAATTGGTGGGAGATGTAGTGTCAATAATATCGGGAAGTGGGATGTTTGACCACAAAACAGCTGGCACGTGAGAAATTGGCCCTAAAACAGGTGGGATGTGGGAGGTTGAAACCACTCCCACACACGCATGCACACACGCACGCACGCACACACACTTGTTGTCGTACAGACCATGTTTTCATTACACTAAAAAAAGACCGGTCCTTTGGAAATGTTTGGTGCGAGAGGCTGGATCTATCGATCGAGTCATGGCTGAACATATAGAAAGAAGCCACTGTAAAACTACTGGGTCCAGACAGGTGTACATAATAGCCGTCTGCATGTCAGACACAGTCAACAACGCGTGCCTGATTAGTCGAGGTCACTGACTCCCTCATGCCTAAGTAAGTAAGGGTATCGTGGTTGTGGAGACTCAGAAAGAATCTTTCTTAATAATACAACGCACACTTCTCTGGCAAAAGTCACACGTGATACTATGCGATTTAGAAATAGGTAATCTGGACTATGAACCATTTTTGTGTGCAACAAAAATCAGAAAACATACCATTTGTTTATGGTATTACAAATGTATTAAGTCAATAGATTTACACTGCTGTAGCGGCTACGAAGGTTTAGCGGTCTCCTAGTTTTAACCCATATTTCAGTCGTGCCTTTGGCAGGTTATTTTCAAATCTGTTACCCCTTTTCTTGTCAGAAACGTGATATGTACAACTGTGAAAACACTATCTGATAGAAAAGACACACCCGAGTTTCCTACGTCGACATCCTAGACTCTTTTCTTGCATCTTTTTGTTTTATTTAGGGAACGCCATTCATCTCGTCAGCTATATAGGCAACACTTCTTCCAATATCCGACTGCTAGATGTAGGCAGGTGTAACGGCGTGAACGTGGGCGGGAGTAGAGTGTCTCGCATGGTATGCCTCAGTGGAGTTCGGGGTCTATTTGTGAAAGTAGAGCGTCTCGCCCGCAGAACTCACTACGCTGCACATCCCGCTTCCTTGGCATCCCCCCTCAGTCTGCGCCCCCAGCACCGACCGCGGCGGACCGAAAGGGTCTTATCAGAGCAGCCGTTCTCGCGGCATTCACGGTATTCATGGCTCGTCGCGTTTAATCTTATACAGACTGGAGCAACATTTTATGAATCGCGTAAATAACGGTGGTGTCACGGTGACCGCCACAAGGATCTTGCAATACTAGGAGCGGCGGACATAAGCAATGTCAGCCTCCAATTATACCTAAAATAACAGTATTGTACGCTATTGAAATCGAGAGCTATATTGACAACGATTTAGATTTTACAAATTGAAATATAGTAACTTGTGCCTATTGTCTATGTAAATAAATTGATCAGAAACACAATAACGCTCGTTTTTGCTTGACTCTATGTTACGTTAAGGTTTTGTTTTACAAACGTTGACATTTTAAATTGTGTAAACAGCAATCAGGTTACCTAGCCTACACATAGATGGTACCACTCCACCAGTGTCCATTTATAATATATAATCAAGTTACGGCAGTGACGTATACGTAAATTATGAAGTGGCGCCTCTGTCGGGGAGTGTTAATCACCATACAACTAAAATAAGTCTTCTGGTGTAATATTACAGCGACGTAACAGTATATGATTTATCTATCATACGTCTGACATTATCCATTAATGGCACTATATCATATGTCTGGTTGTATTCATGAAAGGTCATCTCCCACACGTCTGACATTATCCACCCCCGTTTTCACACCAACACGTAATGCAAAGAAAGCAGACGACAGCTAGGCTGCATCGCGAATATTATTTACAGTGGTGAAAAGAACACTTGTTTTAAAAAGAACAACTTTAAAATCGTCATCTTGACCTGCACGGTTTTATTTACACACCTGAATGTTATGGATACGGAATGGCAAATTGGGCCTGTAGGGAACAGTTCGGCGTTAGAGCCTCGCAGTTTGCACTGGACGCCATAAATAAAAGAACGCTTGGATGCCTTACTGTTGGATTATGCATGTGTTTGCCTTTGGCATTTTCTACGTTCAAACATGCTCCCTCGTGTGACCTCGATTGCACAAGTCTGAGTCTTCAGTTCCGCCAGAAATTGTACCACCATATCTCCTGGCATAAATTTACGGATCTGGAAAATGTATTTTCAAATCTGTCAAAGAAGGTACGTTTAGTTTGTTTTCGAACAACTGATAACTGGGGTATTTCATTAAAAAAAAAATTTGCTTCATTCATGACGAAACATGGCAATCCGTGGAATGCCATGGTTTACCAAGCAATTTTACCACGGTATATTTGAATAATTTTTTACTATAGAATACCATGTGGTGTGACATGGGTTATCATGGTCTTTTATTATGGTTGCAAAACACCATGGTTTACGATGTTTTTTCATGGTAAACCATGGTACATTTTTTTAAGGGACGTAACACTGCGATGTCTGTACATTGCCTTTAAAATGATTACTGTTTGTTTGATGGACACCACACCAATGTTTGACAAGTGCATATGAACAATAACTCTATTATCCCCACCGTATTAACACACGTATTATCGCACACCCCAAGGTCATAACAATGATGCAGCTTGTACTTAACTGTTCACGTCTGGGCAAACACAACTACTCAATGTCGTAGCAGCAGTTTTTTTGGCGTCCGATTCATCTTCTCGACACCGCATGACAACGTGTTAAAAGCAAATGTCAAAGGACGTCCATGACATGCGAATTCACGTTACAGGGAAACAATTTTTTTAAATAATTTTGTGAAAGACCGTTTTTGGGTCAACCGGTGTCGGGGTTATGGGGAGCTAAACAAGATGTTGCAATAGTGTGGCAATTTCAGGGGTCATGTTCTAGTTAGACTTCCTGTTTGGTTACAGAAGAAAAGTTACGAAAAAAAATGCAGTGTATTTTTGAGAAATGATTTTTAAAATAAAATTCACATGCTGTGACATAAGTACATTTGAGTAAGCAGATTTTCATGTGTGGTTGTAGAAGGTGTTGACTGTAAAATGGTGGATTTTTAGATGATTTGAGTAAGCGGAAGGATGTTTGGCAGCAATTTGCCTGTGTGACCTATTTGCGGAGTATTGCTTGCCAGCATTTGTAAATATTGACGGGTGTCACACATACAGTAATTTTACGAGAGCTGGAAGCATGCAATTTTTGTTTATATCTATCAGCATGTCAATGAGATAATAATAACAGGTGAAAAGTTTAAGACATTTTGTAGGTCACGTTTTCTTATAATCAGACAAAACGTTAACATGATCGCCAATGGGAAAACCATCTGTGTATTGACCCCCATCAACGCGGTAACACCCTTACAGCACCCTCTTTCTCCTCTTCCTCGTTAAATTTACTCCATCGCTAATCATACTCTCGTAATATTTCCGTTGAGACAATTACAAACGTCACGCATAATTCAGAGATAGATACAAGAATCGTTTCCCAGCTACCTGAATTTTAGGGTTTGACGAAAATTTGCAATTCGGTGACAGGACACACATCAATAAGTACAGTTTTTGTACAGTTTATAACCGAATCATCATGTGCACAATGCAGGCCTATATGTGCAACCGCATGACTCACGTTTAACCCAGTTTCAACATAGTTTGGGTCTGCAGTTTGATAGTTTAGCATAGCAAAGCATATAGCTAGTAGGTTATAGATATTTAGCATAGCAAACAAGATAACTTGCAGTCCGCCCCGCCGCCCTCCTGTTGAAATTCTCTGAAAAGGTCTCCCGACGGCATCCAATACTAAAACGTTCAAATGAGTGGTACTGGGTTAACAATACGTGAATCGACGACATCCGTTTTAAACTTGAGTAACAAAGACATTCCAAAGAACAGCGTGTAAAGGGATGTCTCGTGGCCTTTGTACCGCATCTGGTCGAAAACCACGTGGTGCATACGAGCGGATCGACAGCGTGGCCACAACGAGGCCAAAGGCTGAGCTATATTTCTCATCACCGTTGCCCGCAAACGAGCGAATCTAGCTGAGTTGCATACATGGTCACGACCAATTCAGCACACTATGCTTTGCGCAGCTTCCCTCCCGAAAACAGCGTAAACATGGCGTTGTTCTCCACAAAGTTGGTGTTTATTACGATCATCCAAGTTTAAAAAAATCAAAAACACCAAGAACCATGATATTTTAAGGATTTGAACTTCCTGCGATAAAGCATATGGTTATATATTTATGAAAAACCTACACTACTTCCAAGCATAAAATCATCAGAAACTTTCCGCCGGCTCGCGAGGCCAACGGCTTAACTAGATCACCCGCACACGAGCAGATGGGGTAAGACCACATTTAAATTTTACATAGGCGGCCATTATAACGTTTCGTTCATTTCCTGCAAAATTTGTCGTACGATTTTCTTGAAAAATGCACAGCATAGTTAACCGCCATTGACACTAATGCTGTGGAAAACTCGTGAAATTCTCATACCTCATTTTTCTGAAAAATCCACCCAAACCTGACACCCCTCAATTTCGCCCCAATCTGGTGACGGATTTAAAATACGAGCGACGCGTATATTTATTGCTACCTCGTGAAAGATCTAATGCAGCAGTACATTTAGTATTCACTGGACTAACATGTGTTATGTCAAAGTGCTCGAAAAAAATTCACATATCACACCAAAACGGTATTTTCAAGGGTACTCTTTCGGTAATGGCGGACGAATCCTTAATGTGGTTTTACCCCAGATCGGCAGCAAAAACGCGTCATGAGCTGGTGCCACGCTGCCGATCCGCTCGTGAGCGCCGGGCTGTGACTCGAGCTCTGTTGACAGATAATACAATTATGTGGCGCGGAAAAATATGGATATTTAACATGAAAGCGGGCACCACTGATTAATATGAACGTAGGACGTTTAGGCGTTGGATGTTTCCATCGTGAGCAAACACACAATTTTCGTTAACTTCACATTTAGACTGGTCTACGGGTTGTTCCAACTAAGAATTCATGATACCACAAGAATAGTCAGTATGTATATGCTGTGTGAAAAAGCTTCTATAATACCTTTCTTGCTCTTCCTATTCGTCTTCTCTTCTTCTTTTCCTCATTCCCCGTCTTTTTTATCCTTGTTCTTATTAATTTTTACTCTTCTCTTTCTCCCACTCCTTCGTCATCCATTATTGTTATTATTTTAATTATTATTATTAGTGTTAAACATTTGCAGAATATATATTATATAGCGGAAAAGTATTGCAAACATATTTGCAACCCTGTATTTCATAGAGTCCACATACATTTGTATTAGTTTTAATAGTAGTACAATGTGTATCGGTCGTGTTCGTATTGCGTCACCGTGACACTTGTTTGGCGCGTCATACGGCAGACATTCGTCAACCTTCATGCACTAAAACTCTGCAACTCATTGGAGCTGGCATACTGTGAACGTGTTTTTTTACATTTACGACATAACGTTTTTTAACATACAGAAACCACATGTTGAAGAAAGGAACTCCTTTCTTTGGAAAAGCCTCGCGACAGTCAGCAGACAACACTTATGAACAAAGACTTTCTTAGCAGCAGCGTGTAAGGAAATGCCTTTGTATAGAGAGTCCTAGCTCGCGAGACTAATAATGTACACCGCGTCCAGGATATAAGTTCAAGTAGTGTAGAGCGGTGGGGTGGGGGTGGGATGTGGGGGGGGGGGGGGCAATGTAAGTTGGTATATAAAACCCCACCTGTTGGCATTCGTCCGCCATCCGCCATTATGCTTAGAGGGTCTAGGAACGTGTGGATTGAGTGTGACGTGTACATTATAAGTTAGAGAATTGTTGCATCGGATGAAAAAAAAAAGTTTTCTGTAAGGCTTGCTGTTGCATTATGGTATCTTACTGCAGTGGGGGAGTGGGAGGTTGGTTAAAAAAAACTGGCGGGAGATGTGATTGGTGGGAGGAGAACTCTCAAAAAGGCTTTCCCAGAAACAAGTGCGAGCTAGACGGGAGGTTGGCTCGAAAACCGAGTGGAGATAGAAGGTTGAAACTCATACCACCTCCTCTTTGGGATCTGCCAAAGCGCTGACAACTATACCCCCTCTATACGGAATGCACCAACATTTCCAAATCAGTCGGGGATTTATACGGGAGATCAGTTCATCGATGGTGATAATGATGTATATTATTTATAAGACATTACACACACACACACACACACACACACACACACACACACACACACACACACACACACACACACACACACACGTAGGGCCTATCTGTCTGTCTGTCTACACAATGTATACATACATACATACACACACGCACGCACGCACGCACGCACGTACGTACATACATATAACAATGCTATATAAGTGTAATCATTTTATTTTCTTAGTGGGTATTTTTAATGTGCTGGGATGATTTAATGAAAGTCGTTCAAATGTTTTCTAAGTGTCATGAAACGCAGTAATGACCACCAATTGCAAAGGTTTCTCTCCATTTCGGTGAGTGTTGCCTCGTGATGAAACAGCAGTCCAGACCGTTTAATCACTCTAATGTCGTCTACCAGTGTCGTGGCGTTGGACACGTCTATTTGGCGGTGCTAACCGCTGTCGGTGAAGATACAGCGTAGCGGTTCACGTGTCCCCACGTCGGGCTTCGGGCCTCGGCAGCTTGGGTTTAGGCCATGCACTCGGAATATTTTTCCAAACTCTAGCCCGGGGGCGGTGGCTAATTAATGTCAGCCTATGGTAAGGCGTGCACATTTGATCATCGCATTATTTGAGGCAACTAAAAGTAGGCTAAATGTTTCATTTCCCAACCTGAAATGGGAAATGGTGAACAAGTTTGTGCAATGTTGTGCTTGGGAGTTAAGAGCTATGGTCATAGTTAAGGTTGGTATGTGTTACAAAATCAAAGATGCAAGCCTCACCCAAAACATGGGGAATGAAGAGGAAAGCAACAGGTGGGGCTTCAATAGGAGAAAAGCAGTTAAAGTTGGTAAAAGTAAAAATTTCCTCGGATAAAGATGGCAAAAGTTTTTGAAAAGTTTCCTTTCCACCATTCAAATTTCAACAAAAGACACACACACGCACACGCAGACGCACACACACACTGACACACACGCACACACACACACAGTTATAACGTTTTACAATGCACATCAACCTGTGTGATAGGCCTTACGTGGCTATTGCCACACTCCAACGTGGTTTACTTGTGTAGGGCCCACACCAGTAATATATAACCGGTGGTTAATAAGGCGTAAAGTTGGCGAGACGTCTTCGTGACGCACGCTACAGGCCTATCCGGTCACACCACGCTCAAGTACCTGCGTACCTCCACGCCGGGCCGGCGTCGCCACATGTTCTTGTAACCACGTGGAGGCTCGCTCGCAGCGTCACGACCGCGCGAGATAGCGCAGCGTGCATTGTACGTGTCGTGCGACACACCTGTGACAGTCTCGCGACAGGTGATATTGTTAATATTCTTATCTGTTGTCACGCAAGTGTGCTGTCGACCGTAGTTATCGTGTCCGAAGCCCATTCGTGTTGTTCCTGAGCATTCGGTAGCGGCCTACTGTTTGAAAGTGACTGTTTAATTGCATACGGCTTACGGACTTTTCCGAGGAGCAAGAATCTGTAACAAATTTTAATTACACAATATTTATTGTAATAGAGAGTGATTATGACATCTCACCTGGTATGTTTCGATGAACATAGGACTAAGATGTTTTGAAATTATAATTTTTTTAATTTTTATGTTGGTCCATATTTTAGTTTGCAACAGTTCTCTGTAATTTGTCTCGTGATCGACGTAACTGTGGGTTGTGGAATAAAATAATTTCATAGTTTGTACAACAATATGTCTTATGCACAGTCAGAACATATTTCTTACTTTCGGGCATGTCATGTTTTCTCAAGCGCCACAAAGATTGAGATTGAATTATCGCTTTTACACCGATCTTAGTTTGTGTCGCGCCCCTACAACTTGGTCGTCGGTCGGTCGGTCGGTCGTTCGTTCGGTCGGTCCAATTTTAAATTGGAAGTTTGGCCCCCCTAGACTACCCTCTCTGGATTCGCCCCTGAATATGTACCCAGGTAACGACTGATATACCTGCCAACTCTCGCGGAATTTCTGGGATTCTCCCTGAATGTTGGTGTATCCCCCGGTCTCCCGGAATACAGGTAAATCTTTCGGATTTTCGCTGAAAATTACCAACAGCACAGGGTCGTAGCTAGCGGGGGGGCAGTGGGGCAACGCCCCCTCCCAAAAATACAAAAAAGTGTTCTTTCAGTTTAAAAGTGCCCTAGTTGTTTAGCATATATTACTGGTGTCATTGCTTTTTTGTGATTCCATGTCAACTTATTGGTCAGTGTCTTATTTTCAGAAACTGGCTCGCACCATATCTCCCGAAATCCTGGATCCGTGCCTAAAACGATCGTGCCCATGCTTGGATAAGTGACAGAATAAGGTGCGGGCAGTTCCTGCAAGCAGAGCAATACTGCCATTGAGTGATACCCCGTATTAAGTGCGCTTTTCCCGATATGAAAAGGGCACCTTTTCTTAAAAGGGCATTTTGTCCTGTTAGATCCGCCCCTGAAAACAAACAGTGCCAAAGTTCTACGCGAAAGAATGTGCCTTCTCCTAAAGAACTTCAGGGATACCCAATTTACGGAAAAATCCGTTTTATACGGAATGTTTGCACTTATTAATATATATGGACAAACAAATATGTTTAATCGAATCTACGGAATGTTTTTAATCACGCGAAATAATTGTTGTAGCGGTCGAGTTATCGGTCGCTGTGTTTATGTAACGGTTTCTGGCATGGCAGTTTTGAGCTGTTATATACGACACTAATTATAAGGTCTATTTTTGGAAGCCAATATGTTCCTAACATCACGCCACCTCAGTTAAGATATACGAATACGGATATTAAGATGAAATAGTGCGTTTAATTGTACTGCTGGCTGTCGGTATAACGCTCAGAACGGCATCAGTGTGCGCATTTTCTAAATTCACTTATTATCGCTCAAAAACGACACTACTTTAGTGCAATTTGGACAGCTAAAATGTCCCAAATTAATGTTTCATCATAATAATTATTATCAGTACGGTTTGTATCTTAAATGATGTTAGGAACGCAAAGGCATTGAACAAATTAGATACGAATGTCGTTTTAGTGACTTGACTTTAAATGGCAAGACTTCCTTTTAGGTCTTACTAATTGTACTTCATTAGTTCATGTCTAGACATTGCCGTTGGTGGAAAAGATATGTACTGAATAATATTACATGTTCAATCATTCCTAGATTTGTAGTTTGAATTAATATATAGGCATCGGTAGCGGAGGTGGATAATGCATAGATGTGCAGTAAATTGACACTAGTTCTACCTTGGTCTAGTTATTGTATGTAACAAAGTGTTTATAGCAAGCCATTGGATACATATATACAATTGTGTAATTTATCTGTCGCGACATGCTTCATTAGTTTGCATATATATATTATATATATATATGTATATATATATATATGTATGTATATATATATATATATATATGTATATATGTATATATATATATGTATATATATATTACTATTTTGCGCGCTGTACATTGAATTTTACAAAATCTCAGGATATTTGTTAAGATCAATCGGGCATCCATGGAACTTTGCGTGGAAGTTCGAGGA
Organism: Escarpia spicata; assembly: GCA_963995525.1. Taxonomy (NCBI): domain Eukaryota; kingdom Metazoa; phylum Annelida; class Polychaeta; order Sabellida; family Siboglinidae; genus Escarpia; species Escarpia spicata. Next base: position 38,853,938 of record OZ023214.1, on the reverse strand, counting down.
TGGGAGGTGGTATTCTCCTTTCTGAAGCTGCCAAGGTGTGCCGGGAGCTTCTGTGGTGTTGATGCAAATATAAACGGCCTTGTGCAGCAACTTGCACGTGCTCTAAAGCTAGCCGTGCAAGGACCTGTATACGTGTTGCTATGACAAGACGATATTTAACAAGATTTAACAAGATTGCCACCTAATGAATTAACTCTAGATGGCAGGTGGCCAAGGGAGCCTTTTGGCTTATCGAGAGTCCAACCCTTATATCTACATGTATCCCGCCGTTCTGAGGTATGTGTCGATTTAATTTTTAAACATATTCACACAATCAGCACCCACACAATCAGCAGATAATCTGTTCCATTCATTTACAGTCCTTTGTGAAAATGGGAACTACCTTATATCTAATCTACACTGCTCTTTCATGTCCTCTAGTCTTTCTATCTTTCTTAACATTTACCACTTTCCAGACCAATTGATCAACCTGATATATGATTATAGTTAGTGTGGACGATGAAATAACATACACACACGCACGCACGCACGCGCGCGCGCGCACACACACACACACACATATATATATATACATATATTCAGAGGCGTACCCATGATTGACATGTTGGGGGGTTTCCAAACGGGTATTACCAGTGGCTCGGGGGGGGGTTACCGGAGCTTTAGCACCACTGAAGTTCGCCGCTCCGCCGCATATCTTCACATCTTCACATTGTCGCTGTTTCGGTTGGCGCGACTATAGAAGACGGGGCAGGTGCTTTTCGCCGCTGCGCCGATGAAACTTCAGCTTCTCCGCTGTTTCGGCTGTAACATCCGAACACGGGGGGTGGGGGCAATGCTACTCAAAGCCAAGTTACAACCCTAACCCTGTTAACCCCTGGATACGCCCCTGATGTACGTTATGGATCATACAATAGTGAGGAATTTTTTGGGGGTTTCCGGGCAACCAAGAAAACCCCCTGGGTGTTTGAGGTATTTAGGATTCGCTTATGCCATTTAAATGATCTGCCCCGCCAGTCCTCCCCACATCCCCGCCATTGTGCAGCTGTATATATACATACATACATAACATAAGGCCAGGCTAAACCCCTATATTTGAGTGATTTTTTTTTATTGCATATATACACACGAAATGTCACATCTAAATGAGGCTGTCAAATATAAAAAAATTGCATTTTAGTGACTGCCTATCATGTCATATTTTCCTAATTAAATATGCACGATTTTTAAATAAAGATTTTTCTGAAGTGTGGTCACAACTTGATGGAGATGGTTCAGTCATTTGACAAGAAACGCGTGACAGCAGCAATTGGACAGTCTACAAAGAGAGCTAGGCAACAGAGAAAGAAGAAAAGAGTGGCTAGGGCACCTGAGAAGGACTCTACATACCAAACTGGAGCCTTTTAAGTGCTTTGAAATGGACAATCAACTTTGTTCGCAGTTTTCTCAAAAACTCCTTTTTCAGGTTAAATGACGTTATTCAAAGCAGGATTTCTCTGCTACACATTGAGATATTATCTTGAAATTTGGCAAACTTATAAAGCACATACTGTGGAAGAAAGTGGACCAAAATCAATCAGATATCTTAAGTAATTTTGTTTTTAGAGCCGATACTATGCCGAAATTAGGCACATGAGAATGACCATGATACATCTCGGCAATTCATTTGTCCATAAAAAATGTTACATTGTGAAATCAATTCTTAATTTTGGTCCAGTTCCTTTGTTTCATTATACCAAATATGATCTTCTAATTTCAGCTTAATAGGATGAGCAGTTCTTTAGATATCCTGTTTTTTCTTATGGGTGTTGTTATCACACGTCGGCCATCTTGAATCACATGATACTGATGCTAAAAATAAAATTTCACATATTTTTTCAAAAAATACATGAATTTGATTTTTTGGCCAAGTTATACCACTCTATGTTGATAAATACAAGTCATATTGCCCATCTTTGTTTTGGACTTCCAGTCCGGTTTAGCCTGGCCTAATACATACGTACGTGCATACATACATGGATATATGCATACATGCATCCATGCATACATACATACATAATGCATACATGCATACATGTCAGTTCGCCGATTTATACACTCTGTACACAAATTACTGTATCCGCAGCATTACTAACAACTACATCATCGAATTCTCGGCTATTCTTGGTCTGTTACATGTTGATTCTGATATCAGTACATACATGTATGAAATTGAAAGCTTTGTACACCTCAAACTCAATGTCAACAAAAATCAAGAGATGGTTGTGGATGCTAAATTAAAGTATCGTTGCCGATCACTTGCCTGTTGTTATCCATGGTGAAGAAATTGCCCAGGTCAGTCAGTACAAATACGTAGGTGTCCATCTTGATAACAAACTTAGCTGGAATGTCCATGTTCACAGTGTGTGCTCCAAAGTCCACCAGCGGTTGCACTTTCTCCGCATAGTGGGAGTTTTCGGTGTCGATGAGAAAATACTTGTTTTTTTATCGCTCCATTATTGAAAGCATACTGCGCTATGGGATTACTGCTTGGTTTGGCAATCTGTCTCTTCAGTTTAAATCACAGCTTTCGATTTTTGAACAGATACTAAGAAGACAGTCAGTCAAGATTATTTATGATATTAAACATGTTCTGCCTAATGCATGTCAGCTCCTGCCACCAGGCAGACGTTATTTAACTCCTCGGTGCAGGCTTAATAGATACAAGCACTCATTCGTGCCACTGTCCATTAAACAACTTAATTCATGATGCCCGCTGCCAGTGTCACTTGTCGTTTTAGAATAAGTAATGTGTACGCATGTATTATTTATCTGCTGTTTTTATCGAATGGTTTTATGGTTTTATGTACATATTGCAGCCATGTCTGTTCTCACCCGAGACCAATTTATCAGCTCCATAGTTGAGACAATAAAGCATTATCTTATCTTATATTATCTTATCTTACATGCATACATAATTAAATATATACGTTCGAACATGCATCAAAAAGTTATATTTCAAGTTCACTAACATTTGACCTTGAATTTCAAGGACATTTAATCTGACGTGAAGCCCCCTCTAATCGGACACGCCGTAAAAGTTTACATTTATGTTCAAATTGTCATGCATTTATTCGGCAAGTAATAATTCGGCCAAAAACTGGCCTTAACAAACCAGACTACCAATGCTGGAGATACGGATCAATCAACTGCTGACTACTATCACATCAATATATTTTACCCATTTAATGATCACTTCCTTGACGAGTTGGCTGAATGATTTTCTAGTGACCGCCATGGATTCACTGCAGCTCAATCTTCCTGCCTTTCAACCTACAAAACTAGATGACACATGACTAACTGATTACTACAGTAGGCATCTCAGTTCGGCTGAACCAAACAAGCTTCCTGTGGAAATCGCAGTGGCGAAAAAGGTACGATGACCCTCAAGTTCCACGACCGTCGTCTTCACGTGAATTTATTTTGGAGTGTGTTCAAACATTTGCCATCATCAGCAAGATCGTAAACATCTCCCTTGTTCCTGTTGTTATGTCCATAGAAAATCAAATTATCTTCTCACCCCCGAAAGGTTTATTTGTGTAAAGCCATTTGGCGAATCACTGCACGTGACGGCGAGAGGAAGTGATCTTATAAACCAATTTCAGACGGGTGTAAGTGTTGGACCGATATTCCGTGTATGATGCATAGCTGTCGATTTTGATCAATGTATTGTCATTTGATATTCATGATTTCTTTTCATATATATTATTTTCATTCTGACGCAGCATGCGACCGACACTAAAACAATACTTGAACCGTGGGCGAAATTCTCTAGAAAATACGCTAGATTGCACCAAGAGAGGGGACAGTTTTAACTCTGTGAGAGAACGCCCGCGTGAATGTCTATGCTCTACTGTAAGTTTGTGTAATCCCCCAGTTGTTTTAGGCTAGCTACGGCTCTGCAGCTGCGTTTTCGTGCCGAGACGTATAGAATTCATGTGTCAACATCAGCTCACGAAAAAGTGGGAAAGTACGCAAACATTCTAAAGGAAACGACATTTGCGCAATAAAAATAGCACTAATAATCACACAATAAAAGTTTCAATGTGAAATCGTTCCAGCCATGCAAAAAAAATCCAAATAAGAAAGACAGGGCTTCATTGTATTTGTGACCAATTATTGGCCTTATACACTAACTATCAAACAGCTATCACAGGTGCAGTCACTTGCCGCAGTGTCCCTGACTCGTACACCGGGAAACGCCCGCACTCATTCCTGATTGAACACGCAGCCTCCACCGCTCAATTTTCGTCTCTTCTTCGCATTCTCGACACACTCCGCCCCACACAGCCGCTTCGCCATCTTGCACGAAGTTTCCGTCAACCGCCGATAGCGAAGTCACGTGCTCGCGCGCGCGGGAAAAACGTTCGTTCGCGACCAAAGATACTTTCATACAACTAGCAGCGCACCATAAATAAATATATGTTATCGTCGATTTTTTTCGGAGGCGAAATGTACAAAAAAGCGGGACATTTTCACAGAAAAGCGGGAAAGCGGGACCGACAATAAAAAGCGGGATTTCCCACCTGAAAGTGGTACTGTTGACACCTATGAGAATGAAGATGTTCCGACTGTGGATTTTCAAAACGGTGGCGCCTCTAGCGGATTAGGATGACGACAAACAGACCACCGTAGTTCATTCGCTGCTGACGTCAGTTTCATCATGCTTTGGTCCAACAATATAATTCTAAATACTCCAACCCCAAAGGTGCACAGCATAGAAGTTAGAAGGAAGGAGATTATCCTGCTGGAAATTAATAAAAGAAACAGTTTATGTAGGGATGTCAGATCATGTTTCACACAGCATAACAATTTTTCACACAACAATTTTGTTTCAACTGTCTGTGTCATTTTAAGCGCACTTCGGCCATTTTTGTTATATAAATTTAAAGAGATAGTTTGAAAAAGAAGGTATAATAAATAATTAAATAACGATCACATTTTATTGTGATTAATAAAACGATATTTTGGACGTTAAGGTGATAGAATATAAACATTTGTAAATACTACCCTGTATAAAATATGATGTTACGATATAACATTACCAGACTCCAAATCTAAACGCCTAGATCTATGCATACACGGATGATAAACAACCGGAAACTCGTCTAAATTGCTGAATTGAAGAATTGACTTCACTGGAAGGATCCGTTTAACTGTTATAGAGAAGGCTAGACTATTACTTCGAAGGCCGCCTTAACCAACCAACGAACCATTCAAGCATGTTGAATTAACGAGATTTCCGTGTTAATAATATCGATCGCATACTATTTATTAGCATTGCGACTGATCTAGCGGAAACATTCGGTTTAATGCCATTTCTGTGTTATTGCAGTTCTATTCTATGAGTTATTATTGCACTTCCAGATCCAGCGGAAGATTTCGCTTTAATGCCTTTTCATCTTATTGGAGTTATATTATGCGAGTTCTTATTGCAATTCCTATTATCGATCTCCGGGTAATAAACTCTCCGCATAAGAACAACCCAGTCATCTTCGTCCACAAGAACAACCCACCTATTGTTAGGTTGCTGTTCTTACAACTCCAACCATGAATATTTTTGACTATTTCACTTTTAGTCCGCGGGCCGCAGGTTGCCGACCACTGGTTTACTGCTACCCACGCATGAAAACAACGCTACGGCCCACGCGCTCTTACTATGACTTTTGACGTAGAGTGTACATAAAATTTTAACGTCAATCGGTACATTCGTAGAATATACGTAGATCATTGGGCGCAATGGTACGGGTCTACCTAAAATCCCGTTGTACGGAGGTTTATTGTGTTCTTACGACGTTTTGTTTAGCCTTACGAACGGATAAATCAGGAAACTCGTGAACTGTCCTATTTGGATTCTGTACACTTCAAAGTCCCTTTCTATGGTAAAACGACTGCAGATATTTAAAAATATTTATCTCAGTAAAATAACGGTCACTCTGACCTCTAATTTGCGACACGTCATTATTCAGAGTCGATAATTAAATTTGGTTAAACATGCTGTTATTGATAACATTACATATATGGAAGATGCACACAGGGATCAAATAAAACAAAACACAATATATTAATTATATTCAAGCGTGTTTCATTTGTTAAAACACGTCTAGACGTGATTTTGCGTGTGTTCAAACGCCCAGGTTAATGTTATTTTAGAAGATTATCAGATTTTATTGATACATTTCCTTTGCGCGGAGCCGGAATTGAGGTAACACGAGGTTGTGTGTTAAATGCAGACTCTGTACTACTAAATAGGCTGTATTGTGCTGTTTGTAATCGTGGGACTAAACGTACGCATGCGCACCGACAGGAATGTACAACGATTTTCACTGGTTAACGGAGCGACCGTTTTACGGTACTTTGCGACACGGAATCTATTAACTAGCATCTATAACATATTGGTTGGTACTATCGTGTAAGATATTTTTTCTCTCAAATCACACGATTTGGCGGACGAAATAAAACATCACTTTTACGACAGTTTAGGCTCTGTCACGTGTAAGAGTGAAACACCACGGTTTTCATCGGACTGGTCTGTAAAATTATCGTTTTGTAAAATTCATGACGATAAATATACATAGCAAATAGATTTAAAAAAAGTAGAAGTTGGTTGAAAATCGTTGTGCATTCTCTTTTCGCCTCAATGTACGAACACGAGGAAAACGAAGCGAATGCCGTTTATTATATCACGTATGAGAGCGCCATTGCCCTGGGATTTACGCGCGGGTTGTGCGATAGTACATCGAGAAGCCGGATGAAGTGGCACAAAGAAGCGAGGCGCGCTTTCGCAGACAAAGCTATTCTGGCGGGAGAGTTCCTCCGTCGAATCCAACGCACCAGCCACCACGAGGTTGTCAAGCACGGCCGATCATTTGAGTTTGGCCAGCGCCTTCTTTGCTTTTACCTTTGACTCCCTCGGCTGGTTGAGGATCTCGACAACGTCCTCCCATTTCCGTTTGCGGGCTCTGGCGCGCTTCTGGGCCGCCGACGGTCGCGCCGGCCTGGCGATGGGGATGGCGACGGGGCAGGCGACGGGGCAGGCGACGGGGCTGGCGGGTGTCTTCGGCGCGCTGTTGTTGCTGCTCATGTTGCGTCCTCCGACGCGGTGTTTCGCAGCGGTGTGCGTCTTGCAAGCGCCGCGGCGCTTGGCTTTCATAGGAACAACGTGTTTCGTGGCGTTGCTTCTGCTCTTCGGTGGTGTGTGCGCCCGGCGGCCGCTGCTGTTGCTGCGGGGTTTCGGTGATGTATGCGCGCGTCGACCGCTGCTGTTGCTGCGGGATTTCGGTGGTGTATGCGCGCGTCGACCGCTGCTGTTGCTGCGGGGTTTCGGTGGTGTGCGCGCGTGGCGATCGCTGCTGTTGCTGCGGGGCTTCGGTGGTGTGCGCGCGCGGCGACCGCTGCTGTTGATGTGGGGCTTCAGAGAAGCGGGCGGACGACCGCGAACGTTCTTGTTACCGGCGGTCTTTGCCGAGACTTGCGGGCTGCGACGAACGATGCTGTTGCTACTGGTCTTTGGAGGGTTCCGTGGACGTCCGCGGTTGGGGCAGACGCTGCTATTGCTACGGGTTTTAGAAATGGCGCGGGGGCTGCGAACGCTGCTGTTGCTGTGAGATGTTGACGGGGTTTGCTGGGCGCGACAAACGCTGCTGTTGCTACGGGTCTTCGAGGGTGCGGGCTGGCTGTGAACGTTAGTGCGGCTGCGGTTCTTTATCGGCGTAGGTGGCTTTGGATGTGCTAACCGTTGCTGGTGTTTCATAAGCTTCCGCTGCTGTGCCACCGGCGCCAGTTGCATCCTCTGCTGCTCTGTCGTCGGTGACTGCTGCTTCTGCGGCGGTTGCTCGTGTTGTGGGGCGAGTCGGTGACGTTGATGCTGCTGCTCCTGGGACAGCCGTCGCTTCTGCGCCTGCTGTTGCTGCTCTGGTCGATGTTCAGCCCGCTGCAGCGATTTGCCCTGAGCACTGCTGCGCTCCTGTTGTGTCTTCGAGGGGCTCTTCTTCAAGGCCCGGGCGGCTTCCTTGCCCTTCTGACTCAGTTTCACAGCGCCGGGCGTCGCCTGCTCAAGCAGTCCTTCACGCAGCGCCGACTTCACATAGCGCAACACGTGCGGGCGCACCGTTTTGTTCTTCACGTTGTATTTGGCCGCGATGCTCTTGGCGATGGACCATACCGACACCCCGATGCGTCGGTTCAGATTGAACAGGGCGTCAAAGATCATCCGAGAGAACGCCACCCTCTTCCTACGTGGTGCAATCTCTGTGCTCGGCTTCGTCTCTGCTGGCGACATCATCGGCGGGGCAGTCGAAGTCAGCGTGGCTCTTGGCGGCCGACTTTGTTGTGGCGGCTGTGGCGCCTTCGACACGCGGGAACCGCTCATTTGAGAAAGTTTAAACCCGTCAGTATCGACTATTGGCGAATCGGTTTTTGTAAAGCGTCGCTAGACAACTGGGTAACCGCCGCACGGATCACGTGGCCTTCATTGTTTTGACAACGGACGTCAGCGCACACAATACGTAGTTTTCGCGGATGTGACGTACCCTTCCTGCCAATCGATGTTTTCGATAATTGGGCGATTACGTTATGTAATAAAATGACGACGAATGCAGAATATTGCACAATGGTGACAAACATACACTGTTTTAATTTAAAACAAAACAGTATGACTTTTATGTAATATTGTGTAGCTAAAGACAGATAACTAATTTTATATGGCATTAGATGTATTATCAGATCGCCACACGATGCCACGACTCTAGTTGATAGTGAGGTCGTGAAAATTAAGCGAGGTCGTGCAACGGGGATGCTCACCGCAGACCATACATGAGCATTGGGTGTGTGTATATATCGTAGTGGAGCAGATAAATGAAAATTTTCAGGGAATCTTTCAAATGGTGATATAAGCACAACAATTGGCATACTCATCAAGGACCACTTTTTGAGGAGAAAAAACCTTTAGCCACCGGAAATTTCAAGATGGCCGCCATTTTCCGACATAAAATACTATTTTTGCCATAACATTTGACAGAATAGGCCGATTTGAATGATCTTTGTATCGAATCATATGTTTTTGACTGAGCAGAAGCTGAATTTATAACCCTAAATATAGCAGAGTCTTTCTCCATAATATGTAGCACCTTCACTTAAAATACTAATCGAATTCTCTGAATGGACTCCTGACACTAGTCCTCACTACTAACCCAACTCTCACCTATGGCTCTAAATACTTGATAGTGCACGGCAGCGGCCACACCCCGGTAAACCGCGTTGGCTCGCGGGCTGAACTAGGCATGTAGAGGCTCTCTGCATGTGATGGAGTATGTTTGACTCCGATCTATTGTGTACGAATACAGTACCTGATACTGACAGACAGACAGACGAGAGGAGATGGATATAAGAAAACCGACCCCAACCAGGGCACACAGGTTACATCACTGCTGTGAAACTCAGCATGGGGTCAGTGTCAGCTAAATTATCTTCCTACAACTGTGCAATAGTGGTACATGTAGTAGTTAGCACTAGTGTAGTAGTATATGGGCTTAGTATCCCAAATGCTATCTAGTGAGCCCCATAGAAATTTAATTAGCTAGATGTAATTAGACAGCCGCACCTGAATCGACAGGATGTGCCAGCGCGGGAGAGCCCAGCCAGGGGTAACGGGGCTTCAGTTACCCGGATGGTGTACAGATCGAACGGCACTTATGACACTTGATGAACGACCGGACTAGGTGTAGGGCATTCTCCTTTTACGCCCCAACCTAGTTGTATCCCATACCCGAATACGCCTCACTCTGCGGCGAAAGGTGGTAAAAGGATAATCCCTCGGCTTTGAACCCATTAAGTATTTCCTAAGATGGCCATTTCAGAAGAATTATCATTTAAAAGGCAAACTGACTGGAGAAAATTTTTTGTCTTTGTCAAACTATTAAGAAGGAGGAACAGTTGAAATCACTTCCAACCCACTATCCATGCTTTTGGCCAAGCTTAGTGGTGGAGATGTTGTTGCGCAAGAGCTGAAGCATCGTCTATGTTGCTTGGCTGGTCTGTACAGCAGGGAGAGGGCTGTAGACACGTCAGCTCTGAGGAGATGGATGGTAGCTTGACCTGAAGTTAGTCACCTGGTTGTTCAGTATGAGACAACCCCGGAAGCCAAAGATGTCGAACATGGCAGGCACCATGAGCATACACCAAAAGCTCAAAGAGCATTCCTCGAGAAAGTGGGCCAGCCGACTAAGGGTATGATGAATATGGGCAATCCTTTCCAGGACTGAACTGAGGGCCTAATTAGAGTGGACACAATGGACATGTTGCTGAAATGATTGCCACACATTACGAGAGGGGCCGAATCTGTTTCCAGGAATTCCTGAAAGGGTTACTCACCGTTACTGGGTGAATAAGTATCCGCATTCTATGATCCAATCAAGAAGAATAAGTTTGACTTCTTTCGACAAAATCCAGCTCAAAGGTAAAAGTACTGGATGAGGACTGTTACCTCCTCTCCAAGCTGTTTATCTCATGCCAGAACAGAGAGTGTGATCTGCACGAGTTTTTTTCGGCATGAGAACCAGTCCTTCCCAGCTTGACAATGGAATGCTCCACACCTGTCAGAAGTCCCAACTTGTTGCTATTCTTGAGGCTCAAGTCACCATGCCAGACTTCGAATCAGAGGCTGATGCCATCATCATCGATGGTTCTCCTTTGGTAAACACTCTGCCTCCACGTACCGCCAAGACGTCTGAGGAATATGCAGCACATGCTCCCTGCAATAAAATACTCATCTAAGTACAAAAGAACAGACATTATAGTTGATGTCTACAGACGGAAGACTGAGACAAGGTCTAAGCGAGGACGAGGGGGGGTCAGACGGAGTGACAGCCAAAGGAACACTACCCTACAACTGGCGGAGCTTTATGGTGGACAATGACAGCAAGACGGAATTGTTCACCTTCCTGGCTGACAAGATTGCCGAAATGTGCACACCAAACACCGTGATTGTGACCAAGGCAGACGATTCTGTCGGCTACCAGTCATTTAGCCTGGATGATATGGTTCTTTGTACGCACGAGGAAACGGATAAGCGGATCTTTGTACATGCTAGACATGCAGCATCAGAGGGCACAAAAGTTCTCATAATCAAAGCCAGTGACACAGATTTTCGAGTCAGCAGTTACTTTTCTGCCAGCACTGCAGAGTTTGGTCTGCAGAAGCTATGGATGGCTTTTGGTCAAGGACGGAACCTGAGGTACATTCCTGCACATGACTTCAGTGGCTCAGTTGGACCAGAGACGACAAGAGGGATTCTCTTCTTCCATGCATTCACTGGTTGTGATGTTGTATCAGCCTTCCGGGGAAAGGGAAGACGTTTGAATGACAAACCTGGAATGTATGCACGGATTACTCTGACGTCTTCATCAAACTCAGCCAGTACCCACCAAAGGTTGAAGATGACGATCTGTCAATCGTGGAGAAGTTTGTAGTGATAATGTATGATAGATCCAGTATAATTGCTGGTGTTGATGATGCACGGCTCGACATGTTTGTTCGAAAGCAGAGACCATACAAAGCCATACCCCACTCGAGCCGCTCTCCTTCAGCATGTCAAGCGTGCCGCCTACCAGGCAGGCTGCATAGTTAACAGTCTGCCTACCAGAAACCCAAAGCCAAAGTCCTGCTGACTGGTGACAATGGTGACTTGTGGCAGACATTCTGGACAATGTTGCCATCCATCGTACGGTGTTGCCAGCAGCTGACCAAGTGTGGATGCAAGAAGGAATGTTGTGTAAGGTGCTATGGCGATGGCTTTGGTCTCACCTGTACAGCACTGTGCAGCTGCAGATACCAGAATTAATTCATCGCATGAATGCATGACTCTAGGAGTGCCATAAGTGCAAAGACAATGTGTGCACACTATAGACAAACACTACATATAGGACAAACACTACATGTAGAACAAACACTACATGTAGGACAAACACTACATGTAGGACAAACACTACATGTAGGACAAACACTACATGTAGGACAAACACTACATGTAGGACATACACTACATGTAGGACAAACACTACATGTAGGACAAACACTACATGTAGGACAAACACTACATGTAGGACAAACACTACATGTAGGACAAACAATACATGTAGGACAAACACTACATGTAGGACCAACACTACATGTAGGACAAACACTACATGTAGGACAAACACTACATGTAGGACAAACACTACATGTAGGACATACACTACATGTAGGACAAACACTACATGTAGGACAAACAATACATATAGGACAAACACTACATGTAGGACAAACACTACATGTAGGACACACACTACATGTAGGACAAACACTACATGTAGGACAAACACTACATGTAGGACAAACACTACATGTAGGACACACACTACATGTAGGACCAACACTACATGTAGGACAAACACTACATGTAGGACAAACACTACATGTAGGACAAACACTACATGTAGGACATACACTACATGTAGGACAAACACTACATGTAGGACACACACTACATGTAGGACACACACTACATGTAGGACAAACACTACATGTAGGACAAACACTACATGTAGGACAAACACTTCATGTAGGACACACACTACATGTAGGACAAACACTACATGTAGGACAAACACTACATGTAGGACAAACACTACATGTAGGACAAACAATACATGTAGGACAAACACTACATGTAGGACAAACACTACATGTAGGACATACACTACATGTAGGACAAACACCACATGTAGGACAAATACTACATGTAGGACAAACAGGTTTATATTGTAATGTTAAGTGAACACTAAGTTAATAAGTGTTATAAGTGAAAAGGCAATAATTAATGACAAACAAGTACATTTTCACGGACACTGAAGTCATAGACAAATTTAGACTTATCAGTCGATTGCTTGTACTATTGTTTATCTGGCGGAACATCTGACCAGAGTGACTCACATGTATTAAACGGCGACAGAATTATTGTGCTGAACTTCATTTGATTGTTCTGATGGTACAATAACATGCACATGGCGAAATGTGGGGGTAAGCAGTTGATTTAGAATCATGAAGGTGCATTACACATTCCTTTTGTACTGCTTAATGAATGGCAATAAAATGTTCGTTTAAAACTGACATTCATCTTGTAATGCATAACTGCATCCCAAGCCTTTTCGTATATTCTGCGAGAAATGATAGAAAGCTGCATCTAGGAAGATTTAGAGATTTAAATTCAGCTTCTGTATAGTCAAAAACATACATCCTCGCGCGCCAGGGGTCGCTGCTGCTGATTACATCAGTGCCAGCCAGCAATACTCCCTGGCTGATCGCTTTGCGAAACTCTGAATTTAAGCTCAGCCTATGAAATCGCTCACTAGATCAGTGGATGGCGGCGAGTCAGGTGGTCATAATAAAACTAATGTCAACCAACCGTGACTCGTGTTACATGCAATGTTTAGGAAGTAGAAGCAATTATTGGAATACACAATACCGCTCAACTGCTCGTGCTAATGGGCGAATGGGTCATTATATATTGGGATTCCCAGAAGTCGTTTATCCATCTTCAAATTGTGGCGGGTATTTGTACTGTTCTCACGGGTGATGCAGTCGCGACTGGCGAAGTCAGTTACTAGTTTGACTCGGCTAACGTTGCACTTAGCGTAGGAGATCTGCCAGGGCTAGTTTTGCATGGCAAACAGACCTGGCTTGCGAGGATGAAAACATGATTCGACACCAAGATCATTCAATTCGGACTATTCTGTCAAATTTTTGAAAATAGTGTTTTTATGTCGGAAATGGCTGCATCTTAAAAAATGGCGGCCATCTTGAAATTTCCGATGGCTAACGGGTTTTTTAAAAAGGGGTCCCTTATTATTGTCGATGCCAAGTTTGGTGCTTGTATCACTATTTGAAAGATTTGTCTCACTTACCTGCTCCACTATCAGTGCACGAGCAGGATTAATGGCCCTCAACGGCAATCTTAACGTCGACCTGAAGTCCTCATGCATGAACTGGTAAAGTCCATATTCTCGGTGTCACGTTGCGTAGACAGCGGAAGCACACATGTAGCAGCAACTGTTTATAATGGGTGTTTAATCTCGATATCTTATTAAACTCGCCCGATATGAATTGAGGAGTTCGGTTTATCAGCGACAACAGCCGATAGTCTCTTTTAGCTCTCAACTTCCTGGCTGAAGAATGGACAGCCACGCCACGTTATCGATCAGAGACTCACAAGGTCACTGCCAGAGTGTTGGCTTCAGTGGCTTGCTTTGTTGCCAGACGAAGACAGTAACCACATCCACCGGCCGCACGCTTTACCGACACTTTTGCACACTATTGCCGTTATGGCCGCACGAATAACACGCTTAACAATACAAACTTGCGTTTCTTTCGTGATTAATACGCAAAAGAAGCTTACCAAGTGACACAGGTGGAAAGGCTGCATGAAACGAGATATTGGGAGAGCAGGTGCGAACTGCCTAGAATGGACGACCATTGCAGAAAACAAGAGGGAGATTGAGAGTTTTAGTAAGCAGCCGAAGTTACCTAGACACGCTCCAACAATGGACGGGAAATTGGTGCACTAGCAATACAACTGAGGCAGCAGGTTTGGAGAACAATTCGACCAGGAGGAATGCGGGGGCACAGGACGGATTGGAGAAACTTCAAAGACAGATGAACCAAGTAAGAACAGTGGTGCACAGATGAGCCTTACGGGATTAGTGTGGAGCCGAACGAGTCTTGTATTATAGGATGGGAAAGACGACTCTCAGAGAGTTTTCAGGCAGACTGCATTCTAGGTGGGAGGATCGTATGAAGTCGGGAGGTAATGAATGAGGAAACTGACTATGGCAGTAGGCTTTATCCCTTGTCATAAAAACAAGGAAGAGTATGTTTGCTTTTCTCAAGTAGTATTTGTGTCGTTTTCGTTGGTTCGTCAATCTCCGTTTTACGGTTACAACTGATCTTGCGAGTTATTTTAACGCATGTAACGGTTCTGTAATTCCACACACGATTCCTTAATGAAATGCTGTGTCCTCTAATCTAACAGATTTCGCTTGTTTTCTTTATTTTTGTCCTATCTAAATTAGTCGTCAAAGTTAAACAAATCTTTGCTTTCATTAATTTCAGTTCGTTTTCTCTCATATTTAACCGATTTCCTCATTATGCCTGGCAGATTCACACTCGAATTTATAACACTTTCTTTCCATTAACTTCTGTTCGCATTCGCTCATCCAACCTACCAGTTAAATTTGTTTAATGTGTGAAAATCAATTTTGTTTACATAAATCAAACTAATTTGTGTAAACATGTATAAAATATTACTCATGGTCTTGAAAATATAGCATGTTACGTATATATTTAATAAGTTCTACTATTACATTCATACATAGGTATAAAAATATTGCCAATGTGTCATTATTGTATTAATACATAAGCAAATTGCAGTCATAATTTAGTTTATAACACAAACAAACCAGTTACCTTTGTATGTAAGAAGCTACAAGAGTGATATATTCACCCAATGATTAATTTCCTAAGCGGACCAAGTTCACGTTTGATGCTGCTAGAACTATGTGTTATGAACATTCATCCAGCTCAGGTTGTCATACCTTATATGGTCAGGCATACCTTATATGGATAGACCTCTCTTGCCTGCGATCTCCTTGTTTTCCATCCCACAATAAATACACACTTCTGCAATATGCCTTCCTTGCAATAAGTGACATTGTCACCGATAATCGATAAAAGATTTTCTCTTTCCACACATATTGTAACCTTTCCTAAAGAAGGATATATTACAAATTGTAGCAAGTCTACCACACAATCAGCCATGCAGACATTCACCATAGACAGCAGATAGAAGGCAGCAATCGAACACAATCAATCTGCTCGTACAACTGACAGTTGTACATCTTGCACAACTTTTTGCGCAGTTTAGTCAACAATCAACTGTCAATTTGCACGGTGCAAAATCTTGCTTGCTGTGTCATTCCAACAGGAAGTCCATGAGCTGTATCTTGGCAGTGGTGTCACCGGTAATGCTATCCACCATAAAACAGACAGTCTAGCACATGATCTCCACGTTTTCTCTGATGGCAGGTCTTGCAGAACCTGTCAACATTGCGTAGTTGGTTGCGTCATATTCCCTTCGCAAACTAGAGTGCTACCTGGGTTCTAATGGCGCCACGTTCCACATGAATTCATAATGGCAGTAGGGACACACAGTTTAACACATTGATATAAGTGAAAGGTGCAGCTGCCAGCAATATGACATAGTGACACACTCCACTGCCAGCAATGACACATAGCGACACATTCAGCTTCCAGCAATATGACATAGTGACATATGGAACTGCAGGAAATATGACATGACTGACAATGTGACACAACCTGCAGCAGATGTTAGCAGTGGCAGGAAACTAACATATCGCCTCCCGCAATATTGAAAATGTTGTCATAAGCTCTGGATAATGAGTTTACATGGCTGCATATTCACCCTGCATGAACTGCCCTTGGTCTAGGTCTAACCAGCTGCATAAATATACTCCTACAACTTACAGTGTGACCAAATCAGCAATTGATGTGAGCAGGACAAGTTCTCCTACAAGACCGGGGTGAATTCACCCACACCAACACAATGTAAACAACAGGCATCGTTGCAGCCTGAAAGTATGAATACACGTTTTATGCTTCGTTGAGATTTTGACTAGCATGTTGAGACAATTCTTGCGGCAGTCGCTCGGGCCTGAACGTCCACAGCCACAGGCAGTACCACTACTTGATGTGTCACCATGTCCATATGTGTATATATGCCTCATGCAATCATGTGCGTACTAACACCAGTAGCATTGGCTGTGTGAACCGAATAAAATCCTCTTATCAACCTAACATTGGTAACACTTGGTCGATGCCGTCATATTTTCAGTTGCCTACGACAGCAAAATCACACTGGGAAATGTTATCTGAGAACACTGCACCTATGTAATAAAAAATACTGGAAGCGCAGTGGAAGGTCTCCTCACAAACTGTCCTGCCACACAGCACTGCCGCCAGTCATGACAGTCCTACCGCGGTAGCAGCTAGTCACGTGACGATTCATACGCAGTCTTCCTGTGACATCAGCAGTGGGTTTACGTACTCGAAGCCCTCAAACTCTGACTGGTCAATCTTGTCTATCACTTTCCTGCAACATAAGAATAATACAGTCTGAGTGAAGATCTAAAGGAGATAGTGGTTAAAATATGCACTCATAAATACACTGTGTGCGTGTGTGCATGCATGCGTGCGTGTGTACATGTGCATGCATGCATATTCATACATGCATAAAAAGTTAGAAAATTAGAATCAGAATTAACTAATCACATAGGCTGACTACAGTAATTAATAAAAAAACAGTTGCTCACAACCCAACATTGGTGAGAAAATGGTTGTTTATCACTGCAAGAAGCAAGCTTGTGACACCTGAGGAGTAGCAATAAATAAATAATAACACATCTATTTTTGCATTTCCTTGCTAGTTCAAAGTGCTTTCTTTAAAAAGCATGGAATAAAAACAAACCACACTAACAGGTTTGCAGTGAGGACAGTATACGTACTGGTCGTCAGGGGTCAAAACAACTGGCTCGTTGGTGAACTGTGGGTCAAAGTGCTCGAGGTCGGTGTCTGAGCGAACCTCGGGCTTGTAGGGCGGATTGATCTGTCTCCCATACAGCAGCTCCCAGTCGATGATCCGGAAGAATGGGTGCGACTGAATATCGGAGAAAGCCGTCTCCGGGTGGCAACCCAACCGCTCCTCGGGACTCTGCACATAAACGTAACGATTTGTCCACAACTATTGTGATCCTTGACTCTTCAATCAAAAAGATTTATTTCAAAAATCATCAAACATAATTGTTATATTTACGGTACACTTATAGGACTGTGTTGAATTAAATGTCATACAAAAATGTTGGCTTTGCTTTGGCTCAACTCAGAACGTCGATGTCCGATATCAAACAACACTTTCGTTTGGGGGGAGTCTGAAGCAGCTTTGTCTGGCATCTGACACAGATATTTTATGCATCTGACAGATACTGTTAATATACTGGTATCATCATGTCAATGTCTACACACTTTCATCGGGAGTAGCTGAGGCCAGATGAAAGTAATTTTGTCTGATATAGGATGATGTTCTGAGATGATCCCTGATATTACTGTTACATTACTAGGGTGGCATGACATCTGCTAGATCAAACATTCCATACAGATGACTACCAAAATTTGCCTGTTTTTTGTAATAAAGTTTGGGGTGAAATTTCAACAAAATATTCAACAGAATATCCGAATGTCCCACATGTTCGGCAGCCTGTTTTTGATGGTTTGACGGACACATTGCTAGGCAACAGGTCACATGATGGATATTATAGGTCAAGTGACCGACGAGGTAATACCCAATGTCGTACCTTGTTGAGGAATCCCTTGAGTACTGAGGCAGCTTTCACAGACAGTGAACGTGGGATACGGATTGGTTTCTCCAGAATCACTGAAACACACAATCACACAGAACAATGACAGATTTCACAAAGGATTGTGCAAATGATTGTAACAACCTTTGGAATGGAACAGTATTTTAAGATTTCTAGATTTTTGTCAATATTTTGAAGAAATTCGTGTAACCTTTTCTAACATTACAGAAACTCGATGCCATTAACAATGACACCATTATACATGGCTGTTCAACTGGCAAAGACAAAAATCTGGAGAGGTTTTTAATGCACATATTCAGCATGAAAGTGCAAAGAAAACAACCATAGTTGTACTCAAGATTGTAGAAATAGTCATTACATACTTAAGATGTAACGATCATGTACTCTAGATTTTTTCCTGGGAAATTCAATATCAGTCTGGACAATTATTCAGGCATACAAATATGTACCATACAAAACAGATAAATCCATAGAATAGGTAAACACAATGATATTAACAAAATGGGAGTTTGTCGGTGTGACATGTGACTTGAGTGCAGTACCTTGGAAGAGATAGTCCTCTGTGTTCTGATCTGGGTTGTCTGTCTGTCCGACAATATCAAAAGGCGAGCGCCCGGCGAGCATCTCAAACATGAGGACACCAAGTGCCCACCAGTCGACTGAGGAATCTACAGGGACAACAATCACATTGGTCAAGCCCCAGTGGTCAAACAGGCGGCAAGTACAGTGGTCCTCATATTTGACAGACCAAATGGCACCTCATTGAGTCACTTTATGACACACAAACTTTGTTGTTCAATATATGATTTAGCCAATCACAAATCTTCTTTGTTGATATTAAAACGTGTAGTTTGTGAATAGTGTAAACATTATGCCAATTACTGAATTAATTTTTTATTGTGTTTTGTTAAAAGTGTGAATAACCTTAAGGCATTATGCCATATATAGATCTAGTCCACATTTGCAAATTTTTACCACACCAGATGAAAATAACTTGATAGTCTGTATGATAATTTCATCAAACCTAAATTGTACAAACAAGTTAGTAAGTCACAGTGGATACTAAATAGGTCCATTTTTTTAATGAGACAAGCAAAAAACAAACTGGGGAGAGACCTTTAATAGAAAGCACGACTTGTAAATCAATGTTTTTTGTGTGATGCATTTTAGATTGGGGGCTAAAGACAGACATTCTGTTAGTTTCACTTCACAGGTAATTAGTCACACTTTGTAGTAGGATTGAAACCAAACATTAATGTTACACCCCAAAACTTTGTAACATTCAATGGCTGTTCACAACATTTTGCATTATTGGTAACTGCGTGCAATAGAAAGTTAAATATTGTAACACGGATATAGGACACATCAGCCAGTCATGTTAGAAAGCTATTCAGCCATAAAGATGCATAGACACATTTAGCACTCATTTCACATGCAAGATCATGTCGACAGGAATATGAATACATACACACACATATAATTAAATACATTACATCAGTTAAACATGATACTGCAGAACACAGATTATGTGCAGAACCTATCTATCCATGGCAGCATCTACTAAGACAATAGGTTGAGTCCATCATCTTTAAAATATACACCTGTAGTTGACAGGAATCGACATACACTATTAACATGGAGTTTAACAGTACAAGCTTTATAACTATTTTAAGTTACAGAATGACTGAAGGATGACACGCACATGGTTGTTATATAAGCAATAAATCAACAATGTTGTTACTTAAAAAAACAATCAAGAAATGCCGTTCGATAAACAGCCAATCAACAAATTTGTTACAATGGACAGCAGCACGCAAACCCTGATAATGCTTTAACCTGAGTAAGACCACAATGCATGATTCGTTTCAATGCAGTCATTGTAAAAAGCAATGGCAGGATGTGACAGTGTAAGAATTCGTGCAGACAGAGTTTGGCCGAGACAACAAAGCAAGATGAGCATGCCAACAGGGCTGTGTCATCCACACTTCATGCACTCACATTTCTTCCACATCTCTCTGTCCTGGCAATGACACAAAATCAAAGCACCATTGCAGCCTTACAAGTCTGACAACATACTGTGTACGCTGAGAGGTGACTGTGTAAGTATGACATGCGGTTACTTGTTATGAGAATGCATTGCAAGTGCTTCTGGCTTACCAATGGTACTAAAAAGAACCTACAAGTTTTACAGAACTGACATCTGTGGTTACTCAAAACATTGTCATAAACAACACAGTTTCGATTCTAATGTTTTATCGGATAGTTGGCTTTCACAAGCAAAGCACAAGACGTTTCCCACAGATCAACAGAGCTCATGAACGCAACATGCATGTCACATATATGTGCGATCATGCACACACACACACGCATGCATGCCGTCGCCACATACCATAGTCGACACCCCGTAGGATCTCAGGGGCAATGTAATTGGGCGTGCCACAAAACGTACTCGTTTTCTCCCCGAGTCTAAGACCCTCCTGAAACGATGTGAGACACAGTGCAGGGACAGAAAAATGGTGTACACTACCCGATTGGCCACCAAGGGCGCTATATGTTCAGCAGGGGTACTCAGCCGTACATGACCCGTACACCTTTCGCGCAAATGGATCTGACTTACAGAAGACCAACATAAACCAGGTGCGCTGTCTAGAAAAAAGAAGTTCTGCGCCTGCTCTAGCATTGACACACAGAGAGAACTACCATAAACTAGTGCAGTGGTGAACTGTGTGCGTCGCTACAACAGAAGAAGGTGATGAGTGGGTGACTAGTGACACTGCAAGCAAGACAAGCGTGACATTAGGTGAGCCCCGCCACCACCTCAGATGGCCAGCTTCCAGTTGACAACCCGTGGGAAGAAACTTCTTAATATGATGTGATTTCACATATCATCTCTCATCTCATTATAACTATGTTATATAACAAATACAGAATATGGTCTTTTTTGTTATGTACATAATTTTTTATCCAGAAAAAGATGATAATAATGATAGCGACTATAAAACACCCACAGGATGTTTTATTTGCTAAGTTTGTGAAATTTTTGCTGCCTAAACGAGAGGTAGTGTCAAAAATATGTACAGAAAATGTTTCTGCCTGACTCCGTGATTTTCATGGAATTAAACAAAATGGCCACTGTATGGTGGAATTAGTCTATTTAAAAAAATGCTAAATTTAAAAGGTAGTCATATTTTATTACGGTATTTCCACAATCTTTGTGTGGTTATTTAATTCCAGAACGTAATTATTTTTTATTTTGAATATTTATTACATTTTCTAAATGTTATTAAACACAGACATCCTATTAACTGATTTCCTTGAGAGAAGTCAACTGGGTGGTGGCCCCTGCGATACGCCGAGAGTGTGACCACACTAGGTGAGTGTCCATGGGACGGAGGTGCCTACCATATTCTTCCCCACGCAACATTTCTGGAGCGATATAATTTGGCGTTCCACAGAAAGTGCTGGTGGTGTCTCCGTGCTGCAATCCTTCCTGGAAGGTGAAACACAGCACAAAGACGGTAAGTACACAACACGCCTGGCCATTGATCGCCGTATACTATTGATGGCATTTCTGTTCTCAAACTAATGTAGTTATATACCATTTTAACATTTGTAGAATTTTTACATAGTTTAAATGAATTTTTGGTGTGATTTTAGTATGTACTCAATATATTTAATGAAATTTGTAGCTTTTTTTATTCAGTATGTTCAGTTTTTGAGCATTTTTGCTAATATTTTGCTTTATCCTTTCATTTACCCGTAATTTTACTATACATCTTTTTTTATTATATGCCAATGAATGGGGCATTAGTCCTGTATTTGTTGGTGTATAAAGTATGTATTATTAAATAATTATTAAACATTATATTATTAAATAATGCACTTTATGAATATATCATTATTCATGCCTGTACGCAGCATGAGCAAATATTTCCTGTTCACCAAATATGAGCCATAAAAATAAAGCCACAACCACATTATTCATAAGTATAGTTCATTGTGGTACTTTTCTTTAAATATGAATGCATTGTATGGCAGTTTAGAAATAGCATCAATGTTGAAGTATTATTATATGGTTATCCATTTTCAGGAAGAAAAAAAAATTTCTTCTCAGAAAACCGTCTCCCATTTCCCCTACAATTTAACTAACCAGGCACGGCTCCATATACAACAGATACTGACCTTATGTGTACTTGTAGAAGAGATATATATTTGAATTAACTACCAATAAAAACATACACAAATCATGCAAGGATATATAATAGCTGCAACAGAATGTATTTTTAAACACATGAAAATGTCCGTGTTCAGCATGTTGTATTTAGTCGTTCAGTACTAGTGCAACCGCTTAGCTGAAGCACTACATTATCTAACAAATAAACTAAAGTGACTTTTACTGCGTGATCATGTACATTTATAATGGTTTCAATTGTTATACTATTGCTCCATTTAATGGTAACATTAAAGTTTCAGAAGACATCTTTCTAGCATCAAAACTGCTAAAAATGCCATAAGAGCACTGTTTTCAATTACATTTGTATTGACTTGTTTCTCGTAATGCTCAGTAAATGCTATCGCTTTTTGTTTCAGCAGCTTGCAACAATCTCCATCAGCCTGACTACTGCTAAGCAGCAACATGGTAGTCATTGTACGACGATGATCTCACTGGTGTAGGTTGACTACTGTGCTGCCACCTAGTGGCACCAGTCTGACATAGATATCTAAAAACTGTCAAAATGCAACAAAGAAAACATATAAGATTTACTCTGTGAAATATGAAAAAGATCACTTTATCGAAATGAGCAGTCCAACGAATCTCTCCACAAGTTCACGTCATTATGTACTAGAAGTGAAAACTGTGCCTAGCCTCCACACCTACCTTACACATGCCGTAGTCGGTCAGTTTGACATGACCTTCTGAGTCCAGCAACACGTTGTCCAGTTTCAGATCACGGTAGATGATTCCTGGAACATCAATAACAAATCTGTAAATAAATATTTTATATTTTTACATAATACCTTGCCTTTACTGTAACCAGTGTTGGTCGTGTGTGTCTACTCTGATACCTGGACAATCTGGCTCCAACTATGATGGACCCTTACAGCAGTTGCAGTAAAACCTTAGTTCACAGCCAGAGAGGCATGACAGAGCGCCAGACTATCAGAGAGAAGTTTGGAATATGAGTTCACCTGCTACCGTTTTGAAACTTATGCAGTTTCAGCCACCCCACTTCAGCAGTGTCTTTCACAAAAGTCATCGGTCTCTTCTACCTGGTGTCATGTCAGGGGAAAAAAAAGATCCCTCACCCCAAAAGTCTAAACTGTCGTAGACTCCCAGAGCACGTGAATTCTATTTCTCTGTAAAACTCATTATGCGTGTGTTTATACCAGAAAATCGTGTCCTCCTCAATAACATAAAAAAGTGTTGGAAATGACACGGAGGTAAAGGTAAGTTCTTGTATAATGCGGTATCCATCCTTAGGACATTTCAAAGCACTTTACACTTCACCCCCTGGTAAACCTACACATCTGAAATCCATCTTGAATTCTCTGAGAAACACTCAGCCATGCTGCAACTATTGCGTAAAGACACTAAAGACATCTCTCCCACAGCCTACTGCCAGGTATTCATTTATAGAGCCGAGTGTACTGAAGAGAGTGAACAAAACTGCCCAAGCTTCAAAATGACTGCAAGAGGATACTGGTTTCTATTGATAGAGACTCTGATATTCTAAACACTATGTTACTGTGCTCCACATCGTACCTTTCTCGTGCAGGAAGTGCAAGGCAAGGCAGATCTCGGCGGCATAGAAGCGAGCGTGTTCCTCAGGTAGACGACGTTGCCGCTGCATGTGGAACATCAGGTCTCCGCCGTTTACAAACTCAATCACAAAGAACAGCCTGAAATGGCAGCAATGTAACATGTCAAGTTACTCTGAATGTCCAGGACACAAACCTGAATGTGAGACATACAGAGAGACCATGCAGAAGTGAAAATAAACACAAATGGTTGATGCTTCACGATGCAGGCACACAACTTTACTAGGGAGTATGTTTTCCAGAATATGTAAGGGGGGTATCTTGTGCAAAAAGGCAAGAGATGTTTACAAGTTGTTCCATCATGTCTGGTTTCTGACAGCTGATAATTAAAAGGACAAGTTAAACGAGTAACAGGATAATGACTTGGGTGTTTTTATACAACTTTCTCACCAATTTTAATGCCCATCAAGCATTCATTTGATTTATGTAATTGATCTGTGAGGGAGTGTTGAACTATTGACCTCTGACCTGAGAGGTCAATGTTCTCACCATTGTCCTTATATTCTACACTATCAGTAAGTGTGACTAATGTGTCACATTATGTGTGCAAATGCGCACATGCACACACTCCATAATGCATGACTGTGTCTATAGAAACAGCAAACATGGAGAATGACTGTGTGTGCCCTCACCCTGTCATAGATCATAGTCAATAGATGCTCCTTATGATATACGCAAATTAGAACAATGCAGACACTCAACAGAATACAGACTTTCGTCTATAATGAATTAATTTAATAATAATGAATGAATGAATTTGAAATGGTCTGACAAGATTAATAACAACACTCTCTTGGAAAGGACCAAACAGCTTCCAGTGGAGACAGATGTCAAGACAAGAAACATGCTAAAACAACTCCATCCAGTATCACTAGACATGCACAGACATGGAATGATAGAGAAAAGGAGGACTTTCCTGGTGGTAAGACCATAAAGACAAAATTAAGAAGACTACAAACTCGCAAAGACTGAACACAAAGGGGATTAATGGAGTACTGTTGGTGGTTGATGACTCTCAGTTGTGAAACGTGACCAAGTAAGTAACTGTCTCACCGACTGGGCGTCTGGAAGCAGGAGTGTAGGCCGACAAGAAATGGATGATTGGAGGCGACCTCAAAGACATGTTTCTCTGTCTGTACCCAGTCTATGTCCTACAAGAGAGAGAACAAACTCAAAGACGTGTTTCTCTGTCTGTACCCAGTCTATGTCCTACAAGAGAGAGAACAAACTCAAAGACGTGTTTCTCTGTCTGCACCAAGTCTATGTCCTACAAGAGAGAGAACAAACTCAAAGACGTGTTTCTCTGTCTGTACCCAGTCTATGTCCTACAAGAGAGAGAACAAACTCAAAGACGTGTTTCTCTGTCTGTACCCAGTCTATGTCCTACAAGAGAGAGAACAAACTCAAAGACGTGTTTCTCTGTCTGCACCAAGTCTATGTCCTACAAGAGAGAGAACAAACTCAGAGACGTGTTTCTCCGTCTGTACCCAGTCTATGTCCTACAAGAGAGAGAACAAACTCAAAGACGTGTTTCTCTGTCTGCACCAAGTTTATGTCCTACAAGAGAGAGAACAAACTCAGAGACGTGTTTCTCCGTCTGTACCCAGTCTATGTCCTACAAGAGAGAGAACAAACTCAAAGATGTGTTTTTTTTCTGTCTGCACCCAGTTTACATCCCACAAGAGAGAATACTAACTCAGTGTTGTCTTCACAGCAATCCTGTATGTCACTATCATTGTAACCAATAGTAAGTAATAATTATTACATTATAAGCTGCAATTGTAATTAGTGCTGTATTTACCATAACACCTGCATCTGTTGTAATCAACCAATGCCAAACTGTCTAATGTTACCAAGATGATGCTGATACACAAACATATGAAGATGTTGCCAATGTCTGTATAAATATAGTATTTTTCTTACTTTCCTTTTTATTTATCACTAACTGCTTAAAGAGCTATATTCCATAATACTGAAATACCGGGTAGTAAAAATTTGACCATAATGCTGAAATAGTTGAAAATGCAAAACTGTTTAACTGTCAAAAACAAAGGAAAAGTCATTCACTGTGCAGGGCTAAGAACAGAAGAACTAATAAACTATATTCTACTTACCTCGTCATCATTGACAAGTTCCTTCTTGATGACCTTCATTGCGTACAGTCGCTTCGTCCTCCGCTGTTCCACCACAAACACCTTCGCATAGCTGCCCCGCCCGATCACTCGCACCAGCTCAAAGTCTTCTAAAGTGATTGCTGCATTCTCACTCGATGACAACTACAACACCACTCTGTTGGTCAGCACTTAAAGAACACTCGACTTCAACACCACTCTGTCTGTCAGCACTTAAAGAACACTCGACTACAACACCACTCTGTCTGTCAACACTTAAAGAACATTCAACGACAACTACAACACCACTCTGTCTATCATCACTTACAGCAACTATGACACCACTCTTTCTGTCAGCACTTAAAGAACATTCAATGATAACTACACCACTCTTGTCTGTCAGCATTTAAAGAACACTGGATGATAACTAAAACACCACTCTGTTGGTCAGCACTTAAAGAACATTCAATGATAACTAAACATCACTCTGTCTGTCAGTATTTTCACTCGATGATAACTACACCACTCTTTCTGTCAGCACTTAAAGAACATTCAATGATAACTAAACATCACTCTGTCTGTCAGTATTTTCACTCGATGATAACTACACCACTCTTTCTGTCAGCACTTAAAGAACATTCAATGATAACTAAACATCACTCTGTCTGTCAGTATTTTCACTCGATGATAACTACACCACTCTTTCTGTCAGCACTTAAAGAACATTCAATGATAACTAAACATCACTCTGTCTGTCAGTATTTTCACTCGATGATAACTACACCACTCTTTCTGTCAGCACTTAAAGAACATTCAATGATAACTAAACATCACTCTGTCTGTCAGTATTTTCACTTGATGATAACTACACCACTCTTTCTGTCAGCACTTAAAGAACATTCAATGATAACTAAACATCACTCTGTCTGTCAGTATTTTCACTCGATGATAACTACACCACTCTTTCTGTCAGCACTTAAAGAACATTCAATGATAACTAAACATCACTCTGTCTGTCAGTATTTTCACTTGATGATAACTACACCACTCTTTCTGTCAGCACTTAAAGAACATTCAATGATAACTAAACATCACTCTGTCTGTCAGTATTTTCACTCGATGATAACTACACCACTCTTTCTGTCAGCACTTAAAGAACATTCAATGATAACTAAACATCACTCTGTCTGTCAGTATTTTCACTCGATGATAACTACACCACTCTTTCTGTAAGCACTTAAAAAACATTCATACCAATTTTATTTTATTTATTAACCTCCTTCATTCAATTGATATGACATCTTATACCAATAAATAAAAAGGAGTATTGCAGTCTGATCCTGACTGGCCCCTGTAACTGTACAAGATAGCTGTCAATGTGACTGCCAGTTTTGAATAACATGTTATTTTACTGCCTTTTGAAGCTAAACAAACCATTAAAAATATAGAAAGAAGTTTCTCAGACCCACCTGTTTGTCTGCTCCATCTGACATATCATTACCTGCAAAATAAATTGAAAACAAATAAACATATACTGTTAAACTAACAAGAAATCACCAACAGTGATACAAATTCCAGATTTATATGCAGAGGAAATAACAGAAAAAAAAACAGGAAACCTCTAGCATCCCTAGGCGTAGTCACATCACCCACAGTTGTATAAATTACTCATAATTTTAACATATCTCCTGTCTTTCTTGACTTTATGTTTTCCACAATAACTGATGGTGTCCATGGGTTATATGTGTATACTGAATAGTTCTTCCCGATAACGATGAAAATGAACAGAGCAGTAATCTAATTGTACTACATTACAATATACCAAAAATTAAACACCACTGGCAATTTACTGCGAAAGCACTGACAGGCACAACATTAAACCGTAGAAAGATGTTGCATTAAGAAGAGGCTTCTCCAGTGATCAAGGGAAAGTGCACATTGTTTGCCTTTGAGGTTCCTTGAGTGATCATGAGCAAGTGTTGCCTACCATTTGCCTTTGTGCAGGCTTCATCTATTGTGTCACTGATGGGCGGTAGGGGCATTTCTTGGGGCATCGTAACTGGCTCCTGCATCAACAAGCATTCCATGTGAAACATTATGTAGCCATTCCTCTGAGAAAGGCTATGAGATACGGCCAAAATCTTCACAAGTAAACCTGAGTTTCTTCAGAGGTAGATTATGTCTAATAAATCCAACTACGCTTATCACTTCTACAAACAAAATCCTGCATTTAAACACTGATGCCCTATTTGAAAGCAGACGTGTTCTCCAGAAGATAGTCTTGTCTGAAAGTCCGCTATTGATTTGCATCACATGGTTGAATGTTTTACAGACTGAGGAATGTTATCGCGTTACTGTAATTCTATAAGTGTTACTGCTGGCATGGCTTAGACCAATACAGATGTGAATGAATTGGGATCCTTTGAAGTGCCCAGAAACCACGAAGCTGTGCAGTGCTAGAATGCAGTGGAAGATGTTTAGTTATTCTGTGGCACACAGAGTCAACCTCTACAAACAATCAGTGACTCACTATAGGAACAACATCAACATAACAACGTCAATACAGTACATCTTGTGTATTCTTGTCTGCTGCCCCAAACTGAGTAGAAGCTTTAGGATGCCGGTGAACAAACTACAACCTAACACGCACTGCCACAGCACAGAGAAACACGGAACGTAAGAGGATGCAGAATGTATCAAACTACCGCTAAGACAACAGATAAATCTTCTAATATGCCTCCTAGCAAACACTGCATCCTACCACTGCCAATATATGCACTCCCCGATCTTGTAAATGTGTATATCTCTTATTTCTCGTAACCATTGCTCCATGCACACACTAATAAAAATATCTCCTTAACAAATTCAAATCACATTTATAAGCGATTACGAGTTTCCACCAAAATAAAAAAGAACACGAAAAACACTTTGATCTAACTAAGTTAGTTTCAAACACATCATATGAGAAATATGAGCTTGGTATGACACCAGATATCAAAGAAAAACCTTAGACTTCTTGAAGAGTTGCAGCTTACAATGTCATTAATATCTATTTAGTCTCAGAACCTGACATCTCGTCTGAGTATGAGAACTGTCTTATTTTTATAGAATTGTGCTCTACCAGGAAACATCTTGACCATGCATAGTTTAATCTGTAATAGGGCTATCACTCCCTCTCAAGGAGATATGCTCCAGGTTATGACAAGGCGGCATAAAATGAGAGAAAATGCTGTGATTTGTGCAAAAGCTGGTAAGAAACAATTCATTAAAATCTTAACAGCTATCTGCCAAAACAAAATTATGTAATGCAAAAACGAGCTACAAAGAAAATAATAAAATCGATCTGCAAGAAAGGTGACAAATTAAAAGGACACTTGATGAAGTTCACAAAATGCAATCCTACAATCTACCGTATCCTGGAACTTACTATATACATATATAACATGTAACACCGAGATGTGCAAAAACTAAACAGATTGGAAAGACGACGACGACTATGCAAATTGAATAAGGTCTACACGACAACGCAAAGTGCAAATGAGAAAAATGACAAACAGCGGCATGACAAGCAAAATGCACCATTGCCGTGGTTAGAAGCCATGTTAGCGTGCAAGCTGTAATGAACACTAGCACGCCAAATGACAAGCTAACAGTGCACACGCCAGGTGGCAGCAATGTCTTCTTACACGGTCCGCCTCTATCTTGCCATCGCTACCCTTTTCAACGTTATCATTTTGCGGTTCGCCATTTTTGACGACACTGATAGTGAGCTGTTCAGGCGGCAGTGTCGCAGGCTGAAACAAGGTCACACAGAGGTCAAACAATGGGTGACGGATTCGATGGTGACGTGACGGTGTTCCATATCATGTCTTCAGTTCTCGTAAACTCTCAGCAGGTCTCCTGTATTTTAACCCGGTTTCACTTGGATGCACTGCGAAACTATCTATGTGGTAAACTCAACAGAAGGATGCAGTATATGTCTTTATTACTAGACTTTGTCGGCTCTTGAGCAGCTTCATCACCAGATTCACTTTCTGATGATGCGATCTATCACTTAAAAATGAAGCACTAAACTACTGGTTCCCAGATTTTGCAGGACACATTCATATCCTTTCAATCAACCTTAAGTCTTTATGTTGAGCAAAAACTTCATTAGTCATTCAGTAACAACATCCTGTTCATTTTATACAGACACTGTGGTGTTACTTGAAATGGGAAATTGAATTCCTTATAACATATCGATGGATCTTCGCATACGAAATCAACTAAGAAAAGGCTACAACATTCTAGATCCCTTTAATTTTGATTACCGGTACATTTGGTAACATTTTTTTTATTATTCTGTAATTAACTCATGCAAAATCTTGGCATCCAATACGTAGGCCAAACTTCATCAAAATCTTTGGGAATCACGACATTGCTGGTTGATTTCATATGGAATGATCAGCATGTGCACACACCTAGAGTATACATCTTGAGCTTTGTCTGAACCATCACACAAATTCAAGTTGTCCTTATCACACAGACAGCTAACTTGGCAGAGTTACTGAGAAACAGCGGAGGTAGTCGCAAAACATGCGCTCTCTGTACATTCCTCGGGACAGGGTTGGGAACATTAGAGGGGGTGGGGTGTCGGGGTACTTACCACGGCGGCACCACATGTGAGTTTGATGAGGCGGTGACATCGTTTGTGCACGAGCAGCTTGCAGTTGATACACTTGTAGCCCTGCCGCCCGAGACCCCAGATTCGGTCGGAGCAGAAAGCACAGAACGCTCGCTGCAACAGCCACGCACCACTTTCATCAACCACTATCATCACATGTGATTGTATTACAGTCTGTACACACACTGCACGGCCTAATATGGTGGTACAACAGGACGTGCCCTGGGAGATGCGTCGTCATACTGGATGTATATCTGAATGAACCGACCGAGTTAGTTGTGTTAATTAAATTTATACCAACAATGTTTTTAATTATGTTAAACACAAATGATTGTATTACTACACATCCCAATACGGTGATATAACAGTACTTAGATGATTGCCGATTTGTAAACACCTGTGAACGGGGGTCATTAGTCCCGGATTTGATGGTGTGTAAATAAAGTTTATTATTATTATTATTATTATTGCCCTTGAGCATACCTGGACACATTGAATGTTTGTTTGAATGAACTACGATATTGTTAATTAGATTTAGATAAACAAAATGTTTCAGTCCATGTTTGTTAATCACAAATTTCACTGCAGCGATGGTCAATTTGTCTAACACTTTGAAAACATTACTGCAAGTTTTAAATACAGGCATTTGTCAAAATGTTGTCAAAAAGGCAAAATCAGTTAAGTTCTATATATACTACAGTTACAACTTATAACAAAACTATTCGCTATCAGTCTATTTAAACCAAAATCAAGGTTTTGGATTAAACTAACATCACACAGCATCTATCACTTGAACTACCCACTTGGTACAGATATGTATACAAATAAACCTGATTTGTTATATATACACACATATATATATATATATATTATTATATATGATCTGTCTTAATTTGTAATTATTGTAATGAGTTACAATAAATTTTAGTTGCTAAATCAATCGAGGAGAAACTTTGAAGAAATAATTGAAGTAATTCAAAAAGTAGTAATTTTATACATGAAAAGAATGTATGTTTGTATATACATATATATATATGTGTCGTTGTGATATACATATATATAGATATATATATATCACAACGACACACAATTACCTTAAATAAATGGCATTCCAATCACAATGCAAACAGACAATTTTTGTTATAAATTCCTCAGTTTTTTTTAAAACGAAATTCTCCCCACGATATGCAGTCATGAAAATTGGCGATTTCCAAACAGGTCATTGGACAGCACTGAGAGAGAAATGAAATAGAGCCTAAGACAATGGAAACTGTTGACTGACCCGACTGAAACGTTTCGGCTGGAAGAGATGTCCGTTTACCCGGTACAGCTTACGCCACCGCCGCGCCCCACGTCGGTACATGTTGCCTAGCAACACATCCCCCAATCATAACACATGATAACATTCTCTGCTCTACCAGCCCTTATACGTTCAAAGTTTTATAATATTCTGTGTAAATAATTTCATCAAAGTTTTCATAAAACTTATATTACAATAAATGTCACAATACTGTCATTAACAACGCAAGTTCTAAATTAATCAAACATGTTCTAAATTAGTCACGCATGTTCTAAATTAATCATGCATGTTTTAAATACAGCAACTGATACAATTAATATGCTTTGACAAGAGAGCATAATCAATATAATTTCTTTATCATGATGTTGCACCATTAACAAGTATTCATAAAACCACTCACAAAAATTATACTTATTATAATCAAATAAGGAGTTTGGTACTCACGGTCTTCTCCGACACAAGGCATTCCAGGATCAACGGGAACATTGGGGAACACTGCAAGTAGACACCATTAGCATGGTTAATAAATGGAAATATCGGATTACTGCAATTAAACACCATTAGCAACACATAAGTCTATGACTTCAGCTATGTCCTTTCAGCAGCAGCAGCAGCAAACCATACTGTGCATGTATTATGTTGTTGTTGTTGTTGTTGAATAAACGTTCATTCATTCATTCATTCATGGTTAACAAATGGAAATATTGGACTACTGCAAGTAGACACCATTAGCATGGTTAACAAATGGAAATATCGGACTACTGCAAGTAGACACCATCAGCATGGTTAACAAATCGAAATATCGGACTACTGCAAGTAGACACCTTTAGCATGGTTAACAAATGGAAATATCGGACTACTGCAAGTAGACACCTTTAGCATGGTTAACAAATGGAAATATTGGACTACTGCAAGTAGTCACCATTAGCATGGTTATCAAATGGAAATATTGGACTACTGCAAATAGACACCATTAATATGGTTAACAAATGGAAATATTGGACTACTGCAAGTAGACACCATTAACATGGTTAACAAATGGAAATATTGGACTACTGCAAGTAGACACCATCAGCATGGTTAACAAATGGAAATATCAAACTACTGCAAGTAGACACGTTTAGCATGGTTAACAAATGGAAATATCGGACTATTGCAAGTATACACCATTAGCATGGTTAACAAATGGAAATATCGGACTACTGCAAGTAGACACGTGTAGCATGGTTAACAAATGGAAATATCGGACTACTGCAATTATACACAATTAGCATGGTTAACAAATGAAAATATTGAAGTCCTGCAAGTAGACAACATTAGCATGGTTAACAAATGGAAATATCGGACTACTACAAGTAGACACCATTAGCATGGTTAACAAATGGAAATATCGGACTACTACAAGTAGACACCATTAGCATGGTTAACAAATGGAAATATTGGACTACGGCAAGTAGACACCATTAGCATGGTTAACAAATGGAAATATTGGACTATTGCAAGTAGACACCATTAGCACGGTTAACAAATGGAAATATAGACTACTGCAAGTATACACTACTAGCATGGTTAACAAATGGAAATATCGGACTACTGCAAGTAGACATCTTTAGCATGGTTAACAAATGGAAATATTGGACTACTGCAATTAGACACAATTAGCATGGTTAACAAATGGAATATCGAAGTACTGCAAGCAGACAACATTAGCATGGTTAACAAATGGAAATATTGGACTACTGCAATTAGACACAATTAGCATGGTTAACAAATGGAATATCGAAGTACTGCAAGCAGACAACATTAGCATGGTTAACAAATGGAAATATCGGACTACGGCACGTATACACCATTAGCATGGTTAACAAATGGAAATATCGGACTACGGCAAGTAGACACCATTAGAATGGTTAACAAATGGAAATATCGGACTACTGCAAATAGACACCATTAGCATGGTTAACAAATGGAAATATTGGACTACTGCAAGTAGACACAATTAGCATGGTTATCAAATGGAAATATTGAACTACTGCAAATAGACACCATTAACATAGTTAACAAATGGAAATATCGGACTACTGCAAATAGACACAATTAGCATGGTTATCAAATGGAAATATTGAACTACTGCAAATAGACACCATTAAAATAGTTAACAAATGGAAATATTGGACTACTGCAAGTAGACACCATTAGCATGGTTAACAAATGGAAATATCGAACTACTACAAATAGACACCATTAGCATGGTTAGCAAATGGAAATATCGGACTACTGCAAGTAGACGCCATTAGCATGGTTAACAAATGGAAATATTGGATTACTGCAAGTAGACGCCATTAGCATGGTTAACAAATGGAAATATTGGACTACTGCAAGTAGACACCATTAGCATGGTTATCAAATGGAAATATTGGACTATTGCAAATAGACACCATTAACATGGTTAACAAATGGAAATATTGGACTACTGCAAGTAGACACCATCAGCATGGTTAACAAATGGAAATATTGGACTACTGCAAGTAGACACCATCAGCATGGTTAACAAATGGAAATATCGAACTACTGCAAATAGACACCATTAACATGGTTAACAAATGGAAATATCGGACTACTGCAATTAGACACAATTAGCATGGTTAACAAATGAAAATATTGAAGTGTGCAAGTAGACAACATTAGTATGGTTAACAAATGGAAATATCAGACTACTGCAAGTAGACACCATTATCATGATTAACAAATGAAAATATCAGACTACTGCAAGTAGACACCATTACCATGATTAACTTTTTGGAAATGTTTGACTACTCCAAGCAGACAATGTTTTAGGAAGGTTGGACTATGGCAAGTACAAAGTGTTGCCATAGTAACAATGCAAACATTATCTTTATTATGTGTGAAAGTAAAAAAGCAGAGCACAGGAAGCATTTGGCTTTGTTAAGAGTAAAAGGACCTGACATGATGGCAAGAACATGTTTAGGCTACTGCAGTCAGAGATGTTTGAACTAAGTGTAATGCAGTACAAGTCTGCATGGTGTTGACTGTTGATGGACAAATTATGTATGCATCATTAGAAGAATTGCTGGTGACAATAGAAACGTATGGAATATTAAGTAGAGAGCTGTGAAGGTAATTATGAAGACAATGGAAGCAAGTAAAAACAGTCTTGTCATGTTGACAATATAAACAGCATTTAAACATTGCAACTGTTGGTTGGTATGACAACACTTGGTGACCTTTGGACTTGACCACTTACATGGAAGTAAAACAACCGAGGACCAGTATTGATGCCAGCCTCACCCCGGGGCCCGGACTACATGGACAAAGAGAAGAGCAACAGAAAAACTGAACATTTACCAATTTGCTATTGGCATGGTTGCAATGTAAACATTGCAATATCGCAAGTATCAACAACTATTATACTAACATTTGATTGGTTGGGGACATATAGCACGTATAAGCATCTGACATGGGGACAGTAGAAATGTTGACATCAGACAATCGGCTGGATCTGTTAACACAGCATTATCACAGAACCAGTAGACAGACCTAACTCATCAGTTTGCACAAGCAATAAGGATGACAAGAAAGTGCCCCAGTACCTGGTTCCCAGGGCCGCAGTAGCCACCCCATGAATGCCTTCATGAGCCGACAGAGGTTAGCACCCTGAAGATATCACGGCTCCAATGGTGAATACGTGGTTCCGGTCTCCACCAAACATCATCAACACTCCACAGACACCTTCTTACGCCTCCATATCCCACCAGCCGTAGCTCACATGAAAGAAGCTGACACGCGTGATGTATGTGGCACTGTCTATGCCACCTGAATGAAGATGGCGGTTTGCCAATCAGACAACGTTGTCTGAGTGCAACGAATGATGCATGTCCATTTAAACCGTATCGAGCAAACCCCGCTGTCTGCTACTCCAACTGAATACCATCACAGCCGTATAATGCCCGCTGTGCTGTCGATCGATATTACCACAAGTTATGTGTTTAAACTGCCACATCACCAGTGCTGTACAGCCAACCTCAACGACAACACAACAATACTATTCGTAATAAACACACAAGCCTACGGAGACTACGCCCATGCACTTGCAAACCAAATCTGTATCTGTGATCAACATTCTCAATAATTAATGCGTGTGTGCATGGCATGAGATAAGCCCCAGTGGTGATAATTAAAGGAGGGTGTGGACCAGCCTCTACCTACACTGCAGTCTCACTCAATACAGCAGCTTGGGGAAGACAGTGCGATCTCATGGCACCACCTGGGCACATCCTTAGAGGATACAGAGAACAAGCAACTTCACATACAGGCAGGGAACGAGACCCGAGTATGTGCACAAGTTTGCAAATGCCTATCAGTCAACCTTCATTGATTATATGCATGCAGTCACCTTGCTTGAGGATTGCATCACACAAGTAATTCACAGCAGCAGCACCATCCCATCTGACTTGCATCCTGTCCCACGTCTGGTGGCCTGAGATCCTGTCTACCCAGTGATTACAACCACAGAACTCTGCACAGCAACACATCTGTGACACAACCAAGGAGGAAGTGACTGAGCCAGGGCAATTAGTAGTAACCCCACACTAGCAAACTGAAACTTCCCCACAACCCAGTGTGATCACTGCCATAATGAGGACCATCTAAATAGGTCCAAAGTTAATGGATTTAGTCCTGGAGTGAGCAACTCTAGATGCAATTATCCCCAGCTGAAACACAGCATCACACAGTGAGCAATTACTTGTCTAAACACTGCTGTGTGCAGGGAACAGCAAGGATCAGTTTGCTGCAATTAGGAGCAATTGAAATACCAATACAAATCAATATGAAACGACTGAGATATTGATTCTAGCCTGCCATGTCAATACTGATACATGAAACACAAATCTTGCATAATTGTGCTATTAATTATATCTCGCAATAATTACAGATGATGGTGGTCTGTGACAAACTGACCAATGATGACAACATCTGTATAATGAACAGGATTAATGGATCTGCCTACTCAGAATAGCATTCCTTATGACTGATCCTGCCAATGAAAAAATCGATGACAGCTGAATTTATTAATCTCGACTGATAACATTTAGTAGACATACACAAAGATGTCTGGCCCAGATGGCTGCACTTAACATAAGTGTATATCTGTAAACTATCAGCTGTCACATTCTGAAAGGTTTACAGCCGTTTCAATGGTGTTTCCAGTTGCTCAATCCAACAGTCTAAACACAACATGTGTAGTTAATAGTAAATGGATATCTACAAAGTAAAAAATGTAAATGCAGTTATACCATAACAAAATTATACAAATTAGCACAATCTTTTGAACTGTAAGCATTGCTTGTATAGAAATGTTCAGGATGCGATATCACTGATACCTAAAGAACATATTAAATGCATTCATGCGAAAACTAAGTGCAATTTTTGTTGTTGTAGATTTAAATGGCAATTCTAAATGCAAATACACTTCTTCTGACAGCGAATTATACTGGATGTGCAGATGCAATACAAGTCTGTGATAATGCTTCAAAACACGGTCTAAGAGCTGCCTTTGATTATACTGTTTCAATGCATTCTGACATAATAAATACTATTTATCTCTGGTGTCACTTGCAGTCTTGGAACTATAGTTCTTTTCAACCGAACCAACGAACCAATAACAAACAAAATGTGGCTCAAAATATACAACTATGATAATTCCGATGTTTTATGTCTATAATTAGTCTCTCATCAGAATGTGTGGCTCTCTGGGCTGATAAGTTTTAACTCCTTCTTAAGAACATTTAAAAACATTTCAAGGCAGTTTTACATAAAAAATACAATATAAAATAACAATTAAATTTCATTCATACAAGGTTTTTATTTACCTGGTTTTGAATTAAATAATTTTGATTAATTTAAAAAAGAAGCATATTGCTCAGCAGAGTAATTTCCACTTGTGTTGGGCCTAGCCCCAATTCAGTTAAATAAAATGCAAGTAATTTCTAAGATCTTTCCACATAAATTAAAATTTTAGTATCTTTCCAGTTTCCAAATCCTTAAAATGTACGATCCAATATAAGACTTCTTAAGACTCTACCTCACATGCACATGCAGTTTCTATGCAGTAGGTAGTAGATCAGATATGTTTGGGTTACGCTGAGTGTTTCCTTACAGACCAAACATGAGATACTGAATGCCATCATAGGCCTAGATAAAATAACTCTTGTGTTTAGATAGCTAACTCACTACACATGGTCTGTTATGTTATCACAGGAGGTATTTGCAAAGTTCTCACAGCCTCAGGAAACATCTGTCTTGGGCTAATTCCTTTGATTGGTTAGATAAGCACACTCCCAGTCCTTGGGTCCAAATAATTTACCCCATGTGGGATCTATTAATGGAACCAAGTAGAACTAACACAGTTTAAGTATATCACCAAATAATTAACCCTCTAGACCCCAAATGCCTGATTTATTATGCTTCCAACTGTCTGTAACTGCCCACTCGATAAGCTGGACTTTAAAGAGCCATCTGGTGTATGTAACTTTAAACCTTAGTTTACTTGTTATACACTAGGGGTATATATATATATATATGTACATACATACGGTAAAACCTGTCCATAACGGTCAACGTTGGGACTGCACAAAATTACCGTTATAGGCAGGTTGCTGTTATGGAGTTTCATCACTTGGATACTCACTAGGTGGAGCAACATTATTATGGATCGATGGTTACGTTGACGTTCGCTAGTTGGTACTCTCATGAACAATACAAACCTACCGTTAACAATATTAAATAATACACTACACAACTATATTTAATTATTTTTCTTTTGGGCCATGTTGAAATTAATCACGCCCTTCAAGTAAAGGTGAACAGAAAAAAGCTTTGATGTCCAAAAGGAAACACCTGGTGTGAACGAGGTGTGAAAGCATGCAAGGCAAGGCATTATCAATATAATTTAAGCTACCCCAAGTGGTAGGTAACAGGCCATTGTAATATTTACCTAAGCAGTCTCTCCAGCTAGGAGGCCAGGTAATTATAACAAGGGCCCTCTTCCATCTGTGCCTACATACTCATGGCTTCTCTGAGTTCACTTTGGACATCAAAACTGATTCTACTCTTCATTGCTGAAGTAAAGGAGCCACATAGCAGCTGCAACAAGCTGATGACACCAGGAGTGACTCAATTGCAATTTGATAGTCCTGCATCAAGTGATGACACTGACATGATGATGTTTTATTCAGGGAAATTATGGATTGACAGGCGGCCGGTTGACTATGATTGGTTCGTTCCAAATTAACTGACCATTATACGCAATAGACAGGTTACCGTTATGGACAGTGCAAACTAATAGGAAGTCATTCGGAAGTCAAAAGTGACCGTTATATCCAGGTTATCGTTATGGACAGGTGGCTGCTAAGATCGGTTTTACTGTATATATATATATTTGTATCTATATATATATACACGCATTGGTACAGTGGGCTCCATTATTCACACTGGGTGTATGTGTCACTTAATAAAAATGATATTTAGATGAATATAAATGGTTTATAATCACACAAAATAAACTACATCACCAGCCAATTGTACATGGTGATGTGCTATTCTGCTTAAACCAGGCACGAGTAACACTGTTTGAACATGTTTGTTCTGAGCCTTCAATGGAGCCATACATGCAATCACAAAGTGCAGATGTGGTAAAAATCCAGTTTGTATGCATGTAGTGAACTGTGCAGTAAATCAGTGGCAACCACTATGCGTCAACTTGATGAAGCCTTAATGTGTCCCGTGCAGTACATGTCAGAGTTGGGATCAAGTGGGTACTTGCATTGGACTTTCAGAAGTGTGCAATTGTGTGTTTTCATATTCGGTGTATTTTGTAAAACACATGTCAAGTACTGCAAAAAAGAGCAGATTAGAATATCATGGTCATTTTGTGGATTTGGCCATTCTGACATAGCATATTTTCATATAATTAAACTATATATTTCTAATGTGTATTTGATCAGAAATATTTTAATTTTACACGTTTAAATAGAACATATATATGTATATATAAGTATTTATTATTTTTAAACACATCGCGTTTGTATTTACTACACAAAGCACATTTGACCCCCAACCACGGTGTATATACGTCCTTCATCCAACATACATACATGTCTTCTTCATTATTTACACATGTCAGCCACGAATGCACGTAGAGACATATCAGCAAAACCTGATTGTGTGTATGCTCAAAACGACGGTGTGTTGCTTACAACTTTTCAGTAAACTACTGGAACTATTAAAGTTCACAAGTGCCAGATTAAGCAAACTATTGGTAGTTCTAGATCAGTGGCAATGCTATATTCCTTTAATACAGCAACACAACAATAGTGGTTTAACTAATGTGGAATAAAATAATTTGTACTACGCATTTGTTTGTTAGTACTACACATTTTGCCCCGAACTTCTAGGAGCAGGTCAGCCCCCAGATTTGGGATTTGCCAGCTAAATTTGAACCCCGATGATAGTCAGTCAACGGTTCCTAGGTACTTCAAAAAATTACAATTTGAAATTCAATTTTTTTTTTAAGTGTCTGTGAACCTTGATATGGCTGTTTTAATCTGCGAATCAATCATTATCCATCACACAACATTAAACTGGATATACTGAAGCGTTGATTCATGAGTCGTGACTACTGTTTACATACGCCTTTAGTATTATACTAATAACTAAGCCGTATTTGACATTGATATTAATTCATGTAGGGTTGAATGGGTCACATTAATGCAAACATCTTTTTCATTCATATGCTCGTAAATAAAATCTACTCACACAATCTCTGGTTCGGCACATGCAGGCTGGACAGCGTGTAGCATTCACATGCCTCATGTACTGTAGTACTTGAGGTGACTGTTTAAATAAGTTTCTGCTGTTTTTCCACATTAACTGTCTGCTAATTATTGCAGCTGATGTCATGCAAACATTCCTGTTTTGGCCATAGCACCATTTTGATATTTTTTAACATTATGATATCATATTATTTGTAGTGAACTCTGGTCACATGGTGACTCACATCCCAGCACAAATGAGGGATCATGTCATTATATATATATATAGATGTATATATATATATATATGAGCAATTCCAATGTTATGGACGTGGCAACTTGCAAAAAAAATTTAGCATTTTAATTTCAATAGTGTATAACGATTTTAGATCACATTCTTTTGAATGATGGATTATGCTAATATGATGTTTTGTGTAAAATACTACACATTAATTAATATTGGGAAAATTAAGTAGTATTTTTAATGGTTAATTAAAAACCATTATGGACATGGCATGCTTCGGAACCTGTTTTGACCCCATTGAAACATAAATTTATGCAAAACTCTGCTCTGTTATAGATGATAGATTTGTTTAATAATTATTTTTAACAAGCCTAATAATAGTTATAATTAATGTATGATTAGATTAGTTTATATTGTAACTAATTTTGGAACTACTGCAATAGTATGTCCGTTATGGGCGTGGCATGAGCGTTATGGACGTGGCATCGTACAAATTGTTCAATGACACATTGTATTTATTCAGGTTATATTGGCTAAATAATGTTAATATATTATTAATTAGATCATACAGTTGACAGTAAGTTTCATACAAACTCAGAAAACTAATAATTAAAGTTTTAGTTAATAATTAATTTAATAATTTAATAATTCAACACCAGCTAAGCATTGTTAGGAAAGTGTTATGAAATTATATGCAAATCCTCATTAAATTACAACAAAATTATGAACAACACAAATTTGAACAACATCGATCTTTTCAAATTATCAATGGAAATTTTTTTTTAATGAATTCATAATTTTGATTAATTCTTTGTCACATCATAGCCAGTAGACTGTTATAATATATAATTATAATATAAAATGTATATTTCTCCGAAGTCATACTTATCTCAGAACATTGACTTGTCAAGCAAAGGTTGCACTTGCAAGTATAGTACATGACATTTCAGTCAACTGACCATTTATCATGGTTATCAATGGATAATTTTGCCCCAATGTTTGTCAAGGAAACAATATTATTAGCCAGTGTCACCAATGCTAAGTCTGGTAGTAGGTAATTCTACATTGTCAATACATGTTTACCAAACATGCACACTACTATGAGGTTGCTTTGGCAAATGCAGATGTTCCTGGAAACAACAGAGCCTCCCATTCCTTAGGTGTTGTTTCTCCATACAGCCCCTTTCTCGGGCTAACCTAGGAGTTGTGCAGTGCAATGTGCATGAAACTGAATTTGAGGGTGCATGAAACTGAATTTGAAAAATAATTTTAAAATAAAAATAAAACAAATAATTCTGTAAAACAAGTGCAATGATTTGTGCAGATTAAAAACACAGTCTCTGTCTTTATATATATAGTCTGGTAAGGTGGGCTGGAGCAACAAGGTGGATGGTACTCAGAGCTTATTGGAATGGGTGTAGTGTGGGTAGGCTTATTGTTTCTGGGGGGAGTAGATTCCAAGCTCTTATAACTCTAGGATAGAATGAGTATGCATATGTATTTATGCGTGCATGTATTTGTATGTATTTGTTTGGATCACTGTTTTGTGTACGGGAGCATGGGACTGTAAGATGTTGTGGTAGGGTAATGTTCAGAAGGTTGCGTTTTATTTTGTAGAAGAAGGTAAGTTGGTGTTGTAGAGTCTGCCAACCAAGTTTGTTTATGAGGCTGGTTATGCTTGTTGTGCGGCGGTGGTCATTTAAAGTAAATCTAGCTGCGCTTTTTTGGATTTTTTCAAGGGTATCAATGTTATTTTGTGTATAGGGATTCCAGGCTACAGCTCCATACTCTAGTTTTGGCCTTACTAACATATTGTAGGCTGTTTCCTTAACTTTAGATGTTGCAGGGTGGAAAGAGTGTTTAAGGAGGCCAAGTGTTCTAGCAGATTGAGATGCAGTGGTGTTAACATGCTTTGTCCACGACACTTTGGAATCTATTGTGATGCCAAGATAGGGGTGTAAATCGACTCGAACTGGTTGGTTTGAGATGGTGTAAATGAAGTGGCTTGGTTTGCGTTTATGGGTAATTCTGAGAAGTTGACACTTTGGGATATTGAAGTTCATTTGCCACTTGTCTGTCCAGTCGGCTAGTTTGTTTAGGTCTGTTTGAAGGATGTTATGGTGTTTGGATTTCTCTATATAGGATCGAGTCATCGGCGAAGAGTCTGAAAGTTGAGTTGACTGAATTGGTGATGTCATTTATGTACAGTAAGAAAAGGACAGGGCTAAGGACTGAGCTTTGGGGTACGCCTGAGATGACATTTGCAGGAGCTGAGTGGGAACCATTTACTGATACAATCTGGGTGCGGTTTGATAGAAATTACTTTATCCATTGTAGTGTGTGACCTGTGATACCATAGTAGTTTAATTTATTGAGAAGTCGTTTGTGGGGAATCTTGTCGAAAGCTTTGGAAAAATCAAGGAGGATGACGTCTATTTGTTTCTGGTCGTTCATAGAGGAAGCCCAGTCATGGACTGCTTCCACAAGCTGTGTTTGGCAGGATAGTCCAGTTCAGAATCCATGCTGGTGATGGAGGGTAACGTTGTTAGCACTGAGGTGTTTCCACAT
This sequence comes from Escarpia spicata, assembly GCA_963995525.1. NCBI lineage: Eukaryota > Metazoa > Annelida > Polychaeta > Sabellida > Siboglinidae > Escarpia > Escarpia spicata. The sequence goes on along the minus strand of OZ023214.1, from coordinate 38,809,880 downwards.
GTGACTAAGAATGATATGCTCCATCACCTTGCACAGAATGCATGTCAGGGAAATTGGTCTATAATTTACAGGATCACTTTTGCTGCCTTTCTTGTATGCTGGAGTGACAAGAGCGGTGGTCCAGGCTTGTGGGAGTTTGCTGGAGGTGTATGATTGCTGGAATATCTGTTGTATTATTGTGGATATTTCTCTGGCAGTTTCCTTTAATACTTTTGCTGGAATTTCATCTGGTTCTGATGCCTTGTTTGGTTTTAGAGCTTCAAGCTGTTTTATGATGCCATTTATTTATTAAGTGTTTGGATTGAAGGTAATGGTGATGGGCCTTTAGTTGGGATAGGAAGTTGTTCTTTGGTGAAAGCTGATTTGAAGTGGTCACTTAGTGTGTTTGCTTTGTCGTGATCACTTGTTTGCATCTTGCCATTTGCTTTTAGTGTTGGGATGCCAAGGTTTTCAGTTTTTGTTTGTTTAATGAAGGACCAGAATCGCTTAGGGTTTGTGGTGAGGCTTTCGCCTATGATGTTATTGATGTAGCTGTTGTAGGATTTGGTTATTTCTTTGTTGACTTCTTTTCTTAGGTTCCTTTTTTGTCCCGTTTTCTTTGTAGTCTGATTATGTTTTTTGTGATCCAGGGTAAATGCGGTTTTTATTTTGTCATGCGGCTAGGGATAGATTGTTCTATCAGTTGAGTGTAGTTTTGGTGTAAAAAGTTCCAATTTATATCAATGTCTAGATTTTCAGGATTTCGGGCAAAATACATTTGAGCATAAATTGTACAGTTTGATCTGAGGGCTTCCCAGTTAGCATACTTAAAGTTGTACACTTTGTGTGGAGGTTTGGTTTTCTTCATTGGGTTCATATTAATGTGAAAGAAAACAGCTTCATGATTGCTCATGCCTGCCATTGTGTTTACGCTGGAGATAAGGGCGGGGTTTGATTGAGTACAAAGTCAAGGATATTTCCAGAGTCTAGTCAGGTCGGTTCATTTACCATATTTGTTAAACCATATTCACCGACTATTTCAAGTAGTTTGTTGTGTTTTGTTGCTGTGTGTTGGTTTGTTGTACAGAGGTTTTCCCAGTTGATATCTGGTAGGTTTAGGTCCCCGGCGATTATAACTGATGGGGGAAGTTTGCAGCCACGGTAGAGGATAGCCAGGGATTCATGTAGGGCTTCCAGGGATGTTGTATGATCATTTGGGGGTCTGAAGTAGTATGCCAAATAGATGGCTTCGTTGTGAAAGAAGTGTAGTTTAGTCTATTTCACATGTAGTATTCAGTTTATCTTGAGGGTCTGCAATTATGTCGTTTCTCAGTGATATTAGAACACCACCTCAATGAGTGTTGTGGTCATTTCTGATTGCTTCATAGTTTGCGGGGAGAAAAGAATATGTGGGGATGCTTGAATCAAGTTTGGTTTCAACTAGGAAGAGTATGTCAGGGTTTGTTGAATTTATTGTTGCCTGAAGTTGGGATACTTTGGCTGTGCTCTTGACACTGTTGCAGTTGATCAGCATGGCTTTTAGCTTAGATTTTGTTTTAGCGTTTGCTTGGTCGGGGGTAGATGTATTTGCTGGATTAGGTGCAAATGTAGGGTTTTGGTCATCCATGCTAGTTGTGTAGTTACTGCTGTCTGGAAGAGACCGCAGAACTGAGTATTGGTTTGATGTGGTTATGTTGCTTGAGAATAGACATCTGGAAATGTTTGGGAGCCCACAACAAGAGCAAAACCATAGGACACTGTTGTGTTTTAACTGTTCATATGTGGTATCATTTATTTGGACACACAAGGTGTGGTACCAGCAGTCACATTCATCACATTGGATGGCATGGTGATGTTCATGTACCTCATGACTGCAGGTGCCACATGGGAAGTCTGGAGTGGAGGTTGACATGGGGCCAGGGTTTGGATGAGTACCCTGCTTGGACTAGTAGTCCACAAATATACAGTAAGGACAGGCTGTGAGGTTTAGTTGGAATCACCTTGTTTTTCTTTGTAACTGTGAATTTTGGAAAGGATGTGGTAGGGTATATGAATATTAGTAAGTTTATGTCCTGGGCCGACTCAGGTCTCAGGGTATTTAAAAACACAGGAGTACGTGACAGTTGTACACCCGAAGGAGAGCCTGTTAGTAAGTTCAGGAGATGATAAAACAGAGGGGGGGGGGGGGGGATATTATTCCTTACATAGATGTTTCTAATCTAGAGCTATTTTGATAATGCCTAGTTTATATGACTGATATAACTTATATTTAATAACTCAAGGTAATGTAAAGGTAAGTTCTTATATAGCGCAATATCCAGCCCTCAGGACTGCTCAAAGCGCTTTACACTTTACTCCCTGGTAGACCTGTTCAATCGAACACCATCTCGACTTCTCTGGGAAGCATCCAGACACACTGCAATTAATGCACGAAGACTATTCGTACACAAATATCCACCACTGTCTATAGCCAGGTACTCATTCATACAGCTGAGTGAACTGGAGCAACGTATAGTGAACGAACTTGCCCACACTGCCGCACAGGATTCGAACCCGGGTTCCTCGGTTGAAAGTCCGAAGCTCTAGCCACTGCACCACGGCGCTACACACTGTGCATTTATTTTGTAATTGTACAGACTGCACTTCATGTTTGAGCTCAAAAGGGTAAATTTATGTAACAAACCTTCTTGAACAATACAAAATCTGCTGATCTACATCTGCTTGTAGTCCCGCGCTACAATTTAGAGGGCTACGGCAGAGGAGCTTTCTCCGTGTCTGGACCTACGCTCTGGAACGCTCTACCAATAAACGTTCGTCAAATAGAGACTTTGGATAAATTCAAAACTTGCCTTAAAATATATCTATTTAAGCAGGCGTATATCGACTGAGGAACTGTGTGTAGGACACTTTTTTATGAATATTTATTTAATCAATTAATTTATTTCTATTATATAATGTATTCTAATTAATTTATTATTATTTATCTTTTAATACGATTTTATATATCATAATGTATATTCTCTTTCTTAATTATATTAATATTTGTGCAAATATGTCATGTATGTTGGTCACATTATATATATACAATCTTATAAATCTTAATAATTATTACATTTACCGGCATCTTTATACATATACATTTGTTTCCATGTACATCTTATAATGTGTGTACGCGCCTATGAACGGGCTGGTCCCGGAGATATGGCGCTATAAAAATGCTAGTAATAATAATAAAAAATCAAGTGACATTATTAATTTCACAGTAATGCGGAAAAAATGTGTTAGTGACATTATGGTCGTGGCATCTATGTATTATTGTATATTGTCCATAACGGGCTAATAGACATGTTACAATATGTTTTATTTTAATATACGTACGGTTGGATATTGTTCATAAAGTTACCATTGCATACAAAATGACAAGGAAATATGAGTTAGTGCAATCAAGATAACACAACTGGTTGTATTTTTGTTATGGACATAGCATTTGGCATATCTCATACACAGGTGATAGCAGTTTATATTATGCAAACAATATTTTGTTAAACAAGTTTGTTCTTGCAGTATTTCAAAGAAGCGACCCTGTACTTGCTAGCGTGCCACTTATTTAAAATTTGGTACTCTACTAGTAAAAACTTTACTTGAAATACAAATGCTGAGATGACAAAAAGGTTTTTCACTAGCCAACTTTGGTGATGCAACAAGCATATCAAGTGGATTGAAAAAATGTAATATTTATGTGGTTTTATAAAGTACAAACATACTACTATGTGATACAATCAAAAATGTTGCTCTACAGGTAATTTATTTTTTGGGGTAAAAAGTTCCAACTTAACTCAGAATTGCCCACATATTTACGAAGAACTGACGGGATGTCTCAAATATATTTTATACTGAAAGAATATGACACACCACCATTAATTAGACATTTGCACGTAGACAACTTTTGTTGAATTCTACTTGTATTGTATGAATGTGTTTTTACTTGTGTACATTTTTAACCAAGACTAACAGAATAAAGTCAAACTCTTGACTCTCTTTAAAACATTTTACTTATTACTGACAGACTGAGAGCATTGATATACCTGAGAACTCTGCACAAATATTACAACAAATGGTCTGAAAGTTCAAGAACTGTACATTGTCTTAACCAAGTAGAACTATTATTCTTATTGTGTGCAATTACTATTATTTACAAAATTACAAAATGTCTTTCTAAACATGTACAAATACGTTAGACGATCATAAATATTGCAGACCAACATTAATAATGAAGTTAGGTTTTGTGCAGTATTACGCTTAGAATCCAATCTTTGATTACAACCATTCGTGACATGCACAACACACGCCTCATGTCTGACCCTTAATAATAATTCATTAGGATGCATTTTTTTAAACACCTGAATCGTGACTGTTCTTGTTCTAATTGTAGTACCTACACAACATCTTTTATTGTTACTACCACTGGAAGTTGGCAGCACTTAACCCATGGGTTCACTGCGATGATGTAAACAATAGTTTCAACGTCATGATGTCATCAGACATCACACATGCTATTTTAGTATTTGATGACCTTGCACATGATGTAAACAGTTTCATCATAATTAGACACATGCGAATATGGAATCGTTTCTGCATCCTGAGGGTTCCTCACTGAATATCTGTTATCTAAAAAAAACAGGGTCCATGCTCATTTACTCCCTTCAACCATACATCTCTAATCAACCAACTGGCAATATCTTTCTAAAAACACAACAATGTTTTTGTTATTTTTTCAGTAGACCAATTGTATGGCAAGACATTTCCCAGTGGGTGCCACCAATGCAAATTTAAGATCAAAATGTACTGTATTTTGGTGGGAACAGTTGCCCATGGTTTGTTGTTCCATGGGTGGATGTACGTTGGTTATTGTTGTAACACAAACCTGCCAATCCTGGCAGAGATTCAATATGGATTAGGCAATATTTGAAGAAGCCTTTTGAGTATCTAGCATGATGGATATTATTTACCTACATGTTCCTTGAATGAATGCCTCTCAGAAACGTTTTACTGCCATATTGACAGAAAACCTACGTCTTATATTATTATTGGTTATATATATATATATATATATATATATATATATATATATATATATATATATATATATAGGCCCTGATGCCTGCAGAACTGCTCTGTGCAGTGGCTTGATGGATTCATGCCAAAACAAGTTTACTGGGCAGCATATACTGACTACTATGTGTTGACCACCACGGGGGGGGGGCACTGCCTATACTAGCAGTACTGTGGATGTGCCGACTTCAAGGGTTGTTTTATTACCGAGGCTCCCTAGATCAAGGGTCCATTTTTCACATATTCTCCCTAGAACAAGGGCCAACATTATACAGAAGTTCCCTAGACAAGGGTACTCCCCCTAGAACAAGGCTAGGTTTTTATCACAGCATTCACAGCCCGGGGGGTACTGCCTATAGTAGCAGTACTGTGGATGCGTCGTTTTTTACCGAGGCTCCCTAGATCAAGGGTCTGTTTCCCTAGAACAAGGGTATATTTTTTGATATTGGATGCCCTTATCAAGGTATGTGACCTTTGGCTGCACACCACTACCTACATGTAAGGGTAGTGCCCCCCCCCCCCCCCCCCGGGTTGACCACACCCTGATGTCATCACAGTAAGAACATGAAACAATTTCTTGATTTCAGGGTAGACCAAGAACAAGCATGATGGAATCAGACAAACAAAGTTTTGCCAGGTTTACTACTTCCTAGTGGTAAAAGAACCATAGACAGTTTATGACAGGAAACAATCTATGTGAAAAGGGTGATGTCAAACAATCCAGCAAATGACATCATCAAACAGAGACAAATTTTAATCAAACAACTGTCCAGAGTGTTCGAGTAGTGTTAAAGATAACAAATTGATTAGCAGTGACAGCTGATGCTCACCTTTTATCCACATAACCAGGAAAATAATAACGGAGTCGCAATGTGTCAAACAGGTCAAGGCTCCTGATCAAAACTTCACTTACTTTTGCAAATGATTTGAACATTGTTAGTTACTAACATACTATACTAATAGATCACATCTATGTTGTAACATACTCGTATAATGTTGTCATGTTAAGATGCACCTGGTGTTCAGTCTTACGGTACTCGTGTAATGTTGTCATGTTAAGATGCACCTGGTGTTCAGTATTACGGTACTCGTATAATGCACTATTAAATAATTAGTTAGTTTATTATGAAGATGTTTATGTATTATGGTTTGTTTTTGTTTTTTTGACACGAATCAGTTTTCATTGCAAATATGACATGAATAAGGAACACAAGCAATGTGTTGCTTCGTTCCATTTGTTACGTAATGTATACATGTTTCATATTACTGCTACACCTGTGCTATACTTAACATTATGTATCAATAAAGATTATTATTATTATTATACCATTATTATTGTTAATTGTAAAACATCATGAAAAAGTTGTTTATTTTGGCGGAAGTCTGTCCACCTTTGGAAGTGCATATAATAATGAAGACTGAGACACATTTCATGAGCATGAAGACGAACGGGTATACAACCAGACATGGGGACAATTCCATTCCACAACTGGAATTTATTTTAAAAAGTTGGTTGCAACTGGAACCAGAATAGAATTTTTTGCAGCCGTTGACATGAGTCAATGAAGTTATTATTCCTTACGACGGTTGAAAGTTGAAATTGGAATTGATAATTTTGAATTGGATTTTATTTTTTGCTTTGTGGAACTGGAACTTATTTTTTGGAATTGAATAGAATTGGAATTGACAAAATGTAATTGACCCCATGACTGTACACGAAAGCGTGTGAACTGACCGTGTATGACGAGCTGCTGGTCTTTGTTGACTTCGTGTAGACGTATCGCTTCATTCAACTCAATCTGGCTGGAGATGGTGCATGGATCTCCTGTAAAAGTACAAGATTAATTTTATGTATCTCCACAAAAATACTTCAACAATGCCTAAATCCTCAGGAACCCAAGCTGTGAGACCCAATAAACCAGCACCGTTTTAAAGCATAACATCGTTAATTGGGATATGCATGTCATCACCAGAGCAGGTGACTATCAGCGATTTAGGGTGTACACACAATTTCTAAGAAGTTTTGAGATTTTGCAGAGGTTAGCTGTAGTGTCAGATGATTTTAAAAAAGATGTAGTTTGTTCCAGATTTTGGATACGGCTACAGAAGAAGGGTGTAATCCCATACAGAGTTCATTTTTTAAGGAAAAAACAACTGTTGTGAAAGGGATGTGTCTATAATAAAGACTACAAGTGTTTTAAGTGTTACCCCAGTATCACTTGAGGAAACAGAACTTGGGACAAGGGTTAAGCTGCTCATTAGGTAATGCCATATTTGTGAGACAGCATATAAAAGAAAATGCTAATGAATAGATACATCTGAAGTAAAACTATATAGGCTACTTTGTGCAGAATCATTTACATCTAGACATTTTAGAAATATATGTGGATATATTTTTGAATGGCAGTAGCGCAGCGGTAAGAGCTTCGGACTCTCGACTGAGAGAACCCGGGTTCGAATCCTGTGTGGCGGTGTCGAACCTTGGGAAAGTTTGTTTACTCTATGCTGCTTCAGTTCACTCAGTTGTATGAATGAGTACCTGGCAGGTGTGGATATTTGTGTATGAAGTATTTGCGCATTAATTGCAACGGGCTTAATGCTTCCCAGAGAAGTCGAGATGGTGTTCGATTGAACAGGTCTGCCAGGGAGTAAAGTATAAAGCGCTTTGAGCGGATACTGCGCTATATAAGAATTTACCTTTACTGTTATAACTTGACCACATTGTATTTAAATCTAGAAAGATGTGCCAAGTTTTCTTTAATCAGTATTAAACATTTTGCTCATGTTAGTTACCAAAATAACCAATCAATGTTACAGTGTGTCTTTCATGGTAAAAAAAATTTACACTGACAGAACTCTATGTGATTTAAAACTTGTGACCATTCCATTACTATAAAAATGCACATCGCATTTCCAAGAAAACAATGGGTATTTCAACTGACATGCAAGGGTGGATTGATAAAGATGACGTTTATGCTGTGTAATTATTTCTGCCGTGGACATTGGAATAACTGACAAAAGTTGATGAAGAGATTTTGCCCACCTTCCTCATCCAACCATTTCACGGTGAATGGCTGCAGCTCATCAAACTTGCAGATGTCTTTCATTTCTGCACACAGCCCTTCATACGTGATGTCTGAGTCGATGCTTGTTATCATGACATCCCTAAAAGCAGATGAGGACGTTGCTCAATATGTGTCGATAGATTCACGTGTCTCATCACTCTAAGCACTACTACATATACAATAATAACAATGTGAAAGTTATTAAACAGATCTGTCCTGCATACTTACTCATCATGGTGCATTTCTGTGAACGACACTTAGTTATTCCTTCTAATGGTATACTACACTATAATTAACATGAAAAAGTAATTACATTAATAAACTGTGAATCAATGAAAGAATGAATGACTGCAATAGCATTTCATGCAGATCACATGTGTAAATATATTTTATAATTGTTCTTTGATACATATAAACACGGTCAGATACAAGATCACTTGCAGCATTTGGCCATTTGCACTTTGCAGCATATATTAAATTTTAATGGCAATGTCATAATCTACAATTGCCAAATAAACAATACTAATTAAGAGTATTCTTAAAATGTAGATGTACAACATAAGAGAAATTTTTTCAAAACAAAACTATTAATATGTTATGAAATTTAAAATATTTATAAACAAATGTGAATATCATAACACATAAATTAGTTTTTTATTTATTTTGTGACCAATCATTCGTACTCAGTAAATTTAACATCACGCAGAAGCCATTTGCTATTTACAAACGAGTTACATACCCGCCATAAACGACCTTCATGCGGACAGGCATGTCTTCGTTGGCCAATCGCTGGGCAGCCGGCATGTTGCAGTTGTCACATTAACAGCAGTAGCTGTGCCACCTACAGGAAATTAAAAGCAGTTCTGATATTTTCTTGAATAGATACCAATTATGCACTACTGTCACTACACCATACAGCTCACTTTTTGAGGACCACATTGGAAATAAGTGTACTTATGTGTGCTTTCATGTGTTATCCTTGGTACTATTATATATATATATATTACATTATTGTCTGTATTTTTTTGCATGTATATAATTTTACTGAATAAACTCACTAGAATTCTGTGGTTTCATCTATACGTGTTAGCATTTTGGGAGTCAAGTTTACTTTTTATCAGTATAACTTCATTTTAAGAGCTAATACATTTTGTTATATATTTTTTACAAGCATCGCACACAATTGTGTTATTGTTTACAAACAAAACGACCTGTTATTTATAGGTCTCTCAAGAAACTGGTTTGTATTCTCAAAATATCTTGGTTTGTAAGACTCACAAGTTTGGTTGTCCAAAATAATACCAGAATACAAACAAGTTTTGGGATCTAGAATGTGTAAACATGTTAGTTTCTTGGCTTGTGTCATTACAGTTTACCTCAAACAGATTTAGATTAAATCTCTTAATATCTGGCTGTTAGACTGGCTTCAACATGGGTGTGTCACATGGGTGGTATCATGTGACACAAACTGGAGGATTGGTTGGAGCTCCTGGATTTTTTTCCAACTGCTACTTTGAAGGAAACAAACACCATCCATTGAATAACTAAGACGTCAGCCTGGATTCCCATTGTTTGTGTCACATGATGCTGGACATGAAACATACATCATGCCTGTAGTGAAACAAATCTGTTGATGAAGCCGGTAAGACACAGATTAAATATTCAGAGATGAAAGCCGAATTCTGTGTGAGGTGAACAATATGTAAAGTTTCTTGAAAGTAAAGTAAAATTAAACAAAGAAACTGGATCATCCATTTTAAGGGTTGTTTATTAATCTTTTCTTTTAAAAAGTACTATATCAAATTTAATTAGCCCAGGTGGTTTTATTGTGTTCAGGTTGTCATAATTTTGTGCCACTTTGGTTGAGATATATATTTGTTTACTTTCCATCGCTGACATCATAATTATTACATGTTAATGTGATCTTCACGTCAAGGTTGCAGAATCTAGTTCAGAGTAAGTAACACTAACACTGTCACTGCCAAGGCCCAATTTGTATTGGTACGAGTACTACGACGAATTCCGGTACGCCCCCGTGCGCCTGCGGCTGTGTCTGGCATGTCAAAGTCGGTGTCCGGCAAGGCATTTCAGATAAGCCCTAACAATGGCATGGGGACTGCTCCTGATCCAGAGGGCTCCTTCCGTTGTTTTAAGGGTACGCGCTGACGTGATCGCGTCTAAGTTTCACCAGACCGCAGCGACATAACTTGCAAATGAGTCAACACCAGACCGTCAGACGACAAGTCGCCATTTACACGTCACTGAAGCCGGAAACCGTGGCATAAAGGGGACATCGAAGTAACCCACAACTGATAAACCGTACTGTAAGACTAACGGTTAAACAAACACAGGCGAATCATTAGAAGTTCGGTGAAATAATATTGGTAAACAAAGTTTTCTTACTCAACTTGCAACGACGTAAAGTTCTTCGGCTTCACCGCGCCCCCTGCTGGCCTCTTTTAAATTAGTCGTCACGGATATCCGCTTTTCCGAGCAGGTGATTGGTGACAAATTGCAAAAGCCCGGATATTCAGCCATCTTGTGACAATCGCTTCCGTGTGTTCTGTAAATAACCAATTTGGTACAGTAACTTTTCTCTTAAACATTCACCATGGTGAGTATGACTATGGAAGTTAATCCATTTCAGTGCAAGTTTATAACAACATGATGTAACGACAACACCCATATATCACGCCATCTGGTACTTTAAAAACTTTGGAAAATAAAGAAAATAATGGCCTGGGATAGCGACCGAACGGCGAAGTGGGAGTGTGGACCGCCTGAATAACACTAACAGTGCCGATGCGACGAGATAACGGAATGCAGTGAGGGTCACGGAGGCTTAGGGGAACACCTGTCTAGGGTGTTGGTTAAGATATGCCTGTCAATGTTTGAATGCCCAAACTGCCCACTCGTTCGCTTAATAAACAGGGTAATACTGCCTATAGTAGGGAGGTCAGACCAATTTACCTCCCCTTCTGACAACATGGGAGACAGGGGTCCCAGTTTAGTGGCCATAGTTTATTATCATGCATTCTACCTGTTGGTTTGTGATTTTTTTATGTTGTAATAATGCCAATGTGTGTATCTGCGCTGAAAAAATATTTGTTGGCGGTGTTTATTAGCGGTAATGATTTTTTTATTCTCAGTGTCGTATTTTGGTTTTCTTGATTTACTCGTGCGGCCATCTTGGATCACGTTGACAGGCCCCACCTATCCAACTGATTTGCGAGATTATGTTAATGAGTACATCCATATTGAAATGTGATGAAGAAAGAGGAAATTCAGAGGAAAATGAATCTGAAAATATTGTAATCCGTCGATAAAAAATTATAGTAATTATGGATTTAAAATGGCCTATGTTTGACGACGTTTTGTGAGTATTTAGTTAGTTGGTTTCAGCGGAAAGCATATGCCGAAGGGTAAAGAATTGTGTCAACGATAACGTGATTACAGTGATGGCTTACCAATTGATAGCACAAACATGCACAACGTCCGTTTATGGAACCCCCGTCTAAAATGATATCGCCATTTAGCCTTCTTCCCTGTATGCGCGCAGTGCGTCATGGTATACAATGCACTCGTGACTCGGATAGCGATGTGATCGACAGCGGGTGACTTTGATTAATACTGCCAAGTACATATGCCTACACCAGAGTAATTCATTGCTGCCATGTTTAATGTAACTGATTGATGTTTATATTAATATATTATTAGTTTATTTATTGGTATTACTTTAGTTTAATTATACAACTGTTGAGCTATTTAGCATATACATAATATTGTGTGTTGGTTACATTATTACAATTTATGATAATTTATGTTTCAATTCATTTATTGTATTATTATTTGTTTATACATTTTTTTATCATTATAAATTATTTTGATGTAGGGCCTACTGTTTTGGTATTTGATATGTATGTACCAGTTTTTATATATATATTAAGATTACAGAATAAGATTATATCTTTGTATTTGTCACTGTATAGTATACATAAAATAATATACATTAAGTAAACATTTTGATTTATTGTATCTATTAATTATATATAATCATAGACAAATAAGTATAATAGTAGGCCCTATTGTTGATGATAACAATGGGTTTAACCACAGTATATTACAAGTTAATTGGTTTGGCAATCATAGTAGTTATGGGATTTGCCCAATGTAACAAGTGTTGTGTATTGGGGGACCATTATTGGCATTTTGTGCCACAGTGTATTACGAGTTAATTGGCTTGTCAATCATAGCAGTCATTGCCTTTGCCCAATAAAACAAGTATTGTGTAATGGGATACTAGTATTGTCAGTTTGTGGTTCTAATTCACAATCAACAAATCCTTTCATGTGGTTGTAAGTTCATACAGTTGTTTTAATGTTACAAAGATAGAACCACACTGATCATCTTTGCTCAGTTGCTGTCATGTTCATGATTTAATGCTATTGTAATACATGATGTGTGTGTGTTTGTATTTCCTTTTTTATGTGTGTATTTATTGTTACATGTAATTTTGTATTGGCCTTCTTTATAGATGGCAAAAGACTCAAGATGATAAAAAGTAATTTTCTTGTGATTTATATACACAATCAGATCCGTCAGAAAACGTTTGGAAAAATTCATGAAATTTTGAACTTTGCAAAACTGTAGTTTTCTTAATGTTGTACTTAGCTACATGAAATGAATAGTATTGTACTTATAGTGACCACTATGTGGGAAAATATTTAAAAAAAATTGTCCTTGTGATTTATATGCAAAATCAAATCTAACGGAAAATTGTCAGAAAAAAACATGAAATTATAAACTTTACAAAACTGCAGTTTCTTTAATATTTCATTGATGTACATGAAACAAGCACCATTGCACTTCTATTAGTGACTATTATCAGGGGAAAATAATTTAAAAACAATTCTTGTGATTTATATGCAAAATTAGATCTGTCAGAAAACCGTCAGAAAATGTCATGAAATTTGAAACTTTACCAAGCTGTAGTTTTTTTAATAGTTCACGTAGATACATGAAACAACTACCGTTGTACTTCTTATAGTGACTACTATCAGGGAATTTTTTTTACGAAAACAAACTTTTGGTCCGACCACCCTACCTATAGGGCCAAACAATTATATAAATTATAATTACGTCTTTTATGAACTTACATAAATGTGTCCTCAGAATGTCAGATGGTATTTAATGACTTAATTAAAGAAACTTGCATAAATTATGCTAAGAAAGTAGGCCTGGCAGAAAGTAGGTTTTGATGTGAGCAGTGATGATCACATTCGTGCTATATACCATAACATGCCTAGCCCTAGATGTACTTTCACTGTAAGTTGAGAGTGGATTTTCCTGAGATCTTTTCAACATGTTAAAGAGGCCTACTTGTTCAGAATTCACACATCTAAGGGTATCAGGAGATTTCAAGAGATTTCCTTGCAAAAGTTGTTTAAAAGACTCGGTCAAAAATATTCAGACCGTGCCAGTGTATGATGTCCATCAAGAGTAGATAGTCCAGTTCCTTATTACGGCGTAGTGGTTAGAGCGTTCGACTCAAGACATTCCAGGTTTGAATCCTCCTGCTGCCTTTTGAACTTTAGGCAAGTTAGTTCACTCCAAATGAGTACCTCGGTTTAGATGGGATCCCTTTAGACAGTGGTGAATATTTGTATAAGAATAGTCTTCGCACAGTAATTGCTAAGTGGCTGAATGCTTCCAAGAGAAGTGTTTTAGTTAAACTTGTTAGGGAAACACATATCACTAATTACTTGGAAAGTAGTTCTTATCAGAACTTTGTAAATTTGGAATTTAAACAAAACAATACTCTGTAACATAGTAGCTTTTTATAATTACTGGTATGTTCCTGGGATTGTGCTTTATTATTAAGAGGATAGTACTATGTCCATGCTTTCCAGACAGCGTCGAGTGTAAGGGTGGCAAGCTATCAAAGGACCATCTGTTGGTTCTCCTGTGTGCAAGTGCTACTGGCAAAAAACTGATGCCTCAGGTGATAGGCAGATCAGCCAACCGAGGTGCCTCAAAAGTTGCCACATGACATCACTGCGCATGACCTACGAGTCGAACAATAAGGTCTGGATGACGGGAGAGCTGTTTGCTGCATGGATACGCAGGGTTGATAATCGGATGCCCTGGCAAAATTGACACATTCTGCTCTTCCTCGATAACTGCGGCGCCCATCCCCATATGAAATTAGAGAATGTCAAAGTCGTTTTTCTGCCGCCAAACACGACCTCGAAATTGCAACCAATGGACACTGGCATCATCCAGAACCTGAAGATGGCGTACCGAAAGAAGCTTCTGCGACACATCATCTTCTTGATGGACGCATTGAGCATGGCATCCGACATTGCGAAGAAAGTCACTGTGTTGGATCCTATCCTGTAGCTGACATCCGCCTGGGACAGCGTCAAGCCAGAAACGATCAGCAAGTGCTTCCAGAAGTGCAGGTTTTCTGACACTTCTTGACGCAGCGACCACCGACGATGATAAGTGGGACGATGCGGATCTTACCTTCAAGGACTATGTCGCTAGTGACAGCAAAGTCACTACGCAGACAACCATCAGTGATGACTGAGAGAGTGAGTGTCGCCAGAGCTATCAAGGATGGCGGCGGTCGGGATGACGCTACTAGCTCGAGCGGGGAGGATGAGGGCGAGGACAGCCCAGTGATTCTGTTGGATACTGCGTGGTCACACAGCACAGAGTTGCTGGACAATGCAGTGGCCACAAAAACCCTGTTCTGATCGTACTGTTGTCACAGGCCAGAGAGCTAATCCAGCAGGACTGCCGTAAGGCGACTGATAGCTGATGCCAGTCCACTCTCAATGCTTTTGTTGTTCACAAATAAATTATGTTCACTGTCCATGTGTTTTTTTTTCACATGCTACATTCATTGATAGTTCCGCCTCACCAGAGGCCACCCGCCTTATAAGGCCACTTTAGATTTGCTGAAGGGTTGGCCTTATAAGAGGGAGACTAAATCTGTATATGTATATATTTATATACACTGTATATAATATATATATATTTATATATATATATATATACCTCCCACTTGACATTGAATATGCAGATGACACAGACTTTGTTACTTAATCCCAAATTTCCCTGGACCGAATTGAAGAAATTGCCTTACGCAGCTTGGCAGAATGGTTCCTCACCATCAACTAATCCAGAACCGAAAGAACATCTGTCCAGAGACACACTGACCAAATATCTGAGGAGTGGCGGATGACAAAGAAGCTAGGCTCACTACTGGGAGATGCAGAGGATGTCGTACGCCATAAACAGCTCGCAAATGTAGCATTTCGGAAGCTGTGGACAGTCTGGTTCAGGCGGAATCAGATCTGTTTGAAGCTATGGAACTGCCTCTATGCATCATTCGTTCTGACAATGCTGACCTACAACATGGGCACCTGGGGTCTGACTCAGACGGAGTTAAACTGACTGGATTCATACCATCGCCATCATTTGTGTCAGATAATCAGTGTTCATTACCCACAGAAGATGACTACAGAAATCTTATATTGTCAATGCCAGTCAATGCCAGTGCGAGCCGATCAGTCGGTTGGTCTGAAAAGCCTGGTGGCGACTCTTCAGATACGTGCTATGTTTGCCAACGGACGTCCCTGCAAAGCTTGCCATTGAAGAATGCTTCAAGCCTGACAAGGACGGCTTTCATGGGCGACCTCGGGTGACATTGCCAACGATGCTGAACAGGGACTTGAACAAAGTTGGCTTGCAACTGCAAGTTCCAGGGACATCAGAAAGCTACATGCTCTCAACCGCGTCGAATGGCACGAACTGATGAAGCAGATCATTGAAATGGCATAAGCGAATCTTATATCGTTTGAAATGTGAACATGCTTATTATATATATATATAGTAGACTTGTGTCATTTAATTTGATGAAACTTTGATTGTGAAAAGAATTCATTGTTCAATTTCACCAATATATTGATCAATATTGCTGTGAACAACATTACGGAGAAAAGATTTGTCGCCTTATTTCAGCAATAATTTCTAAAACAAGTATTTAGTACGACACGCTGTCTAAAGTTATCAATACATACCATTATGTGCTGTTTGTTTCATAATTAAGAATCTTTTATGACACAGTTTGGGCCACTTGGTGTATATAATGACATGGTGCAATATGTAATTTGAGTTCAGTGGTTGAATGCAACGATGCGTGAATGTTGGTGGTTATGTGTACCATAATTACACGTGACCACTGACGACATATTGGATTTTGTGCATGAGGAAAATAGTTGAGTACCGGTAGTCTCTTAGAAGATAGTCCGAGTTAGAGCAGGAAGTTGAATTACAAATTATGTATTGTAATTGTGTGCTATGTAGCTTCTAAAGACTCATTACAATTATTATAATATCAATTATTATATTGTAAGCTTACTGGGACTACTATGTGAGTAATGTTCCATTTAACCAATTCTGAATGCTGTTTCAGTCTGAACACCAGCTGGATTCAGCCCTTGATCTGATGCGAAGATTACCGCCACAACAGATAGAGAAGAATCTTGCTGATCTAATTGATCTGGTAAGTGATCATGTGGTTTACACTGCACTGAGTCAGCGTTGCCTCTTACTACAGCAGGTGTATACCAATCTTGCTGATCTAATTGATCTGGTAAGTGATCATGTGGTTTACACTGCACTGAGTCAGCGTTGCCTCTTACTACAGCAGGTGTATACCAATCTTGCTGATGTCGTTAATCTTGTAACTTGGCATAACAAGTTCAAAGTATCACCACCAAAGGAATGGTCAGCACTGGTCGTATAGGTTCACAAATTGAAAGTCACAAATTGCGAAAACCATGTACTTTCTTGGCTATTATATAGCCTATGTCACCAGTTTCAACTGGATGGTTAATGTAAAAGTAGGATCTGATTGGGGTAAATGAAAGGCCTAGCAGCTGCGAGTTTAGCGGACGGTTTTGGAACGGTTGCGCATTGGAGCGGTTGGGAGGTTCTGGGCACCTTACACAGTAGAGTTCATTTGTTTATTTTGCAATATTTTGTTACCATGATAACATTGATAATGCTAAGGGACAGGTCGTTGTAAACGAGGTTGCTGTTTTTCGACATTTTGGACATCAGAATTGGATAAATGTTTTAATAGGACAAATGTAACATATATGGCTACATTTGCTTCGCTGGACCATGTATGGTAGGTTCTGTGAATGTTTTGGTATAGCATAATGAAATTGACGTTTTATTGTTATCGTAATTGTTGAACTTTGTTTCAAGATCTGAAACTTAATAGAATGAAACCCGGCAATTTTAACAACACATTTTATTCAAACATTCATTTCTATGTACAATGTAATTAATTTCATGTAATTCATGCACTGGTTGTTGAGCTATCCAAATTCAAAATTAGACAATATGTTTCACAATTGGATGCCATCTTCAAATTGGCCGCCATCTACAACAGGCGTAAAATAAGAAGTCTGTACACTCAGTAAAGAGTTAATGCATATTGATGCTAATAGTAATTTTGGATTTCTAGGGACTGTTTGGACATAACTAAACCTATTAAGAATAATCTTCTTGATATCATCGATCTGGTAATTTCTGATACAAGAGATTACCAGCAGACCTGCGTTCAATTCACTTTTATCAATTCCATTTCAATTCCAATACGTATGTATTTACCAATAATCAATTCCAATTCAACATACTCACAATAAGGATAAATTCAGTTCATTTCTATTCAAATCCAATTCAATTCTAATTCAAATTTGCAACATTAGCAAAATGTAGCCCTTTAAGTTGTGCATAAGCCAGGAAGTGCAAAATAAAACGTCTGCTTTGTTCTCGGAAGAGGCGGTGCTAAGCAGGCCTTGTGCCAGACACTGCTATCTGAGTGTTTTGAAAGGTTGTATTGGCTCAAGTCAGACAACCAGTGCACACCAGTATAGTATGGTACCACTTTGCAGCCTGCTAAAGGGGATGCAGAACTCTTAGACATTGGCAAATGCTAATTCACCCCCTAGCACTCGGCAGCTCTGTTCTATGCTGCTAGTAAAACTGGGAATGGGATACCTAGAGGCTGAGACAGCAGAAAACTGCTAGACATAATTGCAGCCCATGTTTTGGCTGGTGACAAATCCTTTTATACAATACTGGTACAATACATAAATACTGGTAGTTGGTTGTTTATTTGGTCTTTGACTGACAAGACACATCCAAAAATGTTACAGTTTAACATATTTTGTAGTTTATACATGTCAATTTATACAGAAAAATGCTGTAAATGTATTTTCCATTTCAGTCCATTCATAAAATTCATCTTTGTAGGATTCAATTCCAATTCAATTCCAATTCAATCTGTTTTGATTTTATTCAATTAAAATTCATGCATTTTTGTGATTAATTCAATTAAATTCCAATTCAATTCAATTGAACCCAGGTCTGACTACCAGAATTGATGGTAGAAAATCACAGGAATGTTATAAATCTTGATCTAGTCAAGATCATAAAACTGATGCCATAGAGGACATAGTGTGCACAGGTGTCACTGGCATCATCCAATATTGAGCAGAACAACAGAAAGAATCACATACAAAGACAATAGTACCTGTCTGCTCATGATGTCAACAAAAATTTGTATAATATTTATGTGTTTACATTAGTTATTAACAGATACATAAAATAAGACGGTGTCTTGTATTTAATACATAATAATTAATTAGTCATTATTTATAATAAGTTACATAATGTAACTTATTTGTCCTCTTCTTGTCCCAATTCTGTTTCAACAGGGATCCTTCTCCATTGTTGACCTACAAGGACAGATATAATGATCACTATTTTAACTTTTAGCACACGAAAAATGAAAACATTCAGAATATAACCAACTCGGTTAGCAATATAACGGAGGCAGGTTGGTGCAAAGCTTGTTGACAATATTCACACAGTTAAGATAAACATTTCAGCAAACCACTTGTTAATAATTACTACCCAGGCTGATTATGGGCCAGAGAACAGGAAACCAACATTTAAACACTGTATGGTCTCATCCAGGTGCCGGATTTGTGTGAAGACTTGCTCTCGTCAGTAGACCAACCTCTCAAGATTGCACGCGACAAAACCATCGGCAAGGATTATCTCTTATGCGACTACAACCGGGACGGCGATTCGTACAGGTTTGTGGTTCAGTCTGAAGTAGTGTTTCACTGTTGGCATAAGTAACATTTATTATTTACCAGTTTATGTGCATATATAGTTGTAACAAAAATTCACTTCTTTGTAATGTAGTTATGTTATGTTACTAGAGCAAATCTGCAAAATAAAATCTTCACCAAAAGTGTATTCTTGCAAAACCGAAATGTTTTAAGCTGCAAGCTTTTCCGCGTATATTCTGAACAAACTCTTGTGTAAGGATTTCCATGTTTCTAATCTCCAACACGTATTTCATCAATGTTTTGCATACAGATCATTAGAAAAGTTGTTTTGAGTGACGTACTTAATACTAACTAGTACTTACGATTATTGAATGATGTTAATCCATTTTGCAAATTGATACTTTTGCCTACAGATATCTTACCTATTTCCGCTGTATCATTATGTAAACTGGCAATTGTTCATTATCACATGGCCAGTTTATGTCACATGATCAGTATGAACAGAAAAGGAGCAAATCTCCAGGATTTTTAATACAGATCTCCAATGGCACCCCCATCTTCCGATGTCCAGTTAAACAGGTCCAAACTGTTGAGATTCATAAAAACATCTCCAACAGCACGGCTGCCCCCTCCCTGTTTTCTGAAGTCTAATCCGACAGGACCAAAATGTTGAGACTACTCAGGCCAAATCTTACATCTCCCAGATTTTGAAATTATATATTTGGCAGTATTTCTTACGGTCCACAGTATTTCTTATGGCCCATGGCTTTTCATGACCAGTTTCTCGATGCGGTAATTATTCTATTCATATTCATTTGCAGTAAACATAATCTCAAAGCGAATTTTAATATACTTCATCACATAAATTACTGCTTACTTTTGTGGGGAAAGAAACTTGAAAGGATTTCAGAATTACCGAAGAAAGCAATCAGAGTAATGACAAAGACTAACTAGAACATGCACAAAGAGCCACTTTTCAGAAGTCTTGGCATTCTGAAGGCAGAGGATATACTGCATCTGCAATTGCAATTCTACCATAGGTACTACAATAAAAATCTCCCAGATAACTTCCTGAACCAAGGCATAAAAGTAAATACGGAGGTGCATGCACATCTGACTAGGAATTGTCACAACATTCACGTGGAAAGAGCATATTCGGAACTTGCTCGGTCGTCACTCAGATTTGGTATAGCGCATGTATTAAATACCTCCCCCAGCCTGATCACCGATAGAGTGGAAACTGACTTGTTGCATGGTTTCAGTACTTATATATCAGACAATATATGCTGTCAAGATATAGTGCCGTCTGTAGTACTGCAAACTGTTATGTATGTGACTCTTAATTTCTATATCTACCCTTACTCATGGTGCTATTTGTTAAGGTATTATTTCCCATAGGTTACTACAGAATTTTAGTTACATTTAAACTTTTTAATTGGTGGGAAAATACGCATATAGATTGATATTTCATGTGTTGTTGTATGTGCATGTACGTTTGTTGGCAATAAGAACATAGCTTGTATAGGTATATATATATATATATATATATATGTACATTTATTTATATAGTTTAATCTTTATTTCTTGTACTTTCTATTTCTTTTACTTTGATAATTTGCCTTACGTATCTAAGCAATGAACTAGTTTCGGCACTTGTGCTCATTTGTACTTGTAGATATATATATATATGTGTGTGTGTATGAATACAGTGTTTTTATTATACATGTAAAATTGTACACGTATATTTATATATATGTGTGTGCAAGTGCAGGCAAGTTGATATATGTATATGTGTATACATGTTTGTTTGTATGTATATTTATATATGTATGTATATATATATGTACACATATATATACACATATATGTATATATATATATATATACACATATATATATATATCTTTCAAGTAGAAGAAATGTTTTGAATATGATTGATTGGTGTTGTCAGGTCGCCGTGGAGCAATCAGTACGAGCCTCCCCTCGAGGACGGAGCGATGCCATCAGAGAGACTACGCAAACTCGAAATTGAGGCAAACGCAGCATTCGACCAATATAGGGACATGTACGTGAACCCACAAACTGAATTTTTGCTGGTTATTGTATTATTGAATTTTGATGTAGCTTTTTCATGCTGATGCTTTTATTTTTATCCCACCCACATGGGCAAGATGATTTAGTGTTAAATATGCTACACACACAAAACTTATTGTGGCGTAAAATTATCGATAATTTTGACAGACCCATGCATAATCAACATATCATTTTCTGGTCAAATATGATGACCGTAATTGAAATAAGTGAATAAATTTAGAAACATGGTGATGGAGAGAAACTTAAAACTACAGATGTATCAGCTGATATATTCATGGGCTATGTAAAATATTGTCGCAGTCATATGTAATGAATTCAGAATGAGACGCTGTAAACTTCAAGTCGTACGATCTAATGCGCTATTGCTGTCTGCTGTGGTTTCCATACCCACAAAAATTCCCTTTAACACCTTGATTCTGTCACCTGTACTCGACTCCTCATTGGTTCCCGTACTGATTGCAGGTATTTTGAAGGTGGTGTCTCCTCTGTCTACCTGTGGGATCTTGACCATGGCTTTGCAGGTGTAATTTTAATAAAGAAGGCAGGCGACGGGTCCAAGAAGATCCGAGGGTGCTGGGATTCCATACACGTCATTGAAGTGCAGGTAAGTGAAGAAATTAGAAAAAAAATTCATTTCTGCAGTTTGTTGTCGTTTTTTTTATTTGTTTAACTGTTAAAGTTGGCTAATGATCTGGTGAAAAGTGTAATTCAGCAGAAACTGGCAACACTTTGAATTGGTAATTGTGCTGTAAATTTAAGATTCAGAGAAATCGGAATAACGATGTAGTGTAACTTCATCATGTGAACTAATTAACTAAGACAACTTACTTTAAGTTTTGCATGCCAGCTAATTGGAATTAACCATGGGAGTATATCCACTGGTTTCATGTTAAGTTTAGTAGCACAAATGCCTTTCCTCTGGATGGCGTTACATACAGATGCAGAAGGTGGTTTCCTGAAGTATTCTTGCACAATGTTATGATTTCAATTTGAGCAGTTTTGGCAAATTGCACAAAACATCCCCAGCTGATTGGCGGACCTCGGAACAATCACAGAAAACATGCACAGCATCCTGAACAATCAATTGATGTCCAGTACAAACCCTAAAAGCTGTGAAAACCCTTAAATATGGGGAACTTAAAAAAATAAAGGTGTTTTCTTGCGAAGAGTCGTAGGACCGCTGATAGTTTGGTGCCAGAGATGGAAAGTATTTTGAAGAAAAATGTTAACATACCTACCTACATACACACACTTATACATTCGCAAGCTCAATTATCGTTAGATTATGAATTGAACACTCGACTATACGATTGCAGGAGAAGTCAAGTGGGCGGAGTGCACACTACAAGCTGACGTCAACGGCAATGCTCTGGCTGCAGACAAACAAGGAGGGGTCAGGAACAATGAACCTGGGCGGGTCACTTACACGTCAGGTACAGTCTTCCAACAGTCTTGTTGGTTTGATGCCGTTTTCAAAATTTTTGTGCATCCCATCTGCTTGCTTTTGCTTTCGGTGTCTCTCTGCCAGGTGTTTCTCGGCCTTCCTCTTCTCTTTCCTGGGTTCCATGTAATTGCTCATCGTGTAATGTTTGTTGCAGGTTTCCTCAATGTGTGTCCTATCCACCTCCATTTTCGCTTTATTACGTTTTCTAATGGTAATTGTGTGGTCTGTTTCCAAGAATGTAGTGTTTGATACCTTGTCTGACTAATTTAGGTGTAGGATTCTGCACAGGCATTTGTTGTTGCTCACTGTTTACCAACTGACATACGAATTCTGAATTTTAGTTGAATCTTTCTTTTTGTTGACATAGGCCAGTTCATCTTGAATATGTTGTTTTTCTTTCTCTCTGTCCCTCCCTTTGACCTCCAGCCTCTCTGTTTTTCTTGCATGGTGGATTTGATGATCTACTTCACCATTCGTTGCCCAACGACATGTCCAAAAAACCTTGTCTTTATGACACCCGGAGCGCATCTGAACTACACGCCTTCAGAACTAATCATGAATTTGCTCAAAAGTGTCTTAAATATAACCTACCTCATGTTATAAGTAAAAGACAAGATAGTGACCCATAGTTTGAGAGGATTCTCAAGTTATGCCAAACACCATATGCTACAAAAATACAACGTCAGGTGCAGTATGCTACAATGCTACATATGCCAACTAAACTAATGTAGTATAAATGAGTAATACAGTTAATAAAAATACAACTACTAAATCTGTATAGTCGCCTGCATGACTACATGTGCACACGCGTACACAACACATACACAACACATTAGAACGCACATTGCATCAATAAAACAACTACCATGCACATTATGTAAGAGAAAGACTATTACAACTTTTAAAACGTTTAACATAATCATCTTGTTATAAAAAAAACTTAGGATTAGATACATTAAGAATATATATGAATATTTTTTTCTGGGTGGCTCCTACGATAGCGTTCAGTTCTGATCTTAGTAGGAGTCTCCCA
Source organism: Escarpia spicata (assembly GCA_963995525.1). NCBI lineage: Eukaryota > Metazoa > Annelida > Polychaeta > Sabellida > Siboglinidae > Escarpia > Escarpia spicata. The sequence continues at coordinate 38,785,991 of OZ023214.1, read as the reverse complement.
TCCCAGAACTATTTCTTTAGTTTTTTCTTTAGTTCTTTGCAAAATGTATATTTTGTTAACTACATATCTTCAGGTGTATTTAATATTTTGGATTCCGATATTGCTACATATGCTAGTAAATATATTTGTGCATATATTTACATAATTTGTATTTGTTTAAATGCTGTTGGGAAAATAAAAGTATCCTTATCCGTTATTAACTTTATTTGTCTGTCCTCTTCGCACAAAAATCTATATTTAAACTTAATATGTAGTCATTTTAATTGTGGACAGTTCAATGAAAAAAAATCACAAAGAACTATGTTTAAAAATGTTCTAGATGTCCTGTTCAGGCACTGATTTTGTTTGTTTTTGAAATGTAACTTGCAATTGCGACCTAGATTTGTTTCATACTTATTTAGAAAACTTATTGGTTCTAGGTTATATATTTTATTTCTTCAATAACCAACTTCCAGAATTTTATTTAAAGCACAATTTCTGTACTTCAAAAGAAAGCGGAATGTGTTGACAAATAAACTTGTGTAGAAAATGTTGCTATTCTTTCGGATGAAACTGGTTTTGCAGATCACGCAAAACATGGTTTGTAATGTAATTAATTGATAGCAATTTAGATATTTTGACCGAGAATGAACGAGCACCATACCATCGACCGTATCCTATAGTTGGTCAAGAAAAGATGGAACGACGTTAGAATGCTAGCTAGTAAGAGATCTGAGTGGAATGCCTTGACTGCCTCATGTGTCTGTAGACACGCTAAGTCTAAAGTAAATTTTTATATGACATCTGTTTTGTAGACAAAATAAGTCTGAAAATACTTTCTTACCCTCCCCTGGTATCTGTCATGTGTAACCTGTTGTGTTTTTCATGTGTAGGTTGAGAGTGATGCAGCAGTGAGTGAATCAAGTCCACACATTGCCAACATGGGCAGGATGATAGAGGTTTGTAGATTACATAATTCAACCCAGTTAGGAATAGTCTTGATAACCATGGTGCGTACCAGGGTTGCAGAATTGCCACAATTAAACAAAATAGAAAAAACTTTAAACTTGCTGCTAAGAATGCCATACATGTTTCTTTCTTTTATGATTGCGTAAGCATCGTGGCGTAATATATCAAACATTGGGAAATATAAGTTGTTTATTATTTTTAATTGTATTATATATTTTATTAAATATAAAGACTATTGTAAATGCATATTGGTCTTTTTAAAACAAACATCAAATAAGATTGTATGTTTGGCATATTTATTGTCATCATGCATACATTAAGAATTATTTATTTTTGGAAATATATTCATTGTATTTTTCTAAATAGTGTTATCCTTAACAAAAGTTGAAATGTAAGTTGGTTTAATAAATTTTTTTTATAGTAAAAATGCGTTGTTTTATTTTAACAGACCAATAAATAAGATAAACTTGTTGACATAACGAGAACATATGACAAATGAAAAACTTTATATTTGATTTCATTCATTTCAAGCAAGCCACTAGACTATATACCTTCACTACTGTTTCCAGGATATGGAGAACAAAATTAGGAATACATTGAACGAGATCTACTTCGGCAAAACGAAAGACGTGGTCAATGGACTGCGATCGACCATGCAGCTGTCCTATCTGAAACAGCGGGAAAACCTGCAGAACGACTTAGCGCAGGCACTACGGGGTCGCTCCACGCAGCAGACGAACTAAATGGTGCTGCCCCCTGGTGGACTGAATGCAGTTTCGTAGGCACTAGACAATATCTTACATTCTAATTGAATACTCGGGCCCAGTGTGAGACGATGCATAGGCGGGACACGCATTGGGTTCGATTGTTAAATGTGGAATCGACAGTACAATGCATGAAGGTTTCTTGATTGGCTTTTGTTGGGTGTCAGCGTCATTGCCCTGCAGTGGCCCACCGATGTATATTTGTATTCTTTCTTATCAGCAGCAACAGAAAGGCAATCGAAAGATGGATTAGACATCTGCTGCAGGGTTATCGCAGTGCAGATGTGTGATTGCGGATTTCTTTTAGCGCTGTTTGTTAGTTGAACATTGCAACACCGTGCTGGTGAGCTAACATTTGTTTCAGGACGGTGTAGATTTGGGCGAGAACTAAGAGTGTAGTGTACATGAGAACTTAGAAACTCCGGAGACTGACAATGTCCCCTCAACAGTTGCATGACAAGAAAGTTTAGCTGGAGCGCAGATAAATATTTAAAGGTCACTAAGGTTGGTCACATGACAGGTGCTTCAATGGCCAAGCCTATATCATGTATGTTTGAACTACACATACTTATTTGGTGGGTGACAAGCCTGCATTACTGTAGCAAATGATAGTGCTGATTCTCAATGTATTTAGTGCATAAGCCAATTATTAATAGAATATATGCTAATCGGCGCATGCCATTTGTATGATAGGTGTACTGTTCTCACAAGTTGACCAATATTATATACATAAATAATAAAAGTGTATTCCTCTGTGTAATGCTAATAAATCTATCTGATTTGTTACTGTGTGTTGTTTGTTGCTGTCACACACCTCTAAGAGGTGGTGTCATAAGGTCACTAAGTTTACACATTGCTAAGGGGTGGTCTCATAAGGTACTAAGTTCACATATCTCTAAGGGGTGGTCTCATAAGGTTGTTAAGTTCACAAACCTCTAAGGGGTAGTCTCATAAGATTGCTATGGTCACACACCTCTAAGGGGGGTGGCCTCGTAAGTTTCCTAAGTTCACACACCTCTAAGGGGTGGTCTCATAAGGTTGCTATGTTCACACACACACCTCTAAGGGGGTGGTCTCATAAGTTTGCTAAGTACACACATCTCTAAGGGGTGGTCTCATAAGGTCACTAATTTCACACACCTAAGGGATGGTCTCATAAGATTACTAAGTTCATACCTCTAAGGGGTGGTCCCATAAGTTCACACCTCTAAGCGGTAGTCTCATAAGGTCACTAAGTTCACACACCACTAAGGGGTGGTCTCATAAAGTTGCTAAGTCACTATAAGAAACATGATCAATGGAAAAGTTGTTATAGTGATCGAGAGTCCACTGCATTATCTTTGCACTTTCTGGTATTTTATATGAATTCGACTAGTGCTCCTTTCCATCATATGCAAACACGCCGGAAACAATTACATTTTACAGGTTCTTGGAGTGGTGTAGAAAATACTATAGCTAACCTTCTGAAAATTGCCACCAATGTGCTCAGTTCTAGAGAAGCATTATCTTACGGGAAGGACATGATTCACAGGGTATGCAGAACAACTCAACTGAGAGTGGCTGGAATACTTTCACTGCCATTTGAAACCTGATAGTTCTGTTGACTGCGCATTTACCTGTTCACTCAGCTGAAAGTAGAACTACCTGGGCGTAGACAGTGGTGGAATTATCTGAACGAACAACTTGTGTGATTGCAGCATGGTTGAACGAATTCTGGAATAATTGAAGTGAAGTCGGAATGAGCTGTTGTAAGGAAACATAATGGGTGGTATTTTGGTCATAGTAATGTATTGTGGGGAAAATAAATTGAAATACTGTGCCACCTAGTAGAACAGATATTAATGCATGTTGATGCAATTTTTAATATCAAACGTGGTAGTGTGGTAATGTATTGGCAACCATGCCACATCAGTTGAATCCAGTGTCCTTGTATAGTCACTGACGGTTTTGGATCACCTAAAATCAAAAAGTAAAAGTCCCATACCATGTGTATTGGGATGGGTGGTATGGTTGAACCACCACCCACCTCAATTTCTCTGGATTTTGCAAACGTATGGGACCACCCCTTCCCTTTTAAGGGGGCAGAATCAGACTATTTAGGACAATTAATCGTAACCCTGGAAATATCAGAGGGATTCTTAATGGCAGAAGACCTGAATGAGTATTTTAGTTCAATGTTTACCAGGGAAGATATTAGTTCACTGCCAGTACCAGAGGCTAAGTTTAAGGGGGCAGAATCAGGCTTTAGAACAGTTAATTGTAACCCCGGAAATGGTAGCTAAGAAAATGAGGGCTATGACGGATAATAAATCACCTGGAGTGGATGGGATTCCACCCAAACTACTATTGGAAATTGTAGAACAAATTAGCATACCACTTGCAACAGTTTTCAACTTGTCATTAGAAGAGGGAGTGGTTCCTTTAGAATGAAAAGAAGCAAACATTATACCGTTATTTAAAAAAGGTTCCAGAAACAAGTCGGATAACTACAGACCAATGAGTTTAACGTCGGTGATTTGCAAATTATTAGAAAGACTAATTAAAGATCACATGGTGGATTTTCTTGTTAAACATAACTTGTTAAACCCATCTCAACATGGGTTTCTAAAAGCGAGGTCATGCTTAACAAATGTTATGTTTTTTGGAAGATATCACTAAGTGGGTAGACGAGGGATCACCAGTAAATATCATCTACTTAGATTTTCAGAAAGTTTTCGATAAAGTACCACATCAAAGATTACTGCTTAAACTAAAGGCTCATGGTGTAGGAAATGGTTTAATTAACTGGATAGAAAAATGGCTAATTGACAGCAGACAACGGGTAGTAGTTGATGGGGAGGCTTCAAACAGCTGGAAATCAGTTTTGAGTGGGGTACCACAAGGATCAGTACTGGGACTTACATTATTTTTAATATATATCAACAATTTGGACGATGATATAACAAGCAAGGTATTGAAATTTGCGGATGATACAACATTTGTTAGAAGGATTAACATTTACAAGATGATATTGACAGGTTGATAAAATGGTCTGAAAAATGGCAAATGTTCAATTTTGGGAAATGTAAATGCCTCCACACAGGACATGGGAACGAAGATGTACAATATATAATGGGAGGTTCTGTACTAAGTACTACTGTAAAAGAAAAGGACTTAGGGTTAACCATTAGTGCTGATATGAAGGTTTCAGAGCAGTGCAGTATTGCCGCTTCAAAGGGAAATAAAATCCTTGGATTAATTAGGCGAAACATAACGTATAAGGAAAAAGAGCTAATAATACCGCTGTACAAAACAATAGTTAGGCCTCATTTAGAATATTGTATTCAAGCATGGAGGCCATATCGCAGGAAGGACATACAGACTGTAGATATGCTAGAAAGAGTACAGAGGAGAGTAACTAAAATTATACCAAAACTGAGGGATCTTAGTTACAAAATACGCCTAAAAACTGTGGTTTAACAACACTAGAGACCAGGAGATTGAGAGGAGGTCAGATAGAAGTGTTTAAAATACTGAATGGTTATGAAATATTGTTAGAAATATTTGTTATCAGTTAAGAAAGATAGAAGGACCAGAGGACATGAAGTTACATTAGTAAAGGAGCTGTGTAGATTAGGTATAAGAAAGTTCTCATTCTCACAAAGGACTGTACATGAATGGAACATATTATCTCCTGATTGTGTTGGTGCTAGTAGCATGAATAAAAATAAAATTGACACATACCTTAAAAGGGCGGGATACACGTAGACAAAAAGATTTTGGACTCTCAATAAGCCAAAAGGCTTCCTTGTCCACTTGCCATCTAGAGTTAATTTTCTGGATGGAAATCTTGTTAAATCTTGTTAAATCTACTCTGCACTAACCACTGAGATAGATCGGCGGACAGGTAACACTCACACACACAGACACACATGTGCGCACACACACACACACACAGCTGACAATGTGCCAACATCACGCAACAGATGAAAGAAGAGAAGTTGTGTCACAATCACACGACAGCACATGTGTTTTTGTAATGGAAATTCTGGACTGGAAATACATGGCGTTAGATGGTTAGATGGTGTGAATTTCAGACCCCAGCTGGCAACATGACAGAGATGACTGCTTGCCTGGTGGCTTCGGCGACAGGTGACAACATCGCAGCTGCTTGATGTACCAATTGACGGAGACATTGGCCTGCAGGGCTCAACAATAATTATAACCTGATGCTTTGACGACAATAACTTCAGTATCCTGTAGCCAGGCCTATATTCCCGTAATAATAATTAGTGTCATTCTATAACACACAATACATTAAACTAAACTGAAAATGTGGGTAACATTTTAACATAACACATTTCATGTTAAGTACGTGTGGGGAAAGGAATAGGAATGACAAAATGTCAGTAATAGTCTCTGTCTGTCTGTCTGTCTGTCTGTCTGTCTGTCTGTCTGTCTGTCTGTCTGTCTGTCTCTCTCTCTCTCTCTCTCTCTCACACACACACACACACACACACACACACACACACACACACACACACACACACACACACACACACACACACACACACACACACACTTTATGTAAGTTTTTGGTGCTCATCTAGGTCACAATGTATTACCAAAAATAAGGTATAAGTTCTTATGTAGTGCGGTATTCAGTTCTTAGTTCAAAGTGCTTTACATTTCAGTGACATCACCCTCCATCCCCCACCAGACCTGTTCATTGTAAAACCAACTTGATTACTCTGGGATGCATTCAACCACATTGCAATTATGTTGTTGCTTTTCATTGGCAGGGGCCTATATATTCATTACTGTCTGAAGCCAGATAATTAAACAGCTGAATGGACTAAGGCAATGTGGCGTGAAACAAATTATTAAAGCTTCAACGCAAGAGGATTTTGATCCCTTTGGTTGAGAATCTGACACTCTAATTGCACTCTGCCGTCTACACACTGAAAGACCAGTTTGTTATAAGACATACAGGCTTATTATATAAATTACAATATAATCATAGGGTGAGAACAAGGCATTTGAATCACAGTAATCACAAAATATTCAGCAAAAAGTGTACACAGTGGCACCACCAAGCGGATACAAATGTAACAATTGTTTTCACACTCGCTAGAGGTCGCTAGACGTTCCGCGACGTTGACAGTCCGAGGACGCAGTGACAAGACAACTGTCAGTGGTGCGCGAGACAGTGTGACTACTCTAGCTTATCATATATCGACAAGACAAGATGAACGTGGTGAAGGACGGCTGGTTCAGTGAAATCGGTCCTCTGTGGAAGGGACAGGCGTTCTCATTGGAAGTGGAGGAGGTTCTCTTTCATGAAAAGTCGAAATACCAAGATGTACAAGTGTTCAAGAGGTTGGTAGGCCTGAACTGAGTATGTAGGCGCACAGCCAAGGGGGGCTTAGTCTAGGGGGCGGAAGCAGACGTTTGTACGATCGAGGGCACTTGTGACGTGTAGAATCCGGACCCTCCTTGAAGTTGATATCGTCGTTATAACTTGAGTTTTGCCTAACTTTGATGATACCTCAGGCTCAGTGCGTTAGTTCCATTATTCAACATTATCCCAGGCATATTTACCTTTAAGAATATTGCGTCTTAGCCTTAGGGTCTTAGCGCACTCTTGTCTTGAGGCATAAATAGCGCCCCGGTTTGCATCAACGACAACATACACCGCTATATCGCTCATTTTATAAGCGCGATGGCAATGCGGTACCGGGGGCATGTTCTAATACAATTGCAGAGATTGTAATATTGGTGCCTATAAAATATGGGTCCAAAATATGTTGGTTTGAACATTTTCTCCACAGTTGCCATGTCTACTCGGGGTCGTGTTCTAGTTTGACTAAGTCTGACTTCCGGGTTGGTTACAGAAAAAAATGCAGTGTATTTTTTAGAAATGATTTTTAGTCCTTTGGCCAAAGGTCCAAGGGACTATTGCCATCACTCTGCGTCCGCCGTTAGCTGCCGTATCTCAGAAACCGTTCAGCAACTTTTTCATTAATTTTGCATAGACATCTTAGGGCACTGCCACTAAGAACGAGAAATCTGTATTTGATTGAATCATTCTAAGGGCTCCCTAGGGCCTCCAAAACTGGTAAAAATGTAACCTTTTGCCTATTTTTTCAAAACATTGTTCAGCAACATTTTCTCTAATTTTGCATATACATTTTATGTGGTAGTGTCACTGTACATAAGAAATCTGTATTTGATTGAATCATTCTAAGGGCACCTAATGACCCCCCAAAAAGGACCCCAAAACTGGTAAATGTTCACATTTTGCATATTTTTTCTAAAACTCTTCATTAACTTTTTCTCTAATTTTGCATAAACATGTCATGTGGCAGCGCAACTGTACACAAGAAATCTGTATTTGATTGAATCATTGTAAGGGCACCAAAGGTCATCTAAAATGCTTACAGTCCTTTTGTTCAACTAATCCCTTTTCCTACAACATCTGTCACACCTCACTGTGGCTGCCTGACTGGGAACTGTGACTAATCTGTAATTGGTCACTGGCAGAGGCTTGTGTCAATAGACAGGGCCTGCTAGACCCCTGGACAGCTGTGCCTACATTCTAAGGGTTCATCCTGAAACAACCAAATATCAACCATTAGAAGAGTTGACATAGTTCCGCTATACACAAGAAATCTGTATTTGATTGAATTATTCTAGTATCATCAGCATATAGTAGAACAAACATTTGCAAGAAAATATCTACATCATCATCACTAAGGTTGTTGTAAATTTCACCAGCTGCCATGTCAAGTCCCTTATAAGTATGACTAACGGTGTTAAAAATAATTCAAGTAAATAGCAAATAACAAAGGAGACAAGTTTTCTCCTTGTGGTAAATCTACATGACACAGACCCCAAAATGCAAAATGTTTACACTATCTAGTGATGTGGTTTTGAGAAGGGCCCTTGAGACTATCCCCTAACAGTAGATTTTGTGTATTGTGCCAGAAACAGAACACTATTCCCCTTCCCAAAACATCTGTCACATGCGGAGTCTGTGTCTTGCATGGATATCTATTTTTATGCAGTTGTTTTGTATAAGCAGGAAGTTTGTGAAATTAGTTATTCTTAGGCCACATAAATTTCTCATCAATGCATGATTTAAAAAATATGTGCCACAACATTTTATTTTCTATTATAATTATTCCTCTAAATGCAAGACGTGGTGCAATAAGTGAACAATAAACATGTCAACATTTTACTTCCATCATAACCCTTAATGATCTGTAACTATGATTCACCAAAAAAACATTTGATTAATAATTACCTACAGGGCTGTTTGATTTATGCCGGCAGAAATGGCAACAATAGGAAATACATGCCATTGATAGGCAAACGTGTTCTTTTTATAGAAAACGTCAGTTTCTTTTTGTACCTGTCTACGTATGATAACCATTTGTCCGCCCTGCTCACAATAAACAAGAAACATCACATGAATGATAAAAGGAAGATCACTGCCACTTAACTTGTGGATTATTATTATTATAAAACTGCTCTGCTACTGCTTGACGTTACCAAAGAAGGGGTGCCTGAGCGATTGCAATAACTGGCGAGGAATAACACTGATGTCAGTACCTGGAAAGGTGTTCTGCAGCGTGATCCTAACCGGCTGAAGACAGCAGTTGACCAACACCTCCGGGAGAAACAAGCTGGTTTTTGAAGAGGAAGGTCATGCGAAACATCATCGAACAAAGCAGAGAGTTCCAGATACCTCTTTTAGTCAATTTTATTGACTTTAAGAAGGCTTTCGACAGTGTCCACAGAGATTCGCTATGGCAAATCCTGAAGCTATATGGCATACCAAGCAAATATATAGACATTTTCAAATTGCTATACCGAAACACCAGCTGCTGCATCAAGACCAACAATGGCTACACAGACATGTTTGATATAGAGACAGGTGTACATCAAGGTTGTATCCTGTCCCCTTTCCTCTTTGTTGTTGTTATCGACTTCATCATGAGGAAAACGATGAAAGATCCGAACTTTGGTGTTAAATGGATAAATGGGTCATTCCGTGTAAAAGAAATCACTTTTAGGCCATTTTTGCACGACCCGACTCCATTTTTGTTTAAATTTAGCACAGTTGTTGGCTCACATAAGAACATAAAAACCACAGTTTAAAAAAATCTAGGTCAAGTATTACTGAAGATATAGGTCACTGAACTTTGACCCGATTCACATAGTGGCCGTTACATTAACATCCATAACTCTGCTTCTAATAAAGGTAGAAAAGAAAGTAAGATATCATTGGAAAGCCAGTAAATAGGTGCACATCTACATTGATTTTCATATAAATAAAAAGGTATAATTATTCATAATATGACCTTTGAACTCCAGTACCAAAAAATGTATCCTCCGATTTTTTAAATTTTTATTCTACAGCATACTACATCATGAGTTCCTGAAAATATTAGGATGGGCAGATAATAATGTTCAGAGATACAGTAAATTTAGTACAGCCGGATTACCTATTTTTGGTTTGCAGATCAGTCGATACCACACTGAATGTCAACATAACCTTTTCAGATTGCATAACAAACATGCTGTAATGTCTCGTTTAACATGTTCACATTTTTTACAAGGCCTCCTGTTTTCTCTTTAGATATCCTGTAGGTGCGATCAGTGTCAGTCGTTGGGTCAACATTGGTAAGGAGATCACTGTGTCAAAGAGGGTCACTTTGTTACGGGTAAAACTATGAGGTTTGGGGTGAAGGAAGATTCGTTGGAATAACATTTGTTACATACACAAGCCTCCAGTATCCATCATAGATGGCTTTCAGATATCCTTTGGCGTCTGCCAGAATGAGGCCAACACACTGTGCTGTGACAAGTTCACAACCTCTTCTCTTCGTTGAAGATATAGAATATGGTGCTACTTCCAAGTGATTCAATGATTATGCCTTAAAGAATAGTACCTTCTGTCTTCTTGCTATTACTTTAGCTGTTTACAAACAGCTTGCAAGAAGAGTTGCTTATTCATAACTCCTCTGTGGTTGAAAATACCTTCCAAAGTGCAGAATTTGATAGCAGGAATAAATAGACTGACGTGAACTCACAGGACTACATTGGTGTGGTGGTGTAATGTTCATATAATTATGGTCTTTGTAGACTGGCTTTGCATCAAGTCTGTTGACCATTCCATTCCACCCACATCATCACATGCCCTTCCTGTGTTATGTTGCATAAAAGTACCACTTCGCATATTTCCCCAAATCCTGCTAGTGGCGGTAGAGGTTCAGAAAGTGTTCGCAGTCCGTATGCTAACTAGCACAACCATCAGGAAAGTTGATGTTTCTTTGCCCAGCTGTATGCTGGAGTCAGAAATTACAACATAACTGTGACACACAATCATTTCCTACTTCATGATTGAAGCAATATAATTGGTGTGCACAGTGTTGCCTGTGCACAGTGTTGCCTGTGCACAGTGTTGCCTGTGCACAGTGTTGCCTGTGCACAGTGTTGCCTGTGCACGGTGTTGCCTGTGCACGGTGTTGCCTGTGCACGGTGTTGCCTGTGCACGGTGTTGCCTGTGCACGGTGTTGCCTGTGCACGGTGTTGCCTGTGCACGGTGTTGCCTGTGCACGGTGTTGCCTGTACACGGTGTTGCCTGTGCACGGTGTTGCCTGTGCACGGTGTTGCCTGTGCACGGTGTTGCCTGTGCACGGTGTTGCCTGTGCACGGTGTTGCCTGTACACGGTGTTGCCTGTACACGGTGTTGCCTGTGCACGGTGTTGCCTGTGCACGGTGTTGCCTGTGCACAGTGTTGCCTGTGCACAGTGTTGCCTGTACACGGTGTTGCCTGTGCACGGTGTTGCCTGTGCACGGTGTTGCCTGTGCACGGTGTTGCCTGTGCACGGTGTTGCCTGTGCACGGTGTTGCCTGTGCACGGTGTTGCCTGTGCACGGTGTTGCCTGTGCACAGTGTTGCCTGTACACAGTGTTGCCTGTACACAGTGTTGCCTGTACACAGTGTTGCCTGTACACAGTGTTGCCTGTACACAGTGTTGCCTGTACACAGTGTTGCCTGTACACACTGTTGCCTGTGCACAGTGTTGCCTGTGCACAGTGTTGCCTGTGCACAGTGTTGCCTGTGCACAGTGTTGCCTGTGCACACTGTTGCCTGTACACAGTGTTGCCTGTGCACAGTGTTGCCTGTGCACAGTGTTGCCTGTACACAGTGTTGCCTGTGCACAGTGTTGCCTGTGCACAGTGTTGCCTGTGCACAGTGTTGCCTGTGCACACTGTTGCCTGTGCACAGTGTTGCCTGTACACAGTGTTGCCTGTGCACAGTGTTGCCTGTGCACAGTGTTGCCTGTGCACAGTGTTTTGCCTGTGCACGGTGTTGCCTGTGCACGGTGTTGCCTGTGCACGGTGTTGCCTGTGCACGGTGTTGCCTGTGCACGGTGTTGCCTGTGCACGGTGTTGCCTGTGCACGGTGTTGCCTGTGCACGGTGTTGCCTGTGCACGGTGTTGCCTGTGCACGGTGTTGCCTGTGCACGGTGTTGCCTGTGCACGGTGTTGCCTGTGCACGGTGTTGCCTGTGCACGGTGTTGCCTGTGCACGGTGTTGCCTGTGCAAGGTGTTGCCTGTGCACGGTGTTGCCTGTGCACGGTGTTGCCTGTGCACGGTGTTGCCTGTGCACACTGTTGCCTGTGCACGGTGTTGCCTGTGCACGGTGTTGCCTGTGCACGGTGTTGCCTGTGCACGGTGTTGCCTGTGCACGGTGTTTTGCCTGTGCACGGTGTGTTGCCTGTGCACGGTGTTGCCTGTGCACGGTGTTGCCTGTGCACGGTGTTGCCTGTGCACGGTGTTGCCTGTGCACGGTGTTGCCTGTGCACGGTGTTGCCTGTGCACGGTGTTGCCTGTGCACGGTGTTGCCTGTGCACGGTGTTGCCTGTGCACGGTGTTGCCTGTGCACAGTGTTGCCTGTGCACACTGTTGCCTGTGCACGGTGTTGCCTGTGCACGGTGTTGCCTGTGCACAGTGTTGCCTGTGCACGGTGTTGCCTGTGCATGGTGTTGCCTGTGCACAGTGTTGCCTGTGCATCTATTTATCTCATGGCTGTGCTGGTTAGTATAAAAACTGCAAAAACTTTCTGAACCTCTGCCACCACGAGCACATTCCAGTGTAGCACTTTTCTCGAAAACGACATGTAGTATAAAAACTGCAAAAACTTTCTGAACCTCTGCCACCACGAGCACATTCCAGTGTAGCACTTTTCTCGAAAACGACATGTAGTATAAAAACTGCAAAAACTTTCTGAACCTCTGCCACCACGAGCAGACTCCAGTGTAGCACTTTTCTCAAAAACGACGTGATGGTGTGGGTGGAATGGTCAAGAGACCAGACCAAAAGCCAGTCTACAAAAAAAACTATATTTTATGCAGTTGTTTGAATCAGCTCATATACCAGCTACTGAGTTCTGCTTTCCAACCACAGAAGAGGATTCCCGGAAGTGTACTATGAAGCAGCTATCTTCTTACAAGCTATATGGAAACAGCTAAAACATCAGCAGGAACACATAATCTACACATCATCAAGTAATTATCATTGAATCATTTGGAAGTAGCACTATATTCTACATCATCCCTGAAAAGGGACGAGGTTGTGACAGCCTGGTGTGTTGTCCTCATCTGGCAGATGCTAAACGGAATGTAACAGCCATCTACAATGTAACAAATATTCTGGCTGATCTTCCTTCACACATATGGTCCAACACCATCAAAGTTTTACCCGTAACAAAGTGACACTCTTTGAGTTAGTATTCTCCTCACCAACGTAGACCCAATGACTGACACTGGTCACACCTACAGGCTATCCAAAGAAAAAGTAAAACATGTGAACATGTTAAATGAGACATTACAGCATGTATGTACACTCATTTAATTATAAGACCTTTTAGCATGCTTTTTATGTGATCTGAAAAGTTTATTCGGAAATTCAGTGTGGTATTGACTGATCTGGAGACCAAACATAGGTTGTCGGCTGTACTAAATTTACTGTATCTCTGAACATTATTATTATTTGCCCAACCCTAATATTTTCAGGGACACTTGAACAATGATATACGATGATGTAGAATAAAAATTTTAAAAATCGAAGGATACATTTTTTGGGTATCGGAAGTCAAAGGTCATATTATGATAAATGATACTTTTATATTTACATAAAACGTGTAATTTTACAATATAAATATGCACATATTTACTGGCTTTCCAATGAGTTTCCAATTTCCAACGAGTTATGGATGTTACTGTAACGGTCAGTATGTGAATCGGGTCAAAGTTCAATGACTTATATCTTAATTAATATTTGACCTAGATTCTTTATAATTTGCAGTTTTGATGTTCTCATGGGAGCCAACACCTGTGCTGAATTTCATCAAAATTGGAGTCGGGTGATGTTTTGAGTGATTGATTTGACATGGAATGACCCAAATAATAGGTTGACAGGCCTTGACTTTGCCGATGATATTGCACTGCTCAGCCACATGCCGGAGATCCTACAAGAGATGACCAATAATTTAAACAAAAATGGAGAGATGGTCGGATTACGAATCAGCTATTGGAAGACAAAAACATTGTCAGTTGGTGATGGATTTGACCCCCACATTCTGATCGGTCAGGAAGAGTTGCAATGCGTCGAGAACTTCAGAAATCAGAAAGGACATAAAACAACGTCTTTACATGTCAATCGTAATACCAACAGCGATATATGCCTGTGAAACGTGGAAGAATACGGTGAGGATATAAAAAAAATAGACATTTCACCGACGATGTCTCTGGTTCATATTGGGCATATCGTGGAGAGAACACACCACAAATGAAGAAGTGATGAGGAGGGAAGGTCTGGATAGCCTGCATTACATAGTTAAGTCTCAACGACGGAGACTAGCGGGACATATCCTACGCCTACCAAGAGAGAGAACAGCACATGTAGCAATGGAATGGGTGCCTGAAGGTGGAAACAGAAGGAGAGGAAGGCCGACTAAGACCTGGCGCAAGACATTTAAAGAAGATCTGGCAGAAATGGAAATCACCTGGAATGAGGCCAAAGAAATTGTGAAAGACCGTAGTAGATGGAGAAAGCTCGTCGCCTGATGTCCCGAAAGGAACAGGAGGAACTAAGTCTAAGTAAGACTGCTTGGTGGACAGTTAATTAGTAGCTCAAGTTCAAATACATCAGGACATTTTTCACACCTGTACTGGTAGTTTAGGCTCAGTAGTGTGCTGGCAGCCACTAAACCTATAGGTTTGTGTGAAAAGGATAGTTGGCAGAAGAACTAACTTCAAAGCACCATGGCATCCATTTAGCCTGGCAGCAGTCACACTGTCCCAGTGTCTGCTGCTGTGTTTGTATATATAGGCTTAATGATTCCAATACACCAATATGTTGGCACAATGTCAGATAATAGAACTAGGTTAAACATCTTAACAATAACTATAATTAGTTCTGTTTTTAAGTATTCATTTATAACATTATAAATCTGTCCTCTTAGTTTTACACATAAAGACATAATCTGGCATAACGTGATAAGTTTTTGTAGCAGCACATTTGTACTTCCAGCGAATCATTGCAACATAACATACATACTGTGTGCCACATTTGAATGTTGTGCATGTAATATTTCTATGCAATCCATTTGTATATATAATATAAAACTTCAACAGCTGTTTTCTTCATTTTCATTTTTTGACCTTTACCATGTTAAATGCTCCTTAACTTCGCAAATTTTTGTAGCAGTCATAATTTGTGAAACCGTGTAAAGCACCCTACCCAACCTTTACAAGAATGTAAGAAAACAATGTTACAATTTTTCCGACTTATCACTCATTTGGTCAGCCGGGGTCACATATCGACGTATTAGTCCAAAAGACTTCAGGGCCTTTGGCCCATTTTTTACCAAATTCACATGCTGTGATATAAGTGCCTTTAAGTATGCAGATTTTCATGTGTGATTGTAGAAGGTGTTGACTGTAAAATAGTGGATTTTTAGATGATTTGAATAAGCGGAAGGATATTTGACAGCAATTTGCCTGTGTGACCTGTTTGCGGAGTAATGCTTGCCGGCATTTGTAAATATTGACGGGTGTCTCACATAGACACATACAGGCATTTTATGAGAGCTAGAAGTATGCAATTTTTTTAATCTACCAGCATGTCAATGAGATGATGATAACAGCAGGTGAGAAGTTTAAGACATTTTATAGGTCACGTTTTCTTATGATCAGACAAAACGTTAACATGATCGCCTATAGGAAAACCAACAGTGTATTGACCCCTAACGCACGATCACAGCGGTGCAGACTAGTGCAAACTGGATCGCTATTTGGGCTTCATAACTGCGCTGACACAATATTTTCGTAATATAAACATGCTTGGGAATGGGATGATGTTGAATGATGGAACTAGTCATTTGCAAAAGTTTAAGACCAGGCACGATTTTTAAGCATTTTATGGTATGGCATCAGATTGCATCAGATAATGTCTGGATTGCATCATCCTATTTGGGCCTTAAAGCAGTACGCCTAGTCAGTACTTCCAGGTCATTTGTCCGCTGCTGTCAGTATCGATTAGACACTAACACTTTTGGACGACATAAAGTTTCATATTATGTTGTACTACGTTTATTTGGCGAAATAAACTGATATAATGTTATGGAACACCAAAAAATCATAGTTTCAAAAAATCGTGCCTGGTCTTAACCTTTTGCAAATGACTGTAATGCACTGAGCTTCTGACTCTGAGGTATCATCAAATTTAGGCAAAACTCAAGTTATAATGCCAATGGCAATGACGAAATCGAGCTGAGGTGGGTCCGGATTCTACACAAAGGTCCAAAGGTAGCACTAGTCAGCGATAGAATTATCGTACATGTGCTCCTTATCAATGCAATTTTGGCTGGCGTGGCATAATTAACACCTAAAATAAAAAACGGAAAAGGTGCTGATCAGTATTAATTACCAGTAATTACAATTATAAATAATCATAATAAAAAGTATGATATTATTGATATGATTATTTTAAATTTCTAACTAATTAATTAAACAACATTATGTTGTGATTTAATATGTTAATACACAGCAGGCAATCTAACTATTATAATCGTGTGTGTGTGTGTGCGTGTGTGTGTGTGTATGATCAAGTTTTCCATGGACGCCACATTTTCAGAGGTTCGTCTATGACCTTGGATAGGACAGGGTTCTTGCCATTTATTGGTTTGTACTGGACATTAAATGATTGTTCGCAACATTATAAAAGCGTGTTTCCTATGATTGTTCAAACTTCTGAAAGACATCCACAACTAATTGATCAGTAGATGGTTTATTTTCACTAATTCTTTTATAATAGTAAAAACAGAGCTCGGAGGTGTAATACACAAGAATTACATGCAACATTGTGAACAGGGATGCACAAGAGTCATCATTAGAGTAAGGGACCGCCGAAAGTATCTAGGATGGAATGCTATTTCAAACAAATAAATCTTGAGTTCTTTATGAAAGGTGGCTATTGTTTCAAGTAACCAAAATTAATTAACATAATATTGCAAGAGAGTATTTATCAATGTACAACACCCTAAGCACCCTGTTTCTGCACTCCATTGTTTCAGCAAGACATATGGCAATGTGCTTGTGCTGGATGGAGTGATACAATGTACAGAGAGAGAGGAGTTTGCGTACCAAGAGATGATCACACACATCCCTTTGAACTCCCACCCGAACCCAGAGAAGGTACCAAGACAATTCATTGTGTCTGATGTGTCGGTATAATATTTAATTGTTCTGCATACATAAATATGTTAACATGCTAACTTTTTTAGTGAACAAATTACATGATCGGCCATTCACTAGAGGGTGTCACTGTGGGGTTTTGTAGATCGGCATACATTACTCACAATACAGCACTAAGCTTGTAATGACTGGTGCGGTCTTGAAATCAATGACTGGAGCCAGACCTGGGTTCAATTCACTTTTATCAATTCCAATTCGTGTGTATTTACCAAGGATCAATTCCAATTCAATTCAACATTCTCATAAAAATTATACATTTCCATTTAATTCAAATTGGCAATAATAGCTGTCTTGTTGTGAGTTATTAAGTTTCTGCACATTGTTGTGCAATGAAGCTTCAGTGAAAATCCACTGAAGCAAACAATAGCCCTTTAATTCAGGAAGCCAGGAAGTCCATAACTAAAAACTGTTGTTCTCGGAAGAGACAGTGCTAAGCAGGCCTTGTGCCAAGTACTGAAATCTGAATGTTCTGAAGGATGATGTTGACTCAAGTTCTGACAACCTGCACCAGTGTAGTAAGGTACCACCTTGCAGCCTGGCTGAAGAACAGAACCTAGACAAAGAATTACAACCTACGTTTTGTCTGGTGACAAATCCTTCTGTGCCTGTAGATACTGGTAGTTCTGCTGTTTGTTGTTTTATTTTGGTCTTTAACCAAAAAGACACATCCGAAAATGTTACAATTTAACATGTATTTTGTAGTTTGAAGGTTTCACTTTATATAGAAAAATGCCGTAAATTTATTTTCTGTTTCGATCACTTCATTCAATTCATCTTACTTTGCGGGATTCAATTCAAATTCAATTCAAATTCAGTCTGTTTTGGTTTTATTCAATTCCATTCAAATTCATGCATTTTGTTGATCAATTCAATTCCAATTCAGTTAAGAATTGAACCCAGGTCTGACCGGGGCTGTTTTCAAATTACCAGGGCTGTTTTGTAATGACCGGGGCTGTCTTGTAATGACCAGGGCTGTCTTGTGGTAATTATGGGGGCTGTCTTGTAATGATTAGGGCTGTCTTGTAATGACCGAGGTTGTCTTGTATAAATGACTGGGACTGTCTTGTAATGACTGGGGTTATCTTTTATAAATGACTGGGACTGTCTTGTAATGACTGGGGTTGTCTTATAATGACCGGGGCTGTTTTGCAAAGAATGGGGCGGTCTTGTAATGATCGCGGCTGTTTTGAAATAACTGGGGCTGTCTTGTAATGAATGCGGCTGTCTTGTAATGATCGGGGCTGTCTTGTAATGGCAAAGGCTGTCTTGTAATGATTAGGGTTGTCTCGTAATGACCGAGGTTGTCTTATGATAACAAGGGCTGTCTTGTAATGACCGGGGTTGTCTTG
Source organism: Escarpia spicata (assembly GCA_963995525.1). Classification (NCBI taxonomy): domain Eukaryota; kingdom Metazoa; phylum Annelida; class Polychaeta; order Sabellida; family Siboglinidae; genus Escarpia; species Escarpia spicata. The sequence goes on along the minus strand of OZ023214.1, from coordinate 38,767,119 downwards.
TATTGACTGGGGCTGTCTTGTAATGATTAGTGTTGTCTTGTAATGACCAGGGCTGTCTTGTAATGGCTGGGACTGTCTCGTAATGACCATAGCTGTCTTGTAATGACCAGGGCTGTCTTATAATGACCATTGCTGTCTTGTAATGTCTGTGGCTGTCTTGCAATATCCAGGGCTGTCTTGTAATGACCAGGGCTGTATTGTAACAGTAATATCCATGGCTGTCTTGTAATTACCAGTGCTGTCTTGTATTGTCCATGGCTATCTTGTAATGACCATGGCTGTCTTGTAATGGCGCAATACGGTTAGATGGTGTGAATTTCAGTGCGACAGAAACGACTCTTATAATGACCAGAGCTGTCTTGCAGGTGTTGGTGATAGGTGGAGGGGATGGAGGGGTAGTACGTGAACTGACACGCCACCCAGCGGTCAAAGAAGTGACCATGTGTGAAATAGACGAGGTATGTAGAACATAATTAGTCATCAGTTCGTGTTTGTTTACAAATGTGTTGTAATTAAAACTCTCTAAATTGATTTAGCCGATGTCCAGTTGAGTTTATGGAATACTAATCCGAAGTAATGCACATATTTAAGCGAAGTCAGTTTAGCAAAAGAATGCATACCAGGTACCTGGTATATAGAATTGCAAACAACTGTTCAAAGTTACGTATTCATTATCACATTTTCAAAACGTATCAAATGATTATTTTGTAAAACCACGACTCAGGATATATATACTGTATATATTTGTGTATGTAATGCACTTTGGCACCTTACGAAGGACCAGGTTGCTTGGTTTCAGACTTAACCATGAAAACGACCACCTATAGCCACTTACAAACTACTACTATGTATACACCTCATGTATTGTCAAGAGTTCTCTATTTTCATCGTTATACATCCCATCCTGGTCATTTGGGTATATGTTGTGTAGTTAAGCTTATTTGCAGTGCTATTTACATTGTCTTATCTACATTTCGGGGTCACTTCCATTTACCTGTGTTGTCTCATGCTATCCAATTTGAATCTACAAACCTATCTTATCAACTGCAAATTGTTGTATATCTGTATATAGATTAGAAAACATGTCTTTCTTTATTAATAATTGCAGACTGTAGTAGGGAATAGAACCCAAGTGTATACATCTTCATCTACAAGTTGCAATAGTTGAAGGGTTTTATGGCAAAATGCAATAAATGCCATTTCTGAAATGTTGTCCAAACAGGGATGAAACATTTGTTGAGCTTGTACAATACATACTGGTACTTTATACCAAAACATGACAAATCCCTGGTAAACTACATGCATAAAAAGCATTTGTTTTCAAAATGCAATAAACACCATCTGTCTTTTTTGCAAAACGCAATGTCTATTAACGCCAACGAGCACTGCCTTGCCGCCTTTCCCACTGTGTGTAGTGACTGCGCTCCCTGTTTGGATATATTGCATTTTGATAAAAAATTAATTCATATCACATTTTGTTGAGCAAATCTGTGAAAACAATTTCAGCCTCTGCTACTATTTTCTTTGATTTTTATTTCTTAATATATTCCAATTTCAAACACAAATTTTTATTTAAGCTTTCAGGATGAAGCACAAAAGTGAGTTTTTCTCAAAGCCAACAAAATGGATGTATCACGTTTTGCCCTGATGCCTTTCATTTGCATTCTGACACAGTTTGCTCGATGCTAATCAGTGTAAGACAATTTCAGTTGAAACTGTTGACATCTAACATATTTGCACTAACGTACTCTTTGACCTGTCTGATGTAGCCTATCCTGATCCAACCAGCAACTTTGAAGTGTTTCTCTCTTGTCTCAGTTTGCTTATCTCATTGCCCCACTGACTGCTGTTGGTTTAGTGGAAGCTTTATTTGATAGCATCTTTCAAGAAACTAAAGTATCTCCTCATCTCTAAGTGACTGTGAGACAAGTCTCTACATGTGACCGGTACTACACCCTGCAAAATTCATAATTCTTTACTTGATTTCAACATTGGTTGATTTGTACGTTACAACTCAAATATTGTTTGCATTGCACTCTGCGAGGTCGTTTGAAACAAATAACAGTAAAATGTTAAATTCTGGTTAATTAAAACATTTTGGTGGTCAAGAATAAGTATATTTTGTATCGTACATCATAATTTTACAATTAAAACAATCAGGGCTGGTCTGTTTCTCATTTTCTAATAATATTACAATAAATATGTTGAAGGCATTTGCTAAGTTGCGTTGATTAAGCTCGATACATTATTCGCAATTTGAATGTTGCACCTGCAAAATGTTCAGATCATAGACAAAATGTTCAAACTGTAAAGAGCCGTTATTAGTACTTATCAGCAAACACCTTTGAAGTTAGATGGTTCTCACACTCCTGAATGTAAATTGGGACGGACTATAACTGATCCAGTGAACTTCTTGCTAATAATTATCAACCACGGCTGATTTATCGAACAGACATTGCTTTAACATCTTTTCAGGAAATCATGATTTAGGAATTTTTTAATTTTACGTCCGACTTTTGCTGTTTTGTAGAAAGTGGTGGAAGTATCCAAGAAGTACTTTCCTAACCAATCGCTGGGATTCGACAGTCCAAAACTCACCCTTCACATTGGTGATGGTTTTGACTTCATGAGCAAACACGAGGGAGAATTTGATGTCATCATCACAGATTCTTCAGACCCCATAGGTAATACAGATGTCTATTTCATCTATAATTTTTCCTTAGTATTTCCATTTAGATTAATTGGAAAGGAGTTTGTAGAGGTGAACTTGACAGCAGAAAGACAACGCAATCACGTAAACGAACAGTTAACATGCGTAAAGATTATAAATTCATCAATAGTTTAGAGCATGGTAGCTAAATATGCATGTGTTATGGAATAGGTTAAATTTAATTTAATGAATACCATTGTAAATTTAATATAAGAAATATATTTAATATTATTAACTCAAAATATGTCTCTGTTCTTATTGCTTTCAGTGAATGGAACTAATTTATTCTAATGAAGACTAATGTTCACAAAAGACTTGCATACAAAGTTACACCATTACAAATTTTACAATGGGTCTGATTCTCAGCTTACTGAGATTCCAGTCTCCAATTTAGTTTATCTACCAAATGTGTTTAGATGTGTGCTAAATGAAATTAATTATTTACTTAATCTTCTGGTATATCCTGTGACTTTCCTGTCACTTGCAGGTCCAGCATCCTCCCTATTCCAGAAGTCTTACTATGAGTTAGTGAAGAAAGCATTGCGACCAGGAGGCATATCATGTTCACAAGGTAGGCAACAACATCTGGTCAGGAGGCATATCATGTTCACAAGGTAGGCAACAACATCTGGTCATGAGGCATATCATGTTCACAAGGTAGTCAACAACATCTGGTCAAGAAGCATATGTTCACAAGGTAGGCAACAACATCTGGTCATGAGGCATAATATGTTCACAAGGTAGGCAACAACATCTGGTCAGGAAACATATCATGTTCACAAGGTAGGCAACAACATCTGGTCAGGAGGCATATCATGTTCACAAGGTATGCAACAACATCTGGTCAGGAGGCATATCATGTTCACAAGGTAGGCAACAACATCTGGTCAGGAGGTATATCATGTTCACAAGGTAAACCACATCTGATCAGGAGGCATATCATGTTCATAAGCTAGGCAACAACATCTGGTCAGGAGGCATATCATGTTCACAAGGATAGGCTGCTTGTTAGGAGGCAAGGCATATGAAGTGCTTGGATTTTTTCTTTGTAAACAATCCTTGAGTTGTATTAGTTTTTATAAACTCCTCCCGACACCTAATGTTCTATCCCGTAAACCCCTCCCGACACCTCATGTTCTATCCCCGTAAACCCCTCCCAACACCTCATGTTCTATCCCCGTAAACCCCTCCCGACACCTCATGCTCTATCCCCGTAAACCCCTCCCGACAACTCATGTTTTATCCCTGTAACAGCTTCGATCATCTAGTTCTGATTTTCCTTTTTGTTCCTAGAGTCAATACTAATATTGGAACTAGGGCTTTTTCTGTTGCTGCACCAACTCTCTGGAATATGCTTCCTCTTAGTGTTAGATCAGTTAAAAATATTATACAATTTCGCCTTTAAAATCTTGCATTTCCACCTTAGCTCCCTGGCGTATTGATCCATTTGTTGACAACGTTAATATGGTGTATTGATTCTGAGATTGACTATCCCTCTTGTATTGATGCTTCCATGGATTAGGCGCAAAAAAGTTACCTTATTTTATTATTTTGATACAGGTATTGCACGTAGAGCATTGCAATTAAATGTCTCAATATATTGCGTGGAAGATTGAATGAGTGAATATGTTGATAAACAAAACTGATCCTTGAAAATCACGTCATGTACTTTATTAAAGGGAAACAAAAGGCATCCTTTTGGGTGAATATAAAAGAATAAATAAAAATGAACCATTAGCAACTACAGTGTACAATCAAGAATATTACACCAGCAGTTTAATGGAATCACCATGTTGAAGATACATCATTTATATTGCATGGACAGCGCCATTGTGGTAGAAAGCCTGACAACACCAATGCCTACTCTTCCCAGTTCACCAGTTGCAAAACTAGTTTGCGTCGCCGAATTTGTTATGGTGCTAAACTACTGACACTGTTACGTATGGTGTACTGTAGGCATTATAACACTTGCCACGAGTATAACTTTGAATCGAAGGAAATACAAGAAACCAACATATGAGCTGGTATATTCTTATACATATCGAGGAAACAGGTGCATTTGACGCATCACTGCAGCGCCACAGTCACAAAAGCTGTATGTTCTTATTGGCCGAGCATCGGGGGCATATCTCAACATGTCAGCCGCAGGGAACTGTAAGATTTCACCAGAATCTCACACTTTGAAAATAAATTCTGAGTAAATGAATGAATGAATGAATGAATGAACGTTTATTCAACAACAACAACAACAACATAATACATGCACAGTATGGTTTGCTGCTGCTGCTGCTGAAAGGACATAGCTGAAGTCATAGACTTATGTGTTGCTATGCCCTACTCGAACTATGAAAACTGAATAAATACAACAGGAATTATAAATAAATCACAAAATAATATTCACAACTCATATAATTTTATAGACTGTTTACTATAGTGCTTGTGTTACTATTTCATGGGTTTAACAAAACGTCACCTTCAATTAACAATTCACAAATATGTAGAAAGTAATGACAACTTGATTGCTTTTTTAAATTGTGTTAAACTTGGAAGCTGAGTCAATTTATTTGGTAAATTGTACCACGTTTTTATACCCTTGACGGTGATTGACAGCAGTCGGAGGGTGGTGTTTGTCTTTTTAACATAGAACAGTTTGCTTTGTCTTGTATCATGTATGTGGATAGCTGCGGTTGGTTCAAATAATGCTTGAACACGACCATTTAAAGAATGGTTGTTTGCTTTATAAAGTATGATCATAGTCTTGTATTTAACTAAATCATGAAATTTAAGCATGTTTGAGAGATGGAAAAATACAGATGTATGATCATGATAATTAAGATTATAAATAATCCGTATAGCTTTTTTCTGTAACATAAATAGTTTTCTAAGTCTAGATTGATAAGTATTTCCCCAGATCTCACAGCAATATGACATATGTGGTTCAACAAGTGAATTATATAATGTGTGTAACGCTTGACAATCAAGAACATGCCTAGTTTTATACAAAACTGCTATGTTTTTTGATACTTTTGATTCAACCATTTTTATGTGTTCTCTCCATGTTACGTTTTCGTCAATGGTTACTCCAAGGAATTTAGTATATGATACCTGCTCAATGTTTTTCCCATTCAAAACTATATTCACACCTGTTCTAGGTTGCTTTTTATTGTTGAACATTATAAAATGTGTTTTGTTCACATTAAGTGATAATTTGTTCGCTCGAAACCACAGGTCTAGTTTTTTTAGTTCGTTGTTAATAACAGTGCTTATTTCATCTGTGTTACTAGCGGAATAAAAAATTGTGTATCATCAGCAAACAAAATAATGTCAAGCAATTTTGAGACTTCACACATGTCATTTATGTACAGAATAAATAATAACGGGCCAAGGATTGAACCTTGCGGGACTCCACACTTGATTTCCTTTTGTTCCAAGTTACTGTTGTTATAGCATACATATTGTCTACGGTTGGTTAAGTAGCTTTTTATCCAGGCCAGAGCCAGACCCCTGATTCCGTAGCATTGCAATTTACTTAGCAGTATGTTGTGGTCAACAGTGTCAAAGGCTTTTTTTAGGTCGATAAAGACCCCAATCGTGCTTTGGCATTTATCCATTGCGGATGTAATTTTTTCAACAAATTCTGTTAAAGCTAGAGAAGTTGAGTGATTACTTCTGAAGCCATACTGCCCATCTGTCATGTTGATTGTAGTTGTAAGTGGTTAGATTGTATTAATTCTTAGGTGTATAGGCCCACACCCTTGCCTTTTGTTGCCCTTTAATTAACGGCTGTCACAACGTAAACACTGTCACTATCTCTTCCAGGTGAATGCATGTGGCTCCACCTGGATCTCATTGAGGAAATGATGACGTTCTGTAAGGAGATTTTTCCCGTGGTAGACTACAGCTTTGCGGCAACCCCTGCATACCCCAGTGGACAGATTGGCTTCCTTCTTTGTTGCCTCAGCCCGGTCAGTGCTCGGGATATTTATAGAACGGAATTCACTAAAGATGTTTTCCAAATATTTGTAGGTGTATTTTCTAATGAGTTAATCCTGCGCTGTTTGCATGAGTTCAAAAACAGCAATGGAAGAATATCCATCTGATAAAATGATTGAGCTTCACAAACACATTGACTTAAAGACACAAACTTCAATATTTGTTATCATAACATAACGTTATTTCATAAACTATCTTTTATGTATATCTTTTAAAACATTTTTACTGGCAAATTTTTTAAAAGTAAAACTACAATTTGTATATAATTTGACCACTTGCTGTTCATGAATAAAGACTTGCTGTTAAGCAGACAATGTAAACAAGGTGTTTGAGTCGAACTAATAAAATATATATCAGTCAAATAATATGAACAAGTAATAAATTAATAAAATTTCATGATATCTGTGACATCAAAGTTGAACATTTATGTATGATTATGTCCACATGAGCCATCCATATTCTTTATCTGCTATTTTTACATTTACCCATGACATTCACAATCACGAAACTAGACAAACCTCACATGCATGTCCTTTGATCAGTTCTACTGTAAGGTCTTCAAACAGTTTATTATGTAAATGTCCATTAATGTGGAATTCAATTCGACCTAGCATTCAAAATAAACCCAACCAAAAAAGTTTTGTAATATCATTAAAAGCAAAAGTTGTAAGAGAGTATTATCTAATGTTCTACTACGACATGTATTCTGCCAATGCTGGTGCTTGATGTCATCATAGGTTTAGGTTTGTGCTGCACATTTGAGCTTTATTATGTAATAATATGATTGTTACATTTTGCTAATACAGCAACTTAATCCACACCCTACATGTGAAATTATTGTATTGTTTTATAGTTATTTTTGGGTTGACAGAGACTAGTTATTAAATCATTTGTTAATCTTATTATTTTACTCTCATTTAATCTACTGGTTACAGCCTTAATTGGCTCAACCCAAAAGGATTAAGCATTCTCATTGTCAGGTACAGAGCAAAAGTTGTCAACAGATGGGTGGAATTGCTAAGAAGTTAAGGAGGATTTGCAGTATTAAAAAGTATTAGATGGCAGTGAAATTAAATTATATTTCTTACTGACTGAACACCAATAGGGAGTAAGTTCCACAAAGTTGGTGCTGCAATCGAAAAGGCTCTAGTTCCAGCATTCTTCTTAACTATGGGAATAAAGAGTAGATGTATAGTCTGCTGCAGACCAAAGCTGTTTAGGTTTCTCTGCTGGAGTATTTATCTATCTATCAAATTGTGGATTATTTTAACATATTTTAACAAATTTATATTATATGATATTACAATAAAAATGGTCAGATTTTGTACCTTTAAATGTTTTGAAAGTATTTTTACATAAATGCAAAACAAATTATTATTGGCCCATCGTATGAACAAATACTTTTGTTGCATTCATGCACAACAAAAACGATCTAATGTTGGTGGCACTAGACAAAACTGTTGAAGAAACGTGTTTATTTTGACTTTTCCAGGAAGCAAACCTACGTGAGCCAGTGAGAGTTCTAACGGACGACCAGATCAAGGAAATGAAACTACGCTACTACAACGCAGACATACACAGAGCAAGCTTTGTTCTACCACAGTTTGCCAAAGAGGTCAGTAGATCAGTCGAAGTAAGTAAGTCCATGTCAGTCAAGGCAATAAGAGTGGGTGGAATCAGACTCAAAACATGTTTTGGAATCGGAATTGCTATAGTGTGCATGGAATCGCAATCAAAAATGTTCGTTGGAATAGGATTTGTTGATGTGGAATCAACCCAAGGTCTGCCATAATTCCTGTCTATCCAAATGACACTATTCAACAAGTCATTATAGGCCTATTGAACATTTTGTATGAAACTATAATCGAGCTAGTGCATATATGTGTAGATGTTAACTTTTTAAACCCTTGGAAGAAAAGTAACACTTGTGTTTTTTTCAAAATTCCCAATGGGCTAAGGGTTCATGCCAGATGTGAGATGGATGTAAATCAATTGTCCATAACAATACCTATTTACGTGTGAATACTTTGTGTGTGTGTGTTCGTGCGATGTGTGTGTGTTTGTGCGATGTCTGTGTTTTGTGTGTGTGTGTGTGTGTGTGTGTGTGTGTGTGTGTGTGTGTGTGTGTGTGTGTGTGTGTGTGTGTGTGTGTGTGTGTGTGTGTGTACACATATGAATGTTTTGGGTGACTAATAGTTATATATCACATTTCAGGTGCTCGAGAAATAGGCAAATTACATAGAAGATGAAAGAGAATGGAAAGACTGAAAGACTGATGAACATTGTCAGAACTTTAGTTTCAGTCAAGTTTTTGTGATACGAACAGTGGAACCAAATAACTGTCATCAGTGACTTGAATAAAGTTAACTGTATTAAGTAATTAAGTATCGTGAGTTGAGCAAATGTTTATTATGTACAATGACTCGTTCAGTAGTGTAATTGTGAGCTGTGCGAGTAATTGTGTATTTTATTACGAAAACTAATAATAAAAAATATGGCTCCAGCAGTAGGCTGTTTTATCATGTGTGATATTTGCTGAATATATAATATTGTTAGCTGTGTATTTTGGTTGGTTCATGTCATCACATCATTGAAAACTGCATACAAATTGGAGCAGAAATTCACATTAGATAACTATATAAAATACTGTATCTTTATATAATAAAATATTTTGTATCCTATAATTGACAACAATTGTCATGATCGTCTTAATTCTCACTGTTGTCTGAACTTAATGCAGCATATTTAAAGCATCATAATATCAATTTATTATGAATTATTTAGCAACTTCACAACCATATTATGAGCACAATTTAAAGTAAATTTGTTTGGTAAAATTAATGGTGCTTGCTTACATCTGTCCGGGGTGCAACAAGTCAAGGGCAGCTATTGTTACTATTACAATATTTTGAACATAAATTCATTACTATTTAATTTCTGCTGTCGCCATCTACATGCATGCAGCCTAGGCACGACTGATAACTCGGCGCCTGGAAGGAGATAGACATACAATGCTCCAAGGTCAGCATAATAATATAAACAATGCAACCCCACTATTAAGGTCACCCTTGGGACTGGACAAAAGTGACCTGAATAGCCTAGGACTAATTTCCTATACTTTACTGTATGTGGAAACAATTTTGGACTGTTCCAGGGTAACCTTAATTGTGAGGTGGCTGTATTAGGGTATTGTTGTCCGTAGTATACCGGTACATCGTAGATACATCTTGTTGAACACTTAACAAAATATTTCAAGGCTGGACTGGACGGATGTCATACAACTTCTCGAAGAATGAGCATTAGAACATGGACCTCGATCAGATGGACAGATATTAATGACCATGTAATCATTTGACTAATTTACATAATGAGTATTAAGGTCAAAGAAACTCCCATTTCTACATTGAATGTCGTTAACAGGGGCAGCGCCTTTTAATAATAAAAGTAATGCACTATGTTCAAAGTATTTTAATTCTTACACCTGTAACGATTAATGCAATGATATTCTTATGCTCAAAATTTCATTCAAAATTATGTGTCTTTAACATAAGTGAAACTATCATTTGGATAAACGAAGATTTATACAGAATTATTCTGTATAAATGAAACAAGACATTCAGTGTGTTAAAGAAGATACTGGAGTGGATGATGCAACGATGCAGGCAGCAAAGTAATGCCAAGAAATCTGATCATGAAACTGTGAAACAGACCATGACCAGAGGCGCCAAGTGAAGGGATGAAGGAGACCACTGGAGAGGGAGTAACAAAGAGGGTGTGGAAGGGATGAAGGAGACCACTGGAGAGGGAGTAACGAGAGGGTGTGGAAGGGATGAAGGAGACCACTGGAGAGGGAGTAACAAAAAGGGTGTGGAAGGGATGAAGGAGACCACTGTAGAGGGAGTAACAAAGAGGGTGTGGAAGGCATGAAGGAGACCACTGGAGAGGGAGTAACAAGAGGGTGTGGAAGGGATGAAGGAGACCACTGGAGAGGGAGTAACAAGAGGGTGTGGAAGGGATGAAGGAGACCACTGGAGAGGGAGTAACAAGAGGGTGTGGAAGGGATGAAGGACACCACTGGAGAGGGAGTAACAAAAGGGTGTGGAAGGGATGAAGGAGACCACTGTAGAGATAGTAACAAGAGGGTGTGGAAGGGATGAAGGAGACCACTGGAGAGGGAGTAACAAAAAGGGTGTGGAAGGGGTGAAGGAGACCACTGGAGAGGGAGTAACAAAGAGGGTGTGGAAGGGACGAAGGAGACCACTGGAGAGGGAGTAAGAAGAGGGTGTGGAATGGATGAAGGAGACCACTGGAGAGGGAGTAACAAGAGGGTGTGGAAGGGATAAAGGAGACCACCGTAGAGGGAGTAACAAGAGGGTGTGGAAGGGATGAAGGAGACCACTGTAAAGGGAGTAACAAGAGGGTGTGGAAGGGATGAAAGAGACCACTGGAGAGGGAGTAACAAAGTGGGTGTGGAAGGCATGAAGGAGACCACTAGAGAGGGAGTAACAAGAGGGTGTGGAAGGGATGAAGGAGACCACTGGAGAGGGGGTAACAAGAGGGTGTGGAACGGATGAAGGAGACCACTGGAGAGGGAGTAACAAGAGGGTATGGAATGGTGGGCACAATGCTGCATATTTTTAATGAAACTTGCCATTTAATGGATTTGTAGCCTTTTTTTAGAAAATGTGCAATTGGTTCGCAAAGATTATTTGAACAGGGAAACATTTCAAGAGCTATGACCTGATTAGCTAAAATGAAGGTGATCTCCTTCCCGAATCAGAAGACGTGGTATCGCAGGATTACTGTAAGTTTCTGCGACCGACACAACTGATTAAGCTGTTGAACTTTGTGGACTCTTTATCAACAATTGGAAGATTGAATTGGTCAACGGAGACCGACTATTGGTGAAATACGAAAATCACTGAATCTTTTGATGAGATAAAACAATAGAACACGTCCACATATCGATGCATTTCTGAGCCGATGGCTATCATCTTCATAAGGCGTCATGAAGGCAACCCTAAGGTGCAGTCTGATCTTGTGAGGTTGTGGCCGTGAACATTATAGAGACAATAGACCTCTAAAAAGGTAAACCACATAAACTATATAGCAATGACGGATGATCGCGTGCCTACTGATCATGTGCCTACTGATCATGTGCCTACTGATCATGTACCTACTGATCATGCATCGTTACCTTTTGTTAATCTTTCTGATAATGAATTCTACGGTATTAATACAGATGTTATAGATAATGAATCAAATTGTGATGTAATGGAGAATATTTTTTAGACTTAAATATACCGAACACGGTATATATGTAATTATGAGACGGATGTCGATCTTGAGAATAACTATTATAATCTCATAACATCCTGTAAATACTCCACTGACCAGTATTTCAATGATGACCTAAGTATATAAAGCGAAGTTGGTCTCTCTTTGGTATACTCCAATGCCAGAAGCTTAAGCGCTAGTCTTTATAAAATTCAAGATTTTCTTAAACTGCTCACAATACATTTTGATATTATAGCTATCAGTGAACTATGGTTGAACAAAGACACCACTCCTTATTATAATCTTGATAATTATGACGCGTTTTACATAGTCAGGAATAATAAAAAGGTGGTGGTGTGGCTATTTATATTAAGAAGAAACTTAACGGGCAAATATGTGAAACTAAGTTGATGGTAGTTGTCAGTGTACTTGAAAGCATAACTGTTAAATTTAGAATTAACTGAACAAAACTGCATCAGTGAGTTGTGTACACAGGTGCCCTGGCTCCAATTTAATAAGTTTTAATAACACAATAGAACATTTGTTTAACTGTGTATGTAACAAAGACGCGTTATTGATATGTGGTGATTTCAATATACATTTTTTTAAATGTGAGTGTCATATTGGGACGAAACAATTTATTGATTTAATTTATAGTCTTGGTCTCTACCATTTAACTAAGACCAAGTAGAATTACTTTTACCACTGCAACTTTAATAGACAATATTTTTACTCCTGAATTTCAATACAAAATTGACAGTGGACTGTTAGTAAATGACATTAGTGATCCTCTCCCTATATTTGCTTTGTGCAAATGTAATTTTAAATGATATAAGTAATTCTTCAAACAAATACAAACATCAGATTAGCGATGAAAACAGCAACGCATTGAAAACTTACTTAACCAAACTTTCCTGAAATACTGTTATAAATAACGAAGATGTTAATCTAGCATATGACTACTTTCTACATACTTTTACAAAAATATACAATAAACACTGTCCACTTAGTAGCTAAAGTAGCTAAGTTGAATTTGAAAAATGCCTGGTTTACCAAAGGTCTAAAAAATGCATGTATAAAAAACTACATTATTAAAAATATTTTTATCATGTAGATCAATTAATTCAGAAACCAGGTATAAAACCTATAAAAAATATATTAACTAGTATTCTAAGATCTACTAAAAACAGTATGTTAACAGTCTTTTTGAACAGAAAAGAAATGATATTGCTAGCACTTGGAAAATATTAAAAAATCTAATGGGAACATCTCATTCAGGGAATCACTGCCCAGACCATCTTGTTGATAATGGTGTAACTGCTAGTAATCAAAAGGATATGGCAGATATGTTAAACAATTTTTTTATTAAAATTGGCCCCAAATTATCAACAGATAAAACTGTACCAGTAATGTTTCAATTTATGACTATTATAAAAATAGAAATAAACACAATTTATTTCTAACTGCTAACAGCTTATGAAGAGGAGGTTATTGGAGTTGTAAAAGGACGGGAAAGTAAAACATAAACTGATTATGAAGATATAAGTCGGATTTGATCAAAAAAGTTGTTAATTGTATGGCAGATCCTACTACTTGCATGTGTAACCAGCACTGGAATATTCCCAGAAAAAATGAAAAGTTGTTCCACTCTTCAAGTCATAGGGATAAGTATGCCTACACTAACTACAGGTAATTGTTACCACGATTCTCAAAAATTCTAGAACAGTTATTTAGTCCTCGCTTGCTGGCTCCCCTTGACGGCCTTATCCCTATCAACAAGGCCTAGTCCTCCTCCTCCACTCCATGTGATCTAGGGCCATATCCACTGTAACACCTACGTCCCTCATGTCCTCTTTGATTTGTTGTTTCTATGTCTTCCTTGGGCGTCCTCGTCTTCTAACACCTGGTAGCGCTAAGCTCATCATACTGCGGATGTCGTTCTCATCTCGTCGTTGCACATGGCCAAACCATTGCAGGCGACCACTTCGCATGACCTTGTCGATTGGCACCTTCAATATTTCTTCATTTCCGATGTGATCCAACCTTGATACTCCGAGGATCCCGCGAAGCATCCTCATCTCTGTGGTGGCAACTTTCCTCTTGTATTCAGTTCTCGCTTAGTTTTATTACTAAACACAGTTTGTTAAACCCAAGTGAATATGGATTTCAAGTTATGTCAATACGTCATGCATTAGTAGATCTAATTGACGGAATAAGTAAATCTTTAGATACAAAAAAATGCTGTAGGTGTTATCGTAGATTTTTAAAAAGCATTTGATAAGGTTGATCACCAATTATTATATAAAAAATTGAATGCCCTGGTACCCGCGGAGTGGCATGTAAGTGGTTAAACAGTTATCTATAAAACAGAAGACAATTTGTGTAAATTGACAAATGTAAGTCTGTTGTAAGCAATATGTGCAACATATCTAAATGCAACATACCTAAGTGCAACATACCTAAGTGCAACATATCTAAGTGTAACATACCTAAGTGCAACATATATAAGTGCAACATATCTAAGTGCAACATACCTAAGTGCAACATATGTAAGTGCAACATATGTAAGTGCAACATATGTAAGTGCAACATATGTAAGTGCAACATATGTAAGTGCAACATATGTAAGTGCAACATACCTAAGTGCAACATATCTAAGTGCAACATACCTAAGTGCAACATACCTAAGTGCAACATATCTAAGTGCAACATACCTAAATGCAACATATCTCAGTGCAACATACCTAAGTGCAACATACCTACATGCAACATATCTAAGTGCAACATACCTAAGTACAACATATCTAAGTGCAACATATCTAAGTGCAACATACCAAAGTGCAACATACCTAAGTGCAACATATCTAAGTGCAACATATCTAAGTGCAACATATGTAAGTGCAACATATCTAAGTGCAACGTATCTAAGTGCATATCTAAGTGCAATATATGTAAGTGCAACATATCTAAGTGCAACATACCTAAGTGCAACATATCTAAGTGCAACATACCTAAATACATATCTAAGCGCAACATATGTAAGTGCAACATATCTAAGCGCAACATATGTAAGTGCAACATATCTAAGTGCAACATACCTATGTGCAACATACCTAAGTGCAACACAGCTAAGTGCAACATACCTAAATGCATATCTAAGTGCAACATATGTAAGTGCAACATATCTATGTGCAACATATCTAAGTGCAACATATCTAAGTGCAACATATCTAAGTGCAACATATGTAAGTGCAACATACCTACGTGCAACATATCTAAGTGCAACATATCTAAGAGCAACATATGTAAGTGCAACATATCTAAGTGCAACATACCTAAGTGCAACATACCTAAGTGCAACATATCTAAGTGCAACATACCTACGTGCAACATACCTACGTGCAACATATCTAAGTGCAACATATCTAAGTGCAGCACATCTGAGTGCAACATATCTAAGCTTGTAAAATATCTTCTCTTTGCAGATGACACAAACATTGTTTGTGCAGACAGCGATATCAAAAGACCGAAGGATACACTGTATAGCGTACTGGACAAAATGTCTACTTGGTTTGCAGTAAATAGGTTAACATGAATATATATCTAAGTGCAACGTATCTAAGTGCATATCTAAGTGCAATATATGTAAGTGCAACATATCTAAGTGCAACATACCTAAGTGCAACATATCTAAGTGCAACATACCTAAATACATATCTAAGCGCAACATATGTAAGTGCAACATATCTAAGCGCAACATATGTAAGTGCAACATATCTAAGTGCAACATACCTATGTGCAACATACCTAACTGCAACATATCTAAGTGCAACATACCTAAATGCATATCTAAGTGCAACATATGTAAGTGCAACATATGTAAGTGCAACATATCTATGTGCAACATATCTAAGTGCAACATATCTAAGTGCAACATATCTAAGTGCAACATATGTAAGTGTAACATACCTACGTGCAACATATCTAAGTGCAACATATCTAAGAGCAACATATCTAAGTGCAACATATCTAAGTGCAACATATCTAAGTGCAACATACCTAAGTGCAACATACCTAAGTGCAACATATCTAAGTGCAACATACCTACGTGCAACATACCTACGTGCAACATATCTACGTGCAACATATCTAAGTGCAACATATCTAAGTGCAACACATCTGAGTGCAACATATTTAAGTGCAACATACCTAAATGCATAGCTAAGTGCAA
The DNA here is from genome assembly GCA_963995525.1 of Escarpia spicata. Classification (NCBI taxonomy): domain Eukaryota; kingdom Metazoa; phylum Annelida; class Polychaeta; order Sabellida; family Siboglinidae; genus Escarpia; species Escarpia spicata. The sequence goes on along the minus strand of OZ023214.1, from coordinate 38,750,908 downwards.
CATATCTATGTGCAACATACCTAAATGCATATCTAAGTGCAACATATCTAAGTGCAACATACCTAAGTGCAACATACCTACGTGCAAAATACCTAAGTGCAACATATCTAAGTGCAACATACCTAAGTGCAACATATCTAAGTGCAACACATCTAAGTGCAACATATCTAAGTGCAACACATCTAAGTGCAACACATCTAAGTGCAACACATCTAAGTGCAACACATATAAGTGCAACATATCTAAGTGCAACATATCTAAGCTTGTAAAATATCTTCTCTTTGCAGATGACACAAACATTGTTTGTGCAGACAGCGATATCAAAAGACCGAGGGATACACTGTATAGCGTACTGGACAAAATGTCTACTTGGTTTGCAGTAAATAGGTTAACATGAAACATATTCAAAACCAATTACGTCATTCGGAAATAGTATGCTTAGTAGGGATGTCGTTATAAATATATATAAGGAATGTTAATATCGAAAGAGTAAGAGTTGTAAAAGTGTTGGGTGTGTATGGTGAGGGCTTACTTAGTTGGAATGTTCATATTAAATAGATAAAATCAAAGCTTTCCAAAAGTACAGCTACAATGCGTAGATGTAGTCATTTCCTTAATGTATTGAATTATGCCATCTAATATGTGATGACCTATGTATCTTGCATCACAATAAGTACATTGAGAATGTAGTCAATATGTACTGATTCTAGTGTGTGAAAAAGGAAAAAAGTACATGTGTTTGAAACCTAATACTTTTACCTTAATATAATTGTCAGGGGTAAACTTACATAAAAGTCACTAACTTCATGTTTACCCCCTTCAAACATTGTATATGCATTTATGTATATATATGGTATTTTGTAGATATGATTATATTGCATCGAATATATAGATGTGTATGTGATTATGTATATTTATATATGTCTGGTTGTCTTGTATTGTGTCATGCAGCCAATGTTTGAATAAACCAATCAATCACAATAGAAAATGTATAACTCAGTTTAATAATTAATGAACACAAAATAAATTGATGTTTCACTAGATTCATCACTCAGGCAAACTGTCTACTAAATCAAGTTTAGGAGTGTCTATTGCGCATACTGAACACATCTGCAGTTTCGTGGATTGTTTTGTGTGTGTGACCATGACTTGTGGGTCACCAGATCATCTCCTCACGATAACCTTGACCTATGGGTCACCAGGTCGTCTCATGATGACCTTGACCTGTGGGTCATCTCCTCATGATGACCTTGACATGTGGGTCACCAGGTCATCTCCTCACGATAACCTTGACCTGTGGGTCACCAGGTTGTCTCATGATGACCTTGACATGTGGGTCATCTCATCATGATGACCTTGACCTGTGGGTCACCAGGTCGTCTCGTCGTCAGCCGCGGCGACACATTGCGCGATGTGATGGTCAATGTCCACCTGGCCCATTCTGTAAACACAACACAAAGTTATTAAAACACACCGTCTTCCTGACATTAATACATCATGCACACACCTTTTTTATTTTTCCAATCTATGCTCGGAATAACTTTCCATAGTGAGGACACATAACCAGAATGTGGTGAGGGTGGATTTGTAGATTACCAACTGCTCTAATCTTCTTTGTATCAAGCTCTTTGGCTACAGGGCTTATGGTTGTTAGTCTGTCAATTTGTAGATTACCAATTGCTCTAATCTTCTTTGTATCAAGCTCTTTGGCTACAGGGCTTATGGTTGTTAGTCTGTCAATTTGTAGATTACCAATTGCTCTAATCTTCTTTGTATCAAGCTCTTTGGCTACAGGGCTTATGGTTGTTAGTCTGTCGATTTGTAGATTACCAATTGCTCTAATCTTCTTTGTATCAAGCTCTTTGGCTACAGGGCTTATGGTTTTTAGTCTGTCGATTTGTAGATTACCAATTGCTCTAATCTTCTTTGTATCAAGCTCTTTGGCTACAGGGCTTATAGTTGTTAGTCTGTCGATTTGTAGATTACCAACTGCTCTAATCTTCTTTGTATCAAGCTCTTTGGCTACAGGGCTTATGGTTGTTAGTCTGTCGATTTGTAGATTACCAATTGCTCTAATCTTCTTTGTATCAAGCTCTTTGGCTACAGGGCTTATGGTTGTTAGTCTGTCGATTTGTAGATTACCAATTGCTCTAATCTTCTTTGTATCAAGCTCTTTGGCTACAGGGCTTATGGTTGTTAGTCTGTCGATTTGTAGATTACCAATTGCTCTAATCTTCTTTGTATCAAGCTCTTTGGCTACAGGGCTTATGGTTGTTAGTCTGTCAATTTGTAGATTACCAATTGCTCTAATCTTCTTTGTATCAAGCTCTTTGGCTACAGGGCTTATGGTTGTTAGTCTGTCGATTTGTAGATTACCAATTGCTCTAATCTTCTTTGTATCACGCTCTTTGGCTACAGGGCTTATGGTTTTTAGTCTGTCGATTTGTAGATTACCAATTGCTCTAATCTTCTTTGTATCAAGCTCTTTGGCTACAGGGCTTATGGTTGTTAGTCTGTCGATTTGTAGATTACCAACTGCTCTAATCTTCTTTGTATCAAGCTCTTTGGCTACAGGGCTTATGGTTGTTAGTCTGTTGATTTGTAGATTAACCAACTGCTCTAATCTTCTTTGTATCAAGCTCTTTGGCTACAGGGCTTATGGTTGTTAGTCGGTTGATTTCAAATGATATTGTTCCTTTTTGTGTGGTCGATCACCAGCTGGTGCATGATAGAGCCTTGGAACCCAGGTGTTCATGTTCATTTCACATCTTTTTTATGTGGATTTGATGATAAATATATTAAGTGTGACAAACGTTACCTTTGTAGCTGCTTGCTGTCAAATATCTATGTTAATTTATTATAGTAAAAAGGAAATCTGATTGGCTGCCACTGGCATGGTGACAAATGCAGTTTTTAAGTTACTGCTGTAAGCCATTGTCATAGTTATTGTTTAAGATGGAGAAGACTTCATCACTTAGTGAGGTAAGCAGCTATGCCACCTTTAGGCACCATTCAAGCTAATAATTTTTTTATTCAAAGTCTTGTACTCACTCCTGTGGAAACTCTTCAGAACACAATGGACAGTTTGTGAGTAAGTCTTCTTGGGTACAACTTCCTGGGTTTAGCTCACATCTACTACTAGCACCACTAAAGTTACTGGAGTAGACCTCTTGCTGTTCTCTCATACTTGATTCTGCTGGTTTCTTTAGTGTCTGATTGCTTGTTCTTATCAGAGCAAGTTTTGTGTCTCCCTGTGAAAACAGGTTCGGTAAATTATTGTCCTTCAAGGTAGATGATTTGCCAACCGCCGAGTAGTTTGTGCCTGCCATTTTGCAGCTGTGAGATTCACCTATTTGACTAGTAGTTGACTTAGCAACATTGTGCCGATCTGCTCTGTAAGGTGTAAACGTATGTACAGTCCTAGTCTTGCTGGTCGATGGATGAGTTGTCTTGTGGTTAACTGAATCAGCAGTCTTGTAATTGGACACTTCAGCAATCCTACAAACAGCTGCGTTTGTGTCCCTGTCGATTTGTGATTTGTACTGCTTGACAGCCAAAGTAACATTACTGTCTCTTGCTAGTGCGTTGGCCTCATCACTCGCACCACTGACACACTGTAACGCTGTCTTCATCATGTCCTGCCTGGCTGCCGAGATAAGGTTCCTCATCCTGAGACGGGAGACACTGAGACGTGGAAGAGGTGATATGTGGGTTGGTGAGGTCTCTGTTGCTTGGGTCTGGACAGCCGTGGTGACTCGTGGTGGTCCCTACAATGACACAGTATATCACTTGTTGGCTACACGATGGTATGTGATAAGACAAGATAATTTTTGGGTCTCCTTAATTGTCGGTGCAACGACATGGGATAATTGATTGGGTCCACAATTGTATGTAGAAATAACACCGGGGCATTTGTCTTGATACAATTATCTGTGCATTGACACTGTTTGGGTCCATTTGTAGCGTACACAACTTTCTGGTGGAGAAAATCAAGATTCGATACCAATTTGGAAATGTGTACATAACGAACTAACATATCTCTCTTTTAATAAGTTTTATATCTTTAATCACGTCAATAAAAAAACTGTAGAGTCCGCTGTTGTGTTGCTATGTTTTGTGTAACATAACTATTCTGCAGTGATCTATTGCACACGCGTTCCTAATGTCCTAATAAATCAAATACCCACACAGTGGTGCCACCCTAGGAATAGCTGCCCACTCTATTTAGACCATTGTAAAAAAATTATATCTCGGTAACTCTAAATAACTTAGACCATTGAAAAAAGTGAATATTTCGGTAAATCTAAATAACTATTGTTGTGTTTTCTGAAATACACTGCCAATTAGTAGATCAGAGGTCAATGGTCGAAAGAAGTGACTGGCCACAGAAAGAGGTGAGTGAACCTCAGAGGAGGTGCATTTATGATATTCCAACATTAATAACTCAACATATTAACATAGTAATACATTTTATGGGCTAAATTAACTGAGAAGTATTTCAAGTATTCCAGTACAACTTTACCATCAGCAGTAGTTACCTGGTAGGCTGGAAGAGGACACAATTGCTGAGGAATTTCATCTTGGAACCGTTCAATGAGTGCGCAGATTTGGAGAAGACCCGCATTACTGACTGTTGAAACAGCGGCATCTTTTTGACTGGAAAACATAAAAATCACCTTAAGACAACTGTTGTGTCAGGAAATTTATACTAAATTTATTAAAATTGATAATGTGTAATTCTATGAAAAAAAATACTGCTGTATGTAGAAGGCACAGATATATTTAAACTTTAGGAATTGTATTAAGAAATTGTTGATGGTTTTGTGAAATAGTTACATAATGCAATATTATAATAAACAGCTTATTAAGATTAAATCAGTACTTCTGAGTAAGAGTTTATTTCTGTTTACAGGTTTTATCTACCAGGGTAATCAACGTGACATATCAAGAGGTTGGACGTTACTCAATATTACTCATCAGAGTTGACGTTATAACTTTTCACAAACATTTCAAAATCTTAACATGGGTGGGAATCTGTCTTTGCCCAGTCACTAGCTTAGACTTTTTGACTTGACTCACTTGAGCCCTATAGTGGCTGGTGTGAGTTGCCCATTATAGTGACTTGTGACCTGAATTTGGTAAGCCATAATTTGACCTGGAGTATTAAATGTTGATATTGCAAAGTGTTCGCTGGACTGAGAAAGATGGGGAATAAGCAGCCAAATGTGTCAGATTCTGTCCAGTAACAATCCATACACATATGGATACATTTATGTGACTCATACGATCATGAACATTTTACAGGGATATCAGCAAGATTCATGATTTGCGTAGCTTGGCAGTGAGTGTTCGTGGTGCCAGCTACCAGGGTACCTATGGAGGGTTTTTCCATGGTGGTACATTATTATTATACAATGACACAGAACATGTTTTGGAGATGCTATGTTCTCCAATTTGTTCTCTTGAAAAGTGTAATCACAAATCACCTCAGTCTGCAGTATCGTACAGAAAGTAATTACAGAATACAAACTACATGATATAGTGCATAACAATACTAATTATTATTACATATGACTGATTAAATAAATTGACCTATCCATCACATGACCTGTTGCCTAACATTAACAATATGTCCATCAAGCCGCTGAATGTCTATATATATATATAGAGAGAGAGAGAGCTACACGTGCTCGCCATTCAATTCTCATGACTTTACGGATATTTTGCCTAGCAACAGATCACGTGATGGATAGGTCAATTATCATAAATAATATTCATAATGAATAAGTTGAGAATTATCAATGTTATCAGAACTATAGTCCACTATTACACAGGAAGTACAAACACCATGTGTGAAATGTGATTTGACTTTTAATTTTTAGTGGACTTGATACTGTGACTTGCCAACAACTTTGGTTTAGAAGTCGTCAAAAATGTTCATCAACTTGATCAAGTTGGAAGAAATGAAATAACACAATTTTCTTAGTACACAACTAAAACTAGGCATTTTTTGATTGTGAGTCGAGTCGTTTGACGGTAAAGGTATTGAAAGGATTGTTCTTGGTCATCATGTTATAAATAAATAAACGTGTCAATACAATTTTCCATACACATTCTAGCATTTCTGCACAGCCAATGCTTGGCCCAAGCTAATAAAAGTACCACCTTTTATCGCTCAGCCTCTCGCGACTGTCTTCAACAACGATGTCACCCGCATCTACTTTAATCAGATCTGTTTTGGACGGGGGTATATTGCATTCGAAGGGGGTGTATTCGTTGTCGACTGGACCATTTTTGTTTGCCTTTGCGTTCTTTAAACTAAGTTTTCTCTTCTTTGTCTCTACACCACTGCCCTGCATTGTGTCGACACCTGACGATTAAATAAAAACTACATTCAATGCACGTTTGAGAACAGATCATGTTTGTAAAAGTGCTTACAGGGGTCAGCATACCGTTAGTTTTCCCACTGGCGACCATGTTAACGTTTTCTCTAATTATAAGAAAACGTGACCTACACAATTTCTTAAACTTCTCACCTGCTGTTATTATCATCTCATTCAGATGCTGGTCGAGTTTAGTCAACATTTAATATTTCTAGCTCTCATAAAATGCCTGTATGTGTGACACCCGTCAATATTTACGAATGGAGGCAGTAATCCGGCTAAAGGGTCAACTAGCCAAATTGCTGCCAAATATCCTTCCGCTTAATAAAATCAGCAAAAAAATATACAATTTTATTGTCAACAACTTCTACAATCACACCTGGAAATCTGACTAATCAAATACATGTCAGAGAAGGTGAATTTTGTATATTAAAACAAATTCTCAACAATACACTGCATTTTTTATTGTCTGTAACCAAACAGGAAGTCTAACTGTGTCATAATCCCTACAACGGTACCGCGATGTTCTTAGATCAGCTGTCATGTGATCACTAACACCGTCATGGCAACACAGAGCAGCCCACAATGACGCTGATAAAGGGACCTCGAAGGTGCCGAAAGCTCCGTCGAAGGAGAACCCAGGATTTCACGAGATAACTGTTATTTCTCAAACCGGATCCACCCATTTGAAAGTATGCCATGCTATAGCGTATTAAATATCATGGTGTTTTGGCGGAGGCAAATAAAAAAGTTAGTTCTTATATAGCGCAATATCCAGTTCTCAAAGCGCTTTACACTTTACTCCCTGGCAGGCCTGTTCAATCGAATACCACCATCTCGACGTTTATTGGTAATTTTTAGCCACGCTACAATTAATGCGCGAAGACTCCGTACACAAATATCACCCACTGTCTTTAGCCAGGTACTCATTCATACAGCTGAGTGAACTGGACCAACGGTATATTTTTTAAGGGCAGAACCAACTTGCATGCTGAAATATAAATGTATCCTTACGATACAAACCTTGCTTACAAATTTTATACGCTTGGGATCGTGTGATTACGAATTTGCTGATACTGGTATTGCACTGATCGACATAGCATCATTATACATACCCGGACACAAATATGCATGCACGCTCACCCAAAAGCCCGCACGCACAACACAGTTTAATGCCACCCAACTAAAGAAAATTCATTTGGCAAAGTTGACAACGAAGACTCTGGCTAGTTGAGTGTTCAAGTTTATTGGTGTGGCCCGCCTTTTCAAGATAACTGCACTTTTTATTAAACATACTGAAACAATTGACATGATCAGTAGATAATTATATTTGTTCATTTATTTACAATATCATACACTCATGACTCAATATATGATACATATTGTAACATATATAACATATACGCGTATATACACACATACAACTTATTGACCTAATATAACTTGTCGACCCAAACCCATAAATTACACTGCACATTAAACGGTCTAATATAATTATTACAATATTATCACAGAAACCACGTGACACGATTTATTAAGTCCTTTACCAAGCAGTAGCAAGTCTTGCCAGTATGTCAACATACACATGCACACAGGCACGCACGCACAAGCGAGTGACATACACATGCCATTTATATATATATATATATTATATATATGCATATTCAAGCCTGGACACAGCGGGTACAATATCTTGTCATTAATGTAAAAATACTAAAATCGTAGTATAAATTTGCCATTATTCTTACAATTATGATCATCTACTCTTGATAACGCCACTAATGAATAACGCTGAGAGTGTATGATATGTCCCGCCAATCCGTGGCTGGCCCGATCTCGATCGTCACTTCCGTCAGCGCACGCGTATCTGAAGCAGGCAGAATGAGATCATCGTGGCGCAGACTGTAGTCACGTGATAGGACGCCCATGGGGACAAACCATATGCCGAAGTAATGGTCGTTCAGCCACAGTTTTGCTTTCTCGCTCCACGATCCTGGCGGTAGCGAGTGGAACTCCCGACGTAAGAGGGCGCCACGATTCGGTGCCGTCAATTTCAATGTAAACCTATATGATAAATGTTATATCATTTAAATGTACTGGTTGAACTGATACGAAACGACTGAACCGAAGTTAGTTGACCGTTATATTAATTAGTGCAATACACATTTATGCAGGACGAGATAAAGTTAGACAAACTTTAAACGTCATCATACACATCAGAAATCCACTTTTGAAATCCTATTCGACATGCCAAAATCGGCTTCAGATGATTAAACATTATTATGGTACACATTATGCAATTAATTCGCAGGTTTAACTTTATTATGATGTTAAGAGGCTGTCTGTGGAGGGTGGCTTGTAAACACTTCTAAGTTCGGTGACATAAAGCCACCGGGATATGAAACTATCAACACGTTACTGATTTAAATAATAGTTTACCTTTCACCATGTGTTGATAAATAAAAACAGCGAATTCCTGTAAATGTTTGCAACCAACACGTAATTAATTTATCTTAAAGGCAAAACCTGTAGCATTGCATGTAACACTGACATCCGTAGGTGTTATTTACCTGAAACTGTCTCCAGGGTAGAACACGCGCCCGGTGCGATTGAATGTCTCATCAGAGTTGACCGCCGCTAGGTACCGCTTCCGGTGAACTTGAAACGTCATTCCGGATTCTGACTTTGATTTGCGCAGTATCTTAAACCGATGGGCCGATTCAGACACTTCGTCACCGAGCGTAAAGATGTCTGTCCGCGTGACACCAGGTGTCGCCCTGGCATAGTATAGCACCATGTGACTGAGCGACGCCATCCCGCTGCGCAGGCGCGCCTTGTGCTTGTCGTAACTGATAGGTCGCGTCGGCCTATGGAACCGAGTTCCAGTTCCCTCCATCACGAACTGGATCTGACTGCGGAAGTGGATTGGGTCGAGCACGTGCAGCCGGTAACAGTGCCACGTGAGCGGCTCGGCCCGTTTCGGCGCGGAGTGATACACGCCGACAAACGAGTACGTCGTGTTTTCTGCTTCGGCGAACCCGTGCGCGTAACTGAAGTAGTCCTCGAGACCGGTGCCGAGCACGGTCGCCGACCGCGCGCCGTCCACGTACACGACAGCGTCCGCCTGCAGCGCCGCCCAGCGGGCTGACAGAGGTACGTTGCGCACGGCACGCAAGTTGTCGACGTCAAGAAAGAGCGCGACGACGCTGCCCCAGCTGTTATTGACGGCGAGCACGTTACGCCACCCGCTCACGTCATCCGTGTAGTACGTCTTGATGGCGTGGAAGTAAGCCGTACTCTCCTCCTCGTAGTAGTTTCCTACCACAGAAAACTGCGCGCACATCAGCTGCGGTCTCGCGCCACGCGCCGAACTCACGTAGAATCTCGCGGACCGCCAGAAAGGCATCGGGAAGTAGAGGTACCCGGTGATGGCCGTGGCGGGAAGGTCGAGACGGGCGTTACCGTAGACGCAGAATTTCCGGCCGCGCCCTACCGCCGCGCCGATGAACTCGTTCAGCGACGCCGTCGCTCCAAACAGCGACCCGAGAGGCACGTGGTCTATCTGCGGCTGCGCACTGTCGTCGAAGTAAGCGGTCAGCAGGAGGTTTGTCCAGTCTGGCAGCAGCAGGCCGGTGACGTTGTCGAAGACGCGCATCTTGAGGGTGGAGATAACACCCGGACCGCGGTGCTCGTACACAAGCACATCGTCCCGTCCGCCCGCCAACTCCAAGCACCTAGTCATATAAGAATTACAATTAGTTTCCTTTTGCAATCATAACACTGGATAAAAGTCATAGTACAAAGCGATTCGTGTGTTCATGGGGTGGCATTGTGTCTTTTTGACTGACTATCAGTAAGGATTATTGTTGGTACATGTTCTTTATTAACAGAACAAACGTGTGCATGTGGTGTGTGTGTGTGTGGTGTGTGTGTGTGTGTGTGTGTGTGTGTGTGTGTGTGTGTGTGTGTGTGTGTGTGTGTGTGTGTGTGTGTGTGTGTGTGTGTGTGTGTGTGTGTGTGTGTGTGGGATGTGTGGTGTGTGTGATGTGTGTGGTGTGTGTGGTGTGTGTGTGGTGTGTGGTGGGTGGTGTGTGGTGTGTGGTGTGTGGTGTGTGGTGTGTGTACGTATGTACATGCGAAAATCATTTCACGAAGGATTACCAGAACAGTACCTCAGCAGACAGCGTCCCCCTCGGTCCGGGCCGTGTTCACTCGGCTGTCGCAGTAAATGGACGGCGTCGTTGAGCACGCTCTCGTGTTCCTGTCGTGATGTCACGCTACGCGCCGTCTGCGCGAACGACTCGACGCGGGTGCCGACGGGATACTTATGCCGCGAGACGGCGCTGTAGACGTGCACGGGACACAGCAAGTCATCGCGACTGCAGTTGACGGTCACGTTGAAGAGATTCGGCGGTAGATTCTCGCGATGTTTGTACGTGACGCGCGCATACGTCTCGTAGCAAATCGGCACGTACGTTCCGATGCCCGACACAGGTTTCGCGCGGCGAGTGTTGATTGGATACAAGAACGGCCAATCGTTAGCCTCCATCAGCTGCTGCACGGAGTAGCGGAAGTCGGCACCGTCGATGGTGAACAGAAGAAACGAATATTTCAAGTCGGCACTAGTCATGCGCCGTAGGACATCGTAGTCGGTTGGCAGCGACGGGAAAAGGTAAGTTCGGAACATGCATCCGGGACCGAAGTCCTCGTACAGAACCACGCTGTCTTCGCCGTAACGCACATGGAATGTGAAGTCTGGTGCCAGCGGGTAGCTCGTATCCCGGTTCGCTGACGTCACTTCCGTGTACAGTATCAACGACTTCCGCTTCGGCAGGTGGAAGAAAGACAGTATGCCTAGATTGGGGATCGTCATCTCTGAAATTGCATGTGATAGTTTGCGAACGGTGACGTCATTGTCGGCCATTAACTCTTGTAACTGCTTTTGACTGATGTTGGTTGGGGCAAAGCTACTCCAGACCGAGTGGATGGAGAGGTCGTTAGCAGTCCGGTACAGGAAGATCGTCATACACAGCCACATCATGGACGCCAACACCGAGGCTCGGTACAGGGTCTTTACCCGGAACCACGAGTTGACTATCATCGTCCGCTTCGCCAGTAATGACGCCATCGTTCAGTCTTCAACATCTCATTTTTATCCAGCACAGTCTTCCCTTTAGACGCACATTGTCATCAGTGAGCAGGGCAACGTACCTGAAATGTAAAACGACATCTGTAGGATCAGTGTAGTGTAGGTTACCTCGGGTCGGGGACGGTTGTCACAGTTTTAGTTTTTTCCCAACTTAAACAAAAAAACAGCTATAATTTTCAATTCTAGAATGGAATTGACCCCATGCCTGCATCACACAAAAGTATATTTCTTGAAGTGACACTTATTGTGCGAATGGGTTTACTGTTTTATAATGTAGTGTTACTACTGTTAGCCATTTGATAGCTAACGATCGGTTTTATTCGACAAGACAATCCCTTCAAACATATACCTACAACTAAATACTAATGGTTACTTGAGAAACATCTCAAAATGGTATATATGCTTATGGCTACGTCACGTCATGAAAACAACGTGAACATGTCGCCATACTACTGCCACCGGCCATAGCCATATGCACGTATGCAGTCACAAAAGTAAACATCTACCTGTGTCCTTACCGCCTATGGCTATGCCTATGCCCGCATAGCCTATGGTATGGGGGAGTATGGATATACTGTGTCCATGACTAGGTCATGTTCATCGTCATGCACCGCGGTCATGGATTTGGCACTCATAGGTGATCTAAGTTCATCTAAGTCCAATGGCAACGCACAGTCACATTCACGGCCTGGCTCAAGCTTGAAAGCTACGCCTACGAAGAAGGCTGTGAGTGTGACTCTGAGTGTGACTGTGACTGTGTCTGTGAGAGCGAGGCCGAGGCCGATGGTGTCAATACAAACTTGTAAACAGATGAGACGTGTGAACGATTTTTAAAGAAATTGCAAAATACAACTGATGTATTATGGTAAACAATCCACACCAAAGATAAATAATACCTAACAGGATAATGCGACAGTGTCACCTAGCATAAAAAACCGCGTAAAAAATACTCAAAACTCACCAGCGCAACAGGTGCGCGATAATAGGCGAATCCGGTGCCTACAGTATCCATTGCCACCTTGCGACCAACGCGGAACTAATTTCCAAAGCAGGGGACAGATAATTATTTTCTTTCCTGGCAGAATGATGTTAAGTTAGGTGCTACAGAGCGATTTCCACACTGTCTCAATTAACAGAATACTGGAACCGGTAGTCAGCTCTTTTCCTGCCTCCCTAGTAGTGTACTTAACTGAGCATACTTGACGTTAAAATGCGTATGCCAGGGTTTCGGTCTCGCTTGAGTTTCATCCAATTTAGACCAACTAACGTTTGAAGGACTGACGGGAGAGTTTCTGCATGTTTAGTACCATTGATACTTCGGTATGCGGTGGAGTCATTTGCAAAGATCCTGATGTCTGAGGAAACACCCGGTCCTACACTATATCATAGGCGTCGGAACCGAGGGAGCCCCAATATTTTTGGTGAGGATGGATATAGGCTTAGCCCCCCAATATTTCGGCAAGAGGGTGCAATTGGAGATTTTTTGTGCGCTTAAATTGGGATGCAGTTGACAGTTTTTATGAGCCTCACTTCCCGAATATTAACCATGTTCCGACGCCTATGTATATAGTTGACTTACGGCAAGAAGAGGGGGACGGACGACCGAGAACAGTCGAGTACAACGCTATAGGTCTGTAACACCTGGACTGCACAATATCCTATGACCACTTGCCATCCACCACAACCCCCCGCCTTCTATCAACGCTGGCGTCAGGACGAACTTAATATTGAGGGGGCTGAGTTGGAGCTGTGTGTCTTAAAAATCCATAAAATATTGGGAACTAACGCCCCACTCTCGACAGTGGGGAGCTCAATCTTCTCATGCCCCCCAGTTCCGACGCATGTGATTAGGCAACAAGAATCCAATAGTTTGTAAACACAGCCGTTGATCACGTAATGTTTGTTGTTATACAACGGCTAGCCGAGGTGATATCCACAATAATGAAGTAGTAACCAGGCCCTTAGGCTGGGGGTGCTATTGATGCGTATGCATTCCCCGGTAGTGCAGTAGTTCCGCTCGATGGAAAATAGTTCTACTCGAGGTCTCAAGGAGGTGCAGTTGGAGGTTTTTAGAAGCCTTTAAAGACTAAACGAAAGGAATTTTTTTATTCCCAATCTGATTGAAATATACATTTTACATGTCCTGATATTCAACTAATTTTTTTAACTCCCTCCGTCACCCGTTTGGTCGCACTTTTCTGCACAGTTTGTTGCGCCAACTAGTGGTCGTGATAACGTCACCGTAAATAGCATCGCTAGGATTTAGAATGGCGCGCATCTATGCGGGTTGGTGTTTCTGGCTGTACTTGAATTGCAATTGCGGAATTTAATATTTTTGATATCACAGTTTACATAATAATCGCACCTACAAATACGCCGGCGGATGTACCCAGGATTTGTTTATAGTTTTTGAGTTATTACCGTTTAAACATCGCGAATGCTTAATCCCGCAATGTATACGCGGCAGCGGATATAATGCAACGTTGAGCATTCGCGATTTTCAAACGGCAATACCTCAGAAAATTAAGTAAGTAAATTTATTTCCTCATCCACAGTATATACAACATATTTCAAGACAAAAGCAACACAGATGAGCCCAGAGATGTTAAAAAACGTATCGAGTTGGTAGCATATTGAATCAAACTAAATGTAGTACACTCCTGTACATAAATAGCATTACATATATAAATGTTAGACAGACGAGTCAACGTAATAGCTTCAGGTAGACTTCATTTAAATAAATATACAGAAAATGTAAGGGAAAATGATGATTAAATGCCTATTAATTACATATATAGTTCAACAATTTTAGTTTAATTAATGCCAAAAATAAATGTCCTGATTTTATGCTTAAACATATTCAATGCTGTTGCATTTTAAATATCTACAGGTAGTGTGTTCCAAATTATTTTCAAAGAATTCTCTGCAATTCTATTTTTAGATCTTGATATATGTATAAGTTTGCTCCAGTCTTGAACTTCTCGTCATGACCTCACTATTAAGCTTATGAAATTGGTGAAATAGACCAGGAACTTGCTCCTACGCTGTTTGTACAAAACTATTAGAACTTTAAGTGTATGTGGTTCCTGAACGTTTAGAACATTACGTTCCCGTAGGTAGTAACACTATCACGATGGTTACGCTTAGGTAATGTTTTTAATAAAAGGTTTTGGACAACCTGTAGCTTAGCTGTGTTGGTCTTACAGGCTGCCCCACACAATTCGATCCCATAATTAATATGGGGAAATACATAGGCATAATATAATTGCCTTACCATATCAGCGTTCATGAACGAACGACTATATGATGGAATGTACCTGATAGCTTAGATACCTTTATACAAAGTTCATTACTATGTTCAGACCGTGATAGTTTACAGCCTAAATAGATGCCCATATATTTCGCTGCATGGACTAGTTCAATATGTTTGCTCTGCAGCAACAATTGCATAACTGAGCGATCCACATGTCTACAGAATATTGTGTTGCAGTTTTACTCAGATTCAGTTGATTGTGCCGGAACCAAGTACTAAGCGACTCTAACTCATCCCGAGCTGTACACACAATGTCCTTGGCATCCTGGCCACTAATGAACAGGTTGGTGTCGTCCGCAAACAAACGCAAAGATCCATTTTCTACGGCATTAGAAATATCATTGATATGCAATAGAAATAACACTGGTCCCAAAAGGGAACCGTGCGGAACGCCAGTTTGAACATGAGCATATCCTGATACTATGCCATTAAAGTTAAAACATTGCTGCCTAACGCTTAAATAATGTATAAGCCAATCACATAAATGGCCTCTTATTCCATAGTAGTATAGCTTATACAACAGTATTTCATGATCAACGGTGTCGAAAGCCTTACTTAGGTCAAGGTAGACCCCCATAATTAAATCGTCATGTTCGAGATGTTTCCTAATATTGTCTATTATTTCAATAAACATGTTATGTCTATAACATAAAAAATATTACAAACACCACCGGACTGTCGTAATGTTGAAATGACTAATAATACAGCATCATGGCAGAACCATGTTTCACTGATAACGAGGCTGACGTCAGCTGACCAAGTACATTAAAGGCACATTGTTAAAGTAATGGAACACAACATTTGTCCCCTCTCTCTAAAGATTACTGTCCCGAAATCGAACAACAGAGAGGCGCACACAAACCATTCAAAGTAACAATGTAGCTACTGATGTTTTAAAGTCACATGCTAATTTAACAATTGACTAATGTCACAATAAACGTTCACTAGTTCGTCAGGTAGTCTTGAAGGTACCGCGGTGGACGTCTGTTTCGCCTGGGCCGTTGGTAATGCGGGTAACTCAAAAGTTAGACACAGCATTAACAGTTTATACTTTGTATCAAGATCTTAAAAAACAATTACCAGCATTTGAAAACTATGCCCACTCTTCCGTATGATATGTTATTAGATCATATAATTTTTGGCTGAGTCTAGATGTTGCAATATACTTGTATCGCTAACGTGTAGTCAGTTAAACTATTCAACAGAGACTCGTGACAAGACGAGTTTATGTTTTGCTAGGATAAATCGTTGATTTCGTTTGTTCGAAAGGTCACTTCAGTTACCGACGAGGTGTGGGCTAGACGGGGAGAGAGAAACGGGAGGAGAAACTTTAACAAAGGCAAATATAAACAGATAAAAAAATATTTAGCACACATAGATTAAACTAACTTAATGAAGGCCAAGACAGCAAAAGAATGTTGCACCATTTTGAAAGATGAGATTGAGGGTATTATTGAAAGATTTGTTCCCCTAAAAAGCAAGGGAAACGATCTAGGAAGAAACACCTATCAAAAGAAGCTATACGAAAGATTGCTTACAAACAAATTATGTTGAGAGTTTACAGAACCACTGAAAATATTGAAGAATATAACAACTACAAAGAGTCCATTAACCTAGCAACAACCAAAATTAGAAAATCCAAACGAACCTTTGAGCAAAAATTGGCGAATTATATATTTGTTAAATGATAGCAAGAGTTTCTACACGTACGTAAAGAATAATATCTGATGAGTTTTAAATGGCAGAAGCCCTGAACGAGTATTTCAGCTCAGTGTTTACCACATAAGATATAAGTTCACTGTCATTACCAGTTACTAAATTTGAAGGAGGGGGATACATCAAATCAATTTGGGCAGTTTTTCTTATTCCTGAAATGATATCAAAGAAAATTAAGATGCTGAAAGAAAACAAATCACTTGGAATTGACGGGATACCATGAAAACTGCTTAACGAAATTGTAGACCAAATCAGTACACCACTTGCTATATTCTTTAACTTGTTATTTAAAGAGGAAATCGTTCCACTAGAATGGAAAGAAGCAAACATAACACCATTATTTAAAAAAGGATCGATGGGCAAGACAGATAATTACAAACCAGTAAGCTTTAAGGGCTAGAATTTCAAAAGATGTCCCAGTGCAACACTTTGAAGCGCTCTTAAACGCATACCATCACATTTTTGTTCAGAATGGTAACAGTATGCATTTTGTGAATAGTAATGCTTGTAGAGTTAACTTGGGACTACATTGAGTTAGTAAAACGTACTGATTGTTGAGAGAACATGTGACTGTTCAAAAATTAGTACACAGAAGCAACATTGACTGGGCATTTTTCGTACACATGCACATTAAATCCAAGCTAAAATGTCGATGTCGTAGAAAACGTAATTATGTTTACTACGACAGTTTACCTTTCTGAAAGCTAATTTAAGATGATGAATATGCATATTTAACTTCAAATAGATGCATACATCATAATACTATATGGAAATTAGATACTGTATCAGCGCATTGTGTTATTTCATGTTTTTAATTACAGTTACCTGTAACCATGCCAACAATATTTCTGGCTGGATGATGATAATGAATATAAGTATAAGAAATGTCATGGCAGCCACGCAGTATGGGTAGACACAATGTAAACTGCAAGAAATGACGTAATAAACAAAAAATTAGTCATAAAAAGGAAGCGATACGTGTTAATCAGCAGTATGTACCTCAGCACAACATTTTCTTGACGAAAGTGAGAAGGCTCGGAAGAAGGTCCGTGAATCAACGTCACGTTTTAAATAGACTACGCCGAAAATTACGGTTGTAACTATGGCGAAGAAGTTCAAAGTACATACTACAATATAGAACATATCACACGTAATCCTGGTTGTTCATTATTGGCAGGTGATGGCCCACTATATTACATAAGTTATGTTGGGGTCAGGGCTGAGCGCAGCCATGCAACACTAACAACGTATACTTTTATTAAAACGCGATATCGAAGATTATACAGCTGGTTCGAAATGTCACATTGGTACACAACCTCACTGATTCCCTCACCAGGAAGTTTCGGAACAAACACACTATCAACCCCACTGTTCATCACAATTTTTTTTTGACGTCGCCGTCAAATGGAAATATTTCGAGGCAGGCAGCGAAAAAGGATCTGGGGACGGAACAGGAGGGACTGCCACTGGAAATGCATTTTTTTTTTGCATTTAAGCGTGGTCCCACCGTTCACTGCGCAGAAACATTCAGTTAGTTAGTGGGACTTGAATAAACCAATTCAAAGATGGCATACTTGATGGTAACCGTGGATGAGGTGGCAGAAGCCCAGTGGGAAATGGAAACCCCCAATGTAATGCAACTTCCTGGCCCCACGCATCTACACAGAGTAATGCCTGTAGGTGCGGGACAGGAATTCACATGAAAGACATCTTGTCTCAAAGAATGTTGCTTCATAAACAGCAAGTTACGCCTGGCATGCTCAGGATGGACAATGCATCCGACCACTACACTACCCCCTCTCACTTCGCGGAGTGAAACAGACCAATATGACGCTGTTCAGCAGGTCCTTGGGCAGGTGGACGACACCACATCTGAAGAAGCAATCAATTGGTGGCTTTGTGGCTGTTCTTTACGACAGCAAACCGTATAGGCCGGGTTTCAGGTGAAAGGCATCGACAACAAAGATAGAGAGTAATTGACCTCTTTCATGGTCAGAGGAATATATAAAAAATACACTCCTTCAAATCTGATGAGATTTTGCGTTGAAGAGGAAAACGTCGTTCTTGGGTTACCTTAAACATTGTAAGATAAGATGTTTATATGTTGTATGAACATTATCTTTCGACATAAAGTGAACATGATGTAAAAGTGTTTTGTACGACATCTAGATAGGGCACGTAAAAATGTACCACCATATCCAACATATGAACCAACAATATTATTTTTCATTTGGAAACCTCCATACGTAAAACAAAACACAAAACACATAACAAATACACAATGCTTAGTTTTATTCGAAATGGGACGACGTCATTGAATGTTTATACATATTGTTAGTCAACATTCATTGGTGTACCATTGGTAAAATCATTGTCGCTTGTGTATGTTGTAAACCCAATCCGGTTTTGTAGCCACGAGTGCACACGCACGCACGCACGCACGCACGCACGCACGCACGCACGCACGCACGCACGCACGCACGCACGCACGAACGCATATGCACACTGTCCCACTTTAAAAGTACAATGGGTATTACATTTAAGCAATTTGACATGTTTTCTTTCAATTACGTCAACTACATCTACATTTATATACATTTATACAGTTCTGTTATATTATGCACGCCTAGTCGCACCGCTAGCTGATTATCGAGGTTAGAACTTACTGCAATCAACAAACATTTGATGTATTCCTCGTGTCCATTGATATATTTCGTGCATAGACTACGTTTTATTGTCGTGTATCTAATGGCGTCACTTCAGAGAACGTCTCGATTTATTGACGACGCCTCTGGTGGAAGTAAACCATTAATTTGTGGATTTATCTACATAGCGATATTTGACGAATAAACCCATGCGCTACTTCTTCTTCGTACAACACGTGCTACCTAAGCATGACGACTCGTGGACAAACCTGCACCATTCAGCAACAAACTCTTCTTATATATGTCGCTGTTTCCATAAAGAACACGTCCGCTTTTGGAAGTGGATAGACGGACTAAACTGCGTCCAGTCTCAAGAACAAACTGTCGTTCCGATCTCACGACTTGCAGCAACCCTAAACATACACATTCCTTGACACGTTCACAACATTGAACAACTTTACGCCTTGTGAACAACCAGTTCCGTGAACAACTGAATTCGGCCTTTGCAATCTACATCCATTACTCGCACCGAGTATCGCACGTAGGCCCCATGCAGGATCTTTAACTTCACTGAAAATAGATTTCCCTTTTTCCGTCAATTGCAGATGTCGTCGCTGACACGTCTCGTTTGATAAACCGGAACTCTAGTGAAGCATTCCTGACATGGGTCACGCTCTTCAACGTGTCGCTAAAGCGTCTAGCAAGGGGGTCTCACCGCCCGGGGCGTAGGCCCGAGACACGGAGCGACGCGTCACCTTGCCGTCAATGAAGAACGTCTCCATCGGTCCGAGGCCCTGCACAAAACACGACCAATCTGGTATAAAAGCGATACTGTGACTGTCTGTAATAGCGGGTGTCGTGATTGATGGCGGTATTGAATCTTCAGCAGTGTTCCTGACTAGCACACACTATTACCACTATTAACACTATTACCACTATGCCGTACAATGGTCTCCACAGAGATGGATCATAACACATTCCCAGTGTGGATTTCGTTAACGTTTTCTTTAATATTTCGAAAATCCTAATAAAATGTTTATCTTAGAAATGTCTTATTATTTCGTAAATCCCATTAAAATGAAAATTTGGAAAATTTGTATAAATGCTATAGTCATAATAGCTGATACAAGCACAACAAATTCTTGATATGACGTCACACACAAGGTACTTAGTAATATAACATATTATTATATACATGTATGCATCTATGGCATCATATTAAGATACCTTCGTAGGACAATCGAATTGTAATAATTTATTATCTTGATGTAAAACACATGAATGGGCTATTACCCTGACCGGAGTGTAACCATAATTTATTAGTTAATTGCTTATTTAGTTGTACCTTGACTTCAATGATTCCTCGTCTCTCGATCATGTAGCCACCCAAGTCTTCAAGCGCAGCTTTGCATTCGCCAGTTATGTGGATCTTCAGCGCTGAAAGATCATTGCATTTTTAAAGTGAATTAAACGTTAGAATTCTGGACCTTGCATATAAAAGAGTTAATAAACAAGATTATATAAACTAATAATCTAATTGCAACAAGGATATCACATTACAGTAACTTGTTGAACACACAGCATTTAAATGGCTCGGATAGCATCAGATAGTCTGACGTCTCTGCACGATCGGCTATTACGAATTCGCCCGTCCCAGACCTGGAAACTATGTTGCCTTGCTGCGTAACGTAACAGTTATTCCTGCTTATATAAGTGCACCTTACTTTCTGAGTTGTAGTGAATACAAGAAACCAATATATAGGGGCTTCCCTAGCGCAATGTTTACCATTGCACATCGAGCGAAACGCAACTCCAACGCGTCACAGCATGCACGCACGCACGCACGCACGCACGCACGCACGCACGCACGCACGCACGCACGCACACACACACACTTCTCATCTGTCATAGTGTACACTGTACTATGAGGAAACGTGACATTCCACCATTATGGTTTAGGTTATAGTGTCATAATGCGAAAGTAAGCTTCTGCATTATCGACAGTGCGACATTTGTATCTAAGCCCTCCTGAGGTAAGTATCACGAGACATAATTCAAGTGTTCACTGTTTAGAATTGGAACAATATGACCGTTTTAAAAATGCTCTTGGTAGTACCTATAATATTATTGTTTGACCCTAGAAAGTTACATGACCATCGATTATTTTCCAAATTGAACATGTTGAACAGGCGGTGAGCAAGCCAAGGAAGCGTTTCACTAGGATAATGAGCTTGGCGCACCAGTCCCAGTGGCGCACCACTCCCAATGGCCCACCAGTCCCAGTGGCGCACCAGTCCCAGTGGCGCACCAGTGACACTGGCCCACCAGTCCCAGTGGCGCACCAGTCCCAGTGGCGCACCAGTGACAGTGGCCCACCAGTCCTAGTGGCGCACCAGTCCCAGTGGCGCACCAGTGACAGTGGCCCACCAGTCCCAGTGGCGCACCAGTCCCAGTGGCGCACCAGTGACAGTGGCCCACCAGTCCCAGTGGCGCACCAGTCCCAGTGGCGCGCCAGTCCCAGTGGCGTGACAGTGGCCCACCAGTCCAAGTGGTCCACCAGTCCCAGTGGCGCACCAGTCCCAGTGGCGCACCAGTGACAGTGGCCCACCAGTCCCAGTGGCGCACCAGTGACAATGGCCCACCAGTCCCAGTGGCGCACCAGTCCCAGTGGCGCACCAGTGACAGTGGCCCACCAGTCCCTGATTTAGTAAGATGGCACCAATTTGTCCGGCGCTTATGATACGTACGGACTCCGTGTGACTCCATGCTCGACGCGATGTGCACCGTGTCACCGAATAGACAGAATCGGGGCATCTTGCTCCCTACTACCCCAGCAACGACGGCTCCTGCAAGAAAACGAAAGTGAAAGATCCGACGTCGCAGATAAACAGTATCTTAGCGTTTGCCATATAAAATATAAAAATCCATGGAAAGCTATTTTAGGGTCATTTGGTGCAGAATACTTCTAGAACGTGTTGCGAAATACATGTATAAAACTGTAAAAGGAATACAAAATAATTAACCTGACTCATTTAGTATAATCACCTACAGTAATGCAATATCGTGACCGAGATTTCCTCCCAATGAACAAATTAGCTGTTGATGACTATATTTTCATTCGCAGCATCTAACGTGTTCGGGTAACTGGCCTCCAGTGGCTACTCGTGCGTACGGAATTCAGTTCCGCACCGACCGGAACAAATGATCATCAATATCAAATTATCCCGGTTGTTAGTCATGGCGTGGCTTCTTTCGGTGACCTGCCGTTACTGGCCAATTGTATCGACGTTAATTAGTGATGTTATCTTCTGGTGATGACAAATTCCGTACATGGCGGATGGTCAAGTTATTGCATGTTTGTAGTAGGGTACGGGATGATGTGAATTATCGTGTTAATCAAACTCGTTTGAGAAACAACGGTGGAACGGAAGCTCTCCAGAGTTTAATGGACGCATTTTCGACATGTCTACAAAACTAGTTCTACACTTTCGCATCTATTCTTGGTCTGATATTCATCATACATCGAGGTCGTGCCTTACACTTCACAGCAGAGACGCAACCCCATAACTTACGTATACTCCACTGGCACAACGTAATTATAATCTTGGCGGAACGCCGGCAGCCTCGTAAAAGTGATTTACAGGCTAAGCACAGCCAATGTTGTTCACTATACTTCAGTTGTGTATACGCATAATATATTTTCAAACAAAAACGGCAGTTATTGTGTTTGTAGTAATATTGTCTGTACAGAGACTATTCACAAATATTTTCAATTGAAACTGAAAGATCTTCGCAAGTACTAGAGTTTGCTTATTGAAATGGAGATGTGGAAAATCTGCACATCCTTATTTCATTTAAAGATAATTTGTGGGTGGTGTTGAAACCACGATTGACGCATGTACAGAGGTTGGTTCTGCGTGTTTTCATCTCAACAACGTTGTCTGATTAGATACATAGATTAGGTATTACGTCACACTCACATTGTTACAGACTGATTCCGTTCCTTTTGACAGACAAACCTCATATTACAAAAGTAACGTATGACGTAATGTCATTACATTGTGACGTCACATCCCTGAATTCACCATAAAACTAATGACTTCTTCTTCTTCTTCCAATATACGCCTAGTGTGTTGTTGAGGATACAGGCGGTACGTGGCATGGCAGGCGAACAGGAAAAGTGCTTTTGTTTTTTGAGTGCAATATATAAGAACCCAATTATCGTATACATAAACGTAAATACGTGCATAAGAACTAGTTAACGTCTAAAATATGGGATAGTCCAAATAGGTAAGGATGACAATTTTAATTACAATTTGAAATTATTGACATACACTTGAACAATACGGTGTAGACATATGTTCAATATATGACAATGTCACATGATCTTCAAGCGTATGCGGGTTACCAAACATACAAATACGGTCTATCTCTGTTGTCTAATAGTGTCTGGAGTTAGTGACACTTTAATGGCGGCCATCGACTGACGAGTGTCGATTCCGTCCTGTTTGCATCTAGCGATACAAGCATGGAATCAATTACTGCAGAATAATTTCATTTCCGAAGCACCTGCGCCACAGGTGCGCTGCGGAATTGATCAGTCTTCTCTGGGCCTTCATAACCATCTGAGTGCTTTCGGAAGCGCGTGATTAGTGTGTTTGCTGCTTAAAACATGAGAAGTGGCAGTGGATGTAAGCTAGGCGCTCGTTGACAGGTCGTTGTTTCTATATAATATTATGCTGATTGTCAAAGTATTAATCTGGCGTTAACAATTACATAGGTCTCAATCTACTTCTCTTATCCAAAGCAACCTCCGTATAAGTAAGATTCCACAACATATATATATACAATTATATATATATATATATGAGTGTATGTATATATATATATATATATACATATATACATACATATATTGATATATATATACATATATACTTGTATATATATAATATCTACTAGTATATATATATATATATATATATATGTATATATATATATATATATATATATATAGAATTGTATATGTGTGTGTGTGTGTGTGTGTGTGTGTGTGTGTGTGTGTGTGTGTGTGTGTGTGTGTGTGTGTGTGTGTGTGTGTGTGTGTGTGTGTGTGTGTGTGTGTGTGTGTGTGTGTGTGTGTGTGTGTGTGTGTGTGTGTGTGTGTGTGTGTGTGTGTGTGTGTGTGTGTGTGTGTGTGTGTGTGTGTGTGTGTGTGTGTGTGTGTGTGTGTGTGTGTGTGTGTGTGAGGATATTCATCTAAGACTTGCGTTTTTGCTCTTCAACGTTCAATTAGAGTTTAAGTAAATTAAGGAGAAACGTGACTAGTGATCACATAAAAGTTATACAAATTAACATAAATAAAATATACAAAGGTGTAGAGGAAAACGAAGAAATGAGGGATGAAAGGAAGGAAGAAAAAAACTGAATGAAAGGAACAGATAGGTTCTGCAAGACTATAAAAGTATAAGTTCGTTTCTATTTCATAGCTTAGAGAAACTAAAGTACTGTAAAAGGCAACTCAGCTGCGATATATTATTGTACTCCTTGTTACTTGGACGATACGAGCAAATTCTCAGAAATTTGTATCTACCGTGATATATCGGACAGAATTTCACGGTCGGACCATCGTAATTTAATTTAGTACTAATTAGCAAGTTTGATTGGCATATCGATGCCCTGAAGGAGGTCAATACAGAGCATGGTGCAAGTCGTATCTCGATCAACATTTTCTGTGTGCAAGCTATTCTGTAATTGGACGAGGGCAACATCGGCTCGATTATCTTGCAATTTATATATCTGAGTTGACAATTTCAGTAGATCAAACAACACGTCCATCGCCAATAGGAAATGGTGCTTCGTGCTGCTGTTACAAAAATATGCCGCTGTTATTGCTTTGTTATAATCACAAATTTCCTGGGGTTTTCCCGGCACCCACCTGAGCCCGAATGTCATGCTACAGATTCATATGGAATCTACCTGTGATGTGTAATATAATTTGAGGTAAGGTGAGTTACCGCCTATTTATACTTAACATCAGACATGTGGTTCTGCCCCCCAGTAAATGTGAGCCACAATGTTTGTCTTTTGGCGAGCGTGAAGGGTTGGTGCAAATCGATGTTTTCTGAGAGGCTAAGGTGTTTTTTGTTGGCGACCGTGAAATGGGGGTGCAATTGGAGGGCATATATATGGTTCTGCCCTCAGTAATAAGCGGCGTGGCGGCGAAATATGTTTAACAAACAACCCCCCCCCCCCCCCCCCCCCCCCCCCCACTGCCGGGTCATCCGATGTCATTAGTTCAGCGGAGAGAAGCTGACGTTAGAGCGGCGTTGCAGCGAAACAATTTAAACAGCACCCCCGTCTTCCAATGAACTGATCTGACAGCTGAGTGGTGCTGAAGCTGCGGTTCCCAGCTCCCGTAATAATAACTTCGTTCCCGCGCCACTGCGCACCACTACAAGAAAAGACCAAACAACATACGCCACGTTGGAGTAACGTTGACTCATCTGCTAGGCTAGAGACTCACCAGTGTGAAGTCCTATGCGCAGACGGAACTTCTCTTCTGGGAAATTCGGGATTTGAAAAACCTTGATGCCATCGAGTAACTCCAAGGCGACTCCTGCAATTTCTCCCGCGTGACGTTTGCCTAAACGACGCATTAAATACGTAAGTGAGTGAGTGAGTGAGTGAATATTTGATTAGACTCTGACTCCATGTATACCTACATTAAACACAACACTTAAATACATTATATAAAAACAAGCTCTTTTGTACAAAGAACACTCAAAGCGTTATGAGCGACTGATAAGTTAAGATAAAAACAAAACATGTACAAATATAAACAACAATAATTTTGCTTGATATACGTGTAATATACGTGTAGTATACGTGTAATGTTTATGTTGCATTACGTACTCTGATGAAATGCATGTTTCGTAAGATGCCCCCAGTTTATTTTGGTAATCCATATTCACAGAAGCTCGACCAAGTTTATTATAGTATCTGTTAGTATCAGTCTTTCATAAAAATACAAAGAACATTTCATTAAAACATGAAACTCATTAATTGGTGCCATTATATTAAGCGAAAATGTGTGTTAGTGCCAAGTTCATGCTAACATCAATAGCCACGGTCATTTGTAAACATCTGATTTATCAAACAAAATATCCCACACACATATTCTAGTTGGTAAGTGGACAACATTCGCTCTCTGTATGATTTTCGCACGGCCCCTTTCCTAATTATACAACCGTAGCGGTTCTGGGCCTTTTTTGGGCTTCGCCTCAAATTCAGGTCGTGGTATCTGCTTGTTGACTCATGCATTGAAACAGTTAACTTGTGATGAAATAGACACCCATGACATATAAATACACTGTAAATGAAAAGAATGAAGATATTTTTAAGTTAGCTGAACTCAGAGCTTTGAATCATAAAATCAGTGCAATTTATTAGTTTGTCCAAGTAAAAATAGGACACCAAATCATAAAAAAGACTATGGACGGAGTCGGGGGGATCATACAATTGTGACACTGTTTGAAGGATATTACGTTAAATTACTTCATACTGATGATAATAATACGGAGGCAAACAGTTCGATAGATACTATCATGTAGCTGGACCTGCTTATTAAGGCGATATTTTACCAAAAAATTGTATTTTGAAGGCTTCGATCTGGAGTGCGTCAAAAACGGTACCTATTCATTGCGTAATGCTCGCATGACGCAATTTGGCGGCATCGAACAGAATATTACTTTCACATGCCGGGTGCAAGCGAGACGAACAATTGACTACAAATACTGCTTGTATTTGAAATGCTGGGTAATATAACTTCAACTTCGTGCAAAATGTGGCATAAACTATAAATCTCGGATGCATCTGGTAGGGAGATAAAGAACAGTTCGGACAATCACATGTTACTGGAAACTCTTGGCCATCCACTCAAAATGGCTTCTTTTTCAGTTCAGCACATCGCTGCGAGACGTAGCTGCCCGGATGATCTCACGATACGCTGCTCTGTCTGCCGTTCGTCTCCCTGCTCTCATGATGTCGTTTTCCAACCAGTCGCTGATGTCCTGCTCCCATCTTCTCCTTGGTCTTCCCCTACTCTCTTTCCCTCCACTTTGCCTTCTAGGACTATTTTCTCTAAGGAATTATGTCTTTAGATGTGGCCAAAATAACTCAGTTTTAGTCCTTTTATTCTATTCACTAGTTTGCAGTTCTTTGTGTCTTTATTTTTTAAGGATCTCTGCATTGGTTGTTCTTGTTATCCATGGCACTCTTAGGACTTTTCTGTAACATTTCATCTCAGACGCTTGTATTCTTCTCATGTCTTCTTTGTTCAGTGTCCACGTTTCGCTCCCGTATAGAGCTGTTGGGAAAACGCAATTCTTTTTAATTTTTATCTTTGTTGGTATGTTTTGTCCTTTCCATAAATTTATTTAGTTTCTGCGTTGCTATGGCTATTCTTCTTCTGATCTCTGATGATGTCTTGCCGTCTCCTTGTAGTCTTGCTCCTAGGTATTCGTAGTGGTTCACATTTTCAACTTGCTCCCCATTGATTGCAATTTCTGTTTTTTCAATGCATTTATCAGTGTCCAAGATCTTTGTTTTCTTCACATTAAGTAACAAGCCCTTTTTCTCACTGTGTTCTTTTACAGACATGATTAGGTTTGTTAGGCCGATTGTTGCAGTGGATAGGAGTGCGGTATCGTCTGCGTATCGTAGGTCTCTGATTTTATGTCCATGAATATTAATTTCATCGTATCTTGTACGTACTTCTGTCATATAATTCTACATTTCTCATTATGTCTTCTGTGTAGAGGTTGAATAGGTATGGAGATAAAATACACTGAACAAGTTTCTGCAGTTGTGGTTTTCCAGCCTGACTACTGCTTGTTGGTTGCTATAAAGTGATTTCAAGAGGGGCGATTATCTTTGGGTGGAAGTTCATGTCACTGAGCGTTTTCCACATCATCTGATTATTCATACAGTCGAAAGCCTTGGAATAGTCGATGAAGCATATTCTTAGATCATTATTTATCTCTCTGAATTTCTTAATCAACATTCTCAGATTGAATATGTGGTCCCTTGTGCCTCTGTTTTTTTTAAGCCTGCCTGTGTACTGCTTACTTCCATTTCCATTTTATCTTGCATTCTTTTCATTATGATTTTCAGCAATATTTTGCTTGCATGGCTAATCAGTTATATGACTCTGTAATTGGAGCATAGCTGTAGGTCTCCTTTCTTTGGTAATGGGATGTATATTGATTTCTTCCAGTCATCTGGCCATTTTCCACTCTTCCATATTTTCCTACACAGTGCATGGTATATGTTTATACCTTCTTCTTCCGATGCTTTTATCATTTTTGCCTGTATGTTGTCGCACCCATGACTTTTCCCATCTTTTAGACTATTAATGGCCCATTTCACCTCATCTCTTAATGGTTCGAGATCGTCCTAGTCTTGGTCTTTGTTATATCAATATCAGGGGGGTCGTTGTTATCTCCATCTCGTGCGTACGTATTTTCACAATATTTTTCCATCTTTTGGCTATGTCTTCTACATCAGTCAGAGTTTTCCCATTTTTATCTTTGATGACACCGAGTCTGGGCTGGAATTTACCTGTCATGTTCTTTATTTCTTTAAACATTTCGTGGTTTCGGTTTTTTGCCATACAGTCCTCTATTTTCTTACATTTGGCTTCTATATACTTTTGTTTGTCCCATTTGCAGAGTTTTTTTTATTAATTTGTTCATCTCATTGTACCTTAATCTGATCGATTCCTCGTTTTTGCGTTTCTTAAGCTCTATCCTTTCTGTTATTTTCTTTAAGGTCTCTATACTGATCCAGGGTTGGTGTTTCATATCTCTCTTCCGTAGGTGTTTTTTCGCTTCTTCTCGGAAAATTGTCTTGATATAATTTGCAATTTCTTCTGGTTCTTTCTCTTCTGTCATTGTCAATAAAGTTGTAAATCGATTCTTCACAGATACTGTGTATTCGTCTGTCAGATTTTCTACATCATATCTCTGTGTTGTTGTCACTCCTTTTTTCACTTTCAACTTAAGTTTCATGCATGCATGTAGTGTTCTTGCACCTCTTATTGCTGATATCCATCTCTTTTGTATCATGATGTAGTCTATCTGATTTCTCGTCTTTCCATCTGGCGATGTCCACGTGTAAATTCTTCTAGGTTGATTTGAGAAATTGGTATTTACGATTGTGAGGTTATTAGCGATGGCGAACTCAACAAGTCGTTCTCCCCTTTCGTTTCTCTCTCCTAATCAAAATTTCCCGATTGTTCCTCGTTCTATCTCGTCTTATCTTTGTCCTACTTTGGCGTTAAAATCACCCATGACAATGGTGGTGTCCGATTTCTTGGATTCGTCTATTTCACCTTGCAAATCAGTATAAAAAGCTTATATTTCTTCCTCTTCTGCTGTTGATGTCGGCGCACAGACTTGTATTTGTTTGATATTCTTAACTTTTCCTTGTAACCTTATGCTCAGAATTCTGTCATTTACTGGTTTGTATCCAAGTACTGTATTTGCTATTTGTTTACTCAGATATATTGCTACGCCTCCTTGTCCTGCCTTTGCTTGTCCGGAGTATATGAATTTTCCTCCCGCGTGTGGTGTAAAATTACCTTGTCCCGCTCATCGGTTTTCTGCTATTCCTAGGATACTTATATTGTTTTGTTTCGCTTCTTCTATAACATTGTCCATTTATCCAGCCGCCATGCTGCGGACATTCCACGTTGCTATTCTCGTTTTGTTTTTAGCCATCAACTGAACTTCTTTCCCTTCTCCGCACAGTAGAGCACATTGCCTTCATCAGCTTTAGTAATACTCCCGGTTGCGTCTGGCTCTTCCCCAATAGCCGTTAGGGACTCTTCTGGCTTGGGAAACTCACCACCGAGTCCCATATCGATTTTCTTTGCAATCAT
This sequence comes from Escarpia spicata, assembly GCA_963995525.1. Taxonomy (NCBI): domain Eukaryota; kingdom Metazoa; phylum Annelida; class Polychaeta; order Sabellida; family Siboglinidae; genus Escarpia; species Escarpia spicata. The sequence continues at coordinate 38,720,760 of OZ023214.1, read as the reverse complement.
GTTTTCATCTGGGTTTTCGGCAGTGTACATTTCAGTAGTTTGCCATTGCTTTCTGGACGGTTCTGGCCGCTTATCATTCTACATCCTTGATGCGCCCTTGGCCCGACACCAGGCCTTTTCCATCTCCCGCCTTCGTAGCCGTTGACCTCTGTGGATTCTTCCGCATACTCAGCCGACAGATGTGTGTACTAACAGGGGGGGGGACAACCCTTCGGAAAGGCACTCACATAGTTTGGCCGGCCAGCCAAAGCCGTTGCCCGGGGTATGGCGCTGCAGTACACATGCAGACACTAGGAGCCATATGTGAGCTAAACAAGGAGGGGGAACCAAATAGGATCCTGACCGTCCTATGTGGGACGTGGCTAGGCGACCCAATTTCGGGTCGTTATCCAGGGGAAGAACCGCTGAGATAACGCTTAGCGATTATGGTTTGTTGCATTTCGAGATTGGTAAGAACCATATAAATATGATTAATATTATTATCGAGACCCCAATGATTTTGCAATGATATATAACCCGCCCATACGACGTGTTTATTAATTTTGTTGTTAAACATTTTCACACTGCTGGTATTAACATAGTAATTATGTAATACTATTTATCATTTGGGTATCGACTAGAATCGTCTGCTGTGATAATGAGTACTTTGCCACATCCAACCTACACTGTATGCACGAAATAAAATAATATTATGCCATCATATCAAATAATTATTTTGGTAATCTCATTTTATTCTCCATACCGGCACAACGTTTTTGCATGGGTGATGCAATCTAATCGAAGTGTATATATTTTACATGACGATTTAACGAGGTATAACACGATTTCTATCCAGAGTAAATTCCCCAAGTGTTCTGTGGACAAGCGAACGTTTTGCGTATCAAGCGTACAAATATAGTGTTAATTGTTTCGTTTACAAATATCTCATATTGTACAATATTGTAGATGGAATAATAACATTAATTAGTTTTTATTTTTCGTTGTAGTCGTTGTTGTTATCATCCTAATGACCGCGGTTGTGTTCGGTCTCACCGTTTCTTTGGGGCAGTCCGCTTGCGATCATATATGCGTCTCCAATCGTCTCAACTTTGTAGACGTCGTATCGCATGATGGTCGTGTCAAACAGTAGGTAGAGAGCGTTCAGGAAGTCGACCACCTAGGTTAACAAACCAACGTCCGAGCAATCAGTGGCCGATAATCTATCGCCACACAATCAAAGTATGACTTGTCTAAGCGCCATTGCATAGAAATGCTCGTCTGCGCGAGACAACAGTTTAATATTTGTTATGTTGCACCAAGCGCCACAATGGTCATAATAGTTGTATGAAGAAGAAAGATACAAGACAATATAAGATACGTTTAACCAGACGTCCTGCAGACAGACCCACCTGCATTGGCGTGCACTTGGACGAGATATTCGTGAACCCGACGACGTCACTAAAGAAGATGGTCACGTGGTTGAACACCTCGGCGCTGACCTTCTTCGATAGCTTCAGCTGCAGCGCGACCGACTTGGGCAGCATCTGGTACAGCAGCGAGTCGGACTTCTTTTTCTCTCGCCGCAGCTCCTTCGTCTTCTCCGACAGTCCAACGGCGTACTCCTGGATGCGGTGCGTCATCCGGTAGATAAGGAACGTGACGGACGGAGCCCCGATAACGACGAGGGCCAGCACGATCACGTTGACGGCGACCGTGAGACGGGCGGAAGTGAGCGATCGGTCGATGCTGGTGGACAGGGCGAGGAGGAGCTTATGGGCAATGTCGGCTATGACGTCAGTGATGGCGACGGATGTCGTAATCCACGCATGCGTCGGGTACGACGTCGCGTTGCAGGCGACGACGGTGACGCAGCGACGCATAGCGACCAGTGTGTGAAGTAACACATCGTTGTTCTGACGGTCGAACGGATAAAGAGTCGTTGTTAATACAAAAAATAATGAAGTATATTACCAGTAATGCAACATTTATATTTTATATTAGGTACGATAGCAACGCACATAAACCGTTGAAACAGCGCATCACAAGGCGAAAAAAAAACGCTGCGCTATTTTGTCAGCAGTACGGCAATTCGCTTGTCTACCCCGTTGTAATGAACAGTGTTACATTCGCTGGATTTCGCGTTGTATGCACACATTGTTGGATACATCGTTGACTGGGAATTAAACGCGACATATTTAATATTATCTGCGTGTTGATCTCTGCGGATAAATAAGCAAGATTAAAATGACAAAGAAGAACACAACTGATTTGTGAAACCTATTTTTGGTGGCGCCTTTTTGCACCGTAAATGGCTTCGTTTATGTCATTCCATTATTGTAACTATTTGCGTCTTGAGTCAAAAACAACATCTACACAGACCCAAACGCAAGCACGCATGCACATACACACATGCACACGCACGTATGCGCACGCACACATACACGCACACACGCACACACGAACACACGCACACACAGACAGACAGACAGACAGACAGACAAACACACACACACACTCACACACACACACACACACACACACACACACACACACACACACACACACACACACACACCACACACACCCCACACCTCACACCTCACACTCCACACCCCACAACCCACAACCCACAACCCACAACCCACAACCCACAACCCACACCCCACTGCCCACACCACACATCCCACACCCCACACCCCACACCCCACACCCCACACCCCACACCCCACACCCCACACCCCACACCCCACACCCCACACCCCACATCCCACATCCCAAACCCCACACTGACGTCCCTACCAAGTAGTGTTCCTTGTACAGTTGCTGTACATCCCTCGAGTACTGCTGACTCATCTTCACGTGGTCCGCTCCTAGAGCGCCGAGTCTCACGAACTCGTTCCGTCGTCGCGACGATAGACTGTTATCGGAGTAGAACTCGAGCCCGATGAGTCCTGCGGCGCTGTAGTCCTCGTTGGCCATCACGAGCAGGCGGTAGGCGAGGAGCTGTTGCCACGCCTCCAGGGACGGAGTATCCTTCACTGATGACACCAACAGTCGGAGGAACTCCGCCACCGCGCTGTTGTAGAAGGCGACGTCTTCATCCAGTGTCAGATTGTTGTCGAGGAGGCGCTGACGGTTCTTGCGGATGGTCACTTTCAGTTTGACAGCCATGTCTGACGAGTCCTCCCATGAGCTGACGTTCCGGAGAGTCTTGTCGCTGAACAAGTAGCTCTGGTCGAGGCGGTGGTTCTTGATGCCGACGTCGTCAACGATGTAGAGTGCCGTAGCCACTCGCTCCACCTGGCCGTGTATAGTTAGATTTAACAAGATTTAACAAGATTGCCATCCAGAGAATTAACTCTAGATGACAAGTGGACAAGGAAGCCCTTTGGCTTATCGAGAGTCCAACCCTTTTATCTACATATATCCAGCCCTTCTGAGGTACGTGTCGATTTTATTTTTAAACATATTCACACTACTAGCACCCACACAATCATCAGATAATCTGTTCCATTCATTCACAGTCCTTTGTGAAAATGAGAACTTTCTTACGTCTAATCTACACTGCTCCTTTACTAATGTAACTTCATGTCCTCTAGTCTTTCTATCTTTCTTAACTGAAAAAAACATATTTTTATCAATATTTTCATAACCATTCAATATTTTAAACACTTTTATCTGATCTCCTCTGAATCTCCTGGTCTCTAGTGTTGTTAAACCACATTCTTTTAGGCGTTTTTCATAACTAAGATCCCTCAGTTTTTGTATTATTTTAGTCGCTCTCCTCTGTACTCTTTCTAGCATTTTTTAGTCCTTCAAGCGGTATGGCCTCCACGCTGGTATACAATATTCTAAATGAGGCCTAACTATTGTTTTGTACAGCGGTATTATTAGTTCTTTTTCTTTATATGCTATATTTCGCCTAATAAATCCAAAGATTTGATTTCCTTTTGAAGCTGCAATTCCACACTGCTCTGAAAGCATGTCAGCACTAATTGTCAGCCCTAAGTCTTTTCCTTTTACAGTAGTACTTAGTACAGTTCCCCCCATTATATATTCTACATATTCGTTCCCATGTCCTGTGTGAAGCAATTTACATTTCCCAAAATTGAACAACATTTGCCACTTTTCAGACCATTTGATCAACCTGTCAAGATCATCTTGTAAATGCTGTCTATCTCCATCACTTTTAATCCTTCTAAACACTTTTATATCATCTGCAAATTTCAACACCTTGCTAGCTATATCATCGTCCAAATCGTTTATATATATTAAGAATAATATAGGTCCCAGTACTGATCCCTATGGAACCCCACTCAAAACTGATTTCCAGTTTGAAGCCTCCCCATCAATAACTACCCGTTGTCTTCTGTCAATCAGCCATTTTTCTATCCAGTTAATTATACCATTTCCTATGCCATGGGCCTTTAGTTTAAGCAGTAATCTTTGATGTGGCACTTTGTCGAAAGCTTTTTGAAAATCTAAGTAGATGATATCTACTGGTGATCCATCAAATAACGGTATAATGTTTGCTTCTTTCCATTCTAAAGGAACCACTCCCTCTTCTAATGACAAGTTGAAAACTGTTGCAAGCGGTATGCTAATTTTTTCTACAATTTCCAATAGTAGTTTGGGTGGAATACCATCCACTCCAGGTGATTTATTATCTTTCATAGCCCTAATTTTCTTAGCTACCATTTCTGGGGTTACAATTAACTGTCTTAAATAGTCTGATTCTGCCCCCTTGAACATAGCCTCTGGTACTGGCAGTGAACTAATGTCTTCTCTGGTAAACACTGAACTAAAATACTAATTCAGGTCTTCTGCCATTAAGAATCCTTCCGATATTATATTTCCAGCACTATCTTCTAGAGGACCGACCTTATCCTGAACTTTCTTTTTGCTTCGAACATACGCATAAAAACTCTTGCTGTCATGTTTTATATTACAAGCTAATTTATGTTCATAGCTTCTCTTTGAATTTCTAATTTCAGCTGTAGCTCGGTTTAGTGCTTCTTTATAAATGTTGTAATCTTCGTCATTTCCAGTACGTCTATATGACTTCCACATCATTTGTTTATACTTAATTTTTCTAATGGCTTCTTTCGAAAAGTGTTTCTTTTGGACCGTTTCCCGTGTTTTTTTAAGGGAACAAATTTGACGATGATGCATTCAATTTCACTCATTAAGATATTCCAGCATTATGTTGCTGTCTTATTCTTCAGTGTGTTATTCCAGTCTATCTTTGCTAAATGTTTCCTTATGTCCTTATATTTTCCTTTGTGGAAATTTCTCTTTTACTGCTTTTTACTATTCCTTTTTGATTTTACTTTGATGGTAAAATGTATATGATTGTGATCACTATTCCCCAGTGGCTCACATATCCTGACATTGTCAACTAATTCATTCTGTGAGGACAAAACTATGTCTAACACATTCTCTCCCCTGGTTAGTTCTAGCACATGTTGAGAAAGGAGACTATATTGTACTCAAACTTAAAACGTGTGGTCCTCACTACCCATACTTTGTAGAGATTTCCATTTTATATGCCCGTGGTTAAAATCCCCCATAATAACACAGTCCCGTTTGCTCACTTCCCTTATAGCGTTTTTATTTTTTCATTCTCTTCTATGCTTATACTTGGATTTCGATAAACTAATCCAACCGTTAACGTTGAGTTTCCTGTAACTATGTTACACCAAACAACTTCTTCGCAATCTGCTTATCTGTCTAATTGTATTTCATAAGCCTGGATAGATTCTTTAATATATAAAATAACTCCACCTTCCCTTCTTCCTATTCTATCTTTCTTAAACATTACATATCCTGTCAGTCCCAATTCGGCATCTGATATATCGGTGGTTGACCATGATTCGGTTATGCCTATTATGTGAGGGTCAATATTTTCTACCATAACGTTTAGTTCATTTCGTTTGTTTACTATACTCCTTGCATTTAAACAAACACATTTATACCCAGCTTCAGAACAGTTTTCCAGACTGATCTTTGCTGAATTATTTGTGCTGTCTTTATCTATGCCTCCAGTTTCAGGCTTCTCTGCGAGTCCCCCCTGCGAATTTAATTTAAATATATGCAATCTGTCCCACTGTCAACAGATCGCAGCAGATTCTCTGAGAATACTGCTGCCCCCTTTCCACTTAGATGGAGGCCATCTCTCATGTACATATCTTCTCTCCCAACAAAGTACCCCATCAATCTATGAATCCCACATGCATGCATGTTAGTTACATATATTTGTATTATACGTATATATGTTTTTGTATTATATGCAGATATCGATTTCTGCAAACTGGTTGAAAGTATTGTGTTAGAAAAAGGAGGGGAACGTTACATAATCTCAAGTTGCCTAACCGCTACAAACTATTACATAAGATCATGATAGCTCGAATGATACGATTATTATGAAAATAATTAGTTAGTACAGTGGAACCTCGCTTCGAAGATCACCCTTGGGATTACGCCAAAGTGACATGAATAACGAGGTGACGGTATTAGCGGATCTAACGGGAGATAATTGGGACTGTCCTAGGGTGACCTTAATTAAGGGTGGGTATATTACCGAGTTGACCGTAAAGCGGAGTTCGACTGTACATAAAGTGAAAATATATTTCTCGTACTTAGCCGAAGCGCTGCTTTGATTGACAATAGAGAGTGTCTGCTAGCGGCCCGATCTCGACTCCTTATTCCTGTCCCAATCACACCACGCGCTCAATTCGATTGTCCAACAGTCGAAGTAAGCAATAACAGTATTTGACGCCCCATATGATTTGTAAGCTAGTGTTTTCTGAACGATATTTAGGGCAGTAAGTTGCAAGAATGGAATGTTACTATTTTAACATTTGCTCTTCGAATTGACAAATATTTTATGTGGGCTGGTTACTAGAAGGTGAAACACTGTTGGGCTCTCGGCAAGCCAAATATTTCCTTGTACGCATGCCGTCTAGATCTTGTAGCTTTGGATATGGCAATCTTGTTAACTATAATGCTAAATATATTGTTAAACATTTTGTGCATGGAATTCCGAACATTAAGTTTGTATCGTCCGCCTTTCTCCTTTACCAGTTCACCTACAGGAAAGTGGACAACCTATTATGTCTTACACACCTGCAGAGCATAAATCATTTCGCCGAAAGAACCAGCCTTATTGATGTTGCTTTGCGACTCGAGCAACATTTTCTGCTCGCTGTTGGACGACGCCAGATTGGTGGCGATGAGAATGATGAGGATCGTCACTGGAATCATTGGGATGACGAGCATCTGCGTCATCTGGATCTTCTTGCCCTCTCGCGTGATCGGGTCGGCGTTGCAGAAGCCGGCACGGATGTCCAGCATGCTGCTGTTGAGTGTCGTCCGACTGCTGCTGCTGTCCAACGCCTTGCATCGAGATATGATGTGACCCATGGTGACTGACTATCGACGTCCGAATTTGCACTGCGGAAAGGATTGCATAGATATACGTAGTAGGTATATGTGAGTAAGTTGTATTATGCGTGTGCGAGTACAATTTTTTTTACACGTTTTATATATATATATATATATATAATATGTGTGTGTGCGTGCGTGTGTGTTTAATTATACATGTATACACACATACATATGTATGTATATGTGTAAATATATATATGTATATATATATATATATACAGGTATATGTATATATATATATATATATATATATATATATACATACGCACATACATACATACATACACACACACACACACACACACACACACACACACACACACACACACACACACACACACACACACACACACACATACATGGATAATCACAAAACTGAAATACATTAAATTAATCAGTTCACCTTAGTGAATGCTTCCCAGAGAACGCCCAACTTTGCTGAAAGTGCTATGATGAATACCAATAAAGTCTAGAAATTAATGGAGAGGAGACGACATTACCAAGAAACCCAAATACGGACGCAGAGCAAAAAGTAGGCCATTCATCTACAGTACACCATGACCTATGGAACGACCAACCTAACAGTTTTCCTATAATGGTGACGTAGTATGTATAGACGTGAATATTACATAACCTAACGTACATGCAATCTACCGGTAACGTGCATATCTCCGGAGATCGCATGTAGCTAGTACACGGTATTTATGTAAAAACGCCTCTGGATATTGTCTTTTGGAAATTACTGTCGTGCGTTTATCTAACAAGGTAGCTCCCTGTAAACAATGGCTGCGCTGTTCCCCTTTCAATATACGACTGTGTCTTTACGCGACAAATGGCATCATTATAAAGTGGGTTGCTACATATAAATCTTGGAATGAATATGTTGATCGTACATCACCCTTAAAGTAATAATATAATTCTAGTGCGCCTATGAACTCAGGAACTTGAGCTAATAGAAAACAGGACATTCACGGTTCTCCTGTTGCGTTTTCCATGATTGCCACAACAGCTACGACAAACACGAGTTCTAGTGAAACCGCAGATGGCTATGTAATCGGCCTACAAATTACTGATTTAATAAAAACTGGATATATTGTTATAATGTATTCTGAAATTAATCGAATTATTTGACGCACATCCCTATCATGTATGTGATACTTAACTGTCGCTGACACCGCCTAAATAAACGCTCACTCCGCTGTCCTACGCCAAAGTCACATTTGATGTCTAGACATATCAACGCGTCCACTGCTTCGTTTATTCCAACGACATTACGCGTACACACACGACCGAAAATGCGCCCTCGAGAGGTAACACAAAGACACAACACACAAACAAGTATTCACCTATCTGAGACTGTCTTCGGAGGAGATGCGTCGCCGACTCCGCTCCCTTGTTGTAAGCCTCTCAACCGCGATGAGTCAACCAACACGAGCGGAAGCGATCGAAGCGATGACACTAGGACGTACGCCGCGAGCAGGCTGTCGCTCAACTCACCTGTTACGCGGTCAACGAGTCGACTATCACAGAACGAGGACACCGCTGAGGCAATCCATCTCCAGTTGCCGCCGGATAATTGGTTTACACCGGGGTTCGGCGAAGAGGCGGCATGACACGGTGCGACACCCCGTCATACCTTCCGGAATAACAGTCGTGTCTACTTTGGTTATGCATTAACGAAACAAACCTCTATGTTGTCATGTTGTGTCCTTTTTCAGAACCCATCATCAGTCGTCATCACTCATCCCTTGTCCGGGACGGACGTTGGGGTTCCATTGTAATAACAATAACAACAACAACATTATACCAACAACATTACCACCACCACCTGTTGGTCTGAGCCAGCCTTGTCTCTTGTCTGCAGTACGCATGCACGCAGCATCGTCGGTACGGGTAGACGGGTACACGCTGTGATGTTACTCAGCGAATTATTATTGATGAAAAGTCTTAGCACCCCGGCATATGCCATCGTGTGAAGTGGTTACTAAGCATATTGGCCACAATGTTGATGACGACATGTAATGGTCGTGCGGTAGAACGTGACGATATAGCACTTGGCTGGAGAACGTCATACTGTCAGCCGAGATGTCCGGGGTTCGAGTAAGCGTCGTTTCGACGTGTCGGTGGGGATAATTTTGTTTATTACACTTTATATGTGTTTCTCGGAGGAGACGCGAACATACTATGTCGGTGCGTTCTATGTGGTGTCTGCCTTGTGCGGTAAACTATCTCACACATAGGATAAGTGTGTGACCTGTCGAGGAATCCCGGATTGGTGGTCTTCATCTCTACCCAACAGTTTCTTACTCGGTGACCGGGTTGTGAAACAAGTTTTATTTCCGCTCAAAATGGCGGAAATTGTGCCAGCTCCTATGTTTGTTTCTCGTATTCCCTTTAATGCAGAAGGATAGTTTGTGTAAACTCTTTTAGATGCACATACCCGGAACTGTGACTTTTGTTACCATTTAACACAACTAAGTTAACGTACTCACAGTTTTGGCTACCGTCGTTAACGTTCTTCTGGAACTGAATTGTGGGATGCTTGGTGGTTATGGCGAGTAGCAGAATAGACAGCCGACAATTCATTTATCGAGGAAAACTGCCGAAGAGAGCGAAACGTTGAGAAATGTGTTCAGTTAGTTGTATTATGATGAAAGTAGAAAAAAAAACATAACTTATATTCTTCCATCGCGATGAACATTTTGACCCGTAATACTATAATAAAATGACTATGTAACTCGTGTTTTATAGTTGGTTATGCATACAATGTGACCATGTCAGACGAAACGTGACTCGGGCTCTCGGAATCAGTACATTTGGTCAAGGGACCTTATTTTTTGTTTGTGCTGATTACGCACCAATCATAACCACGATTGCATTTATTCATGCTCAAATATAGCCTCATCATAATATGTTAAATAATGACGTACATGGAATAACATGACTTGTTCGTAAAATTGTTCGCAGGGCAATCTTGTGCTGGTAGGATTTATGTAGACAGAGTCAGGCTCGCACCAAGAGTATTTATTTCATGGAATATATTAAAACAAAATACTAAGCATACAATTAAGGTAAGAGATTCTGTATAATATTAAACCACATTTCTGATACAAGACACATGGTGACAAGAGTCATCTCGATACTGTTTCATGCCCATCATACCGGATGGTTGGGATTAAATATCATCTTGCTTCCCTTGGCTTC
>OZ023214.1:38705131-38707631 GCA_963995525.1 Escarpia spicata | reverse complement strand
AGGAACTAAAAACAAGGCGGCAGCTAAATTTCATTTTCCATGTGTACACAAAATATAGCATTGTATGTGACCTTTGGCAATATGAAAAAATATAGAAAAATGCCCTGATAATTTAAATCAGATTTTAAACCCATCTGTGTCGCGACTCCCGCGGAAAGTTAATAGTTAATGAGCTAAGCGATCACGTGGTAATGTGACATCAGAGGCGTGAATGTCGCGCAACATGCCAGCACTTTCAATGTGTGTTTATTGCACTGATTAATTGAAGATTAACCTTTTAATATATAATATACATTAGTTTATCATAATTATGTATGTGAAGACAAACTGTGGTGTGTCTGAATAAATGTAAACCAAAAACATACAAGATCAGCGGAAATTGTACATTCCCGGTAACATAATATTATTTTAATTTTTTCGCGAATAAATATTCACTACAAAACATTCGATATAAACAGTTTAAAATGGCTTGGTTTAGATTACTTTGTGAAAATGGAGTTGCAATCAAAATTCTGCACTGCCCTATCGCAGGGTTATGTTCCTTGTAACCATTTATTCACTGCTCTGGTCTGCCACGGTGTTATTTATCACTACTACACCTAGTGAGAGATTATTTTGAATTATATAATTGCTTGTTAGAAGAGGATGAGGATCTAGCACCAGGAACCTGGCTCTGCCATAATGATAGGAGTGTGTGCGGAAAGGGAACCGCTCCATGGCCGAAATGAATTGTTTTTCAAATTTTAGGGTATATTTACATATTGTTGTGCATCTTTTACGTTGGTTAGGAAGCACAGTTGGGTTAAAATGGAATAATTTATAGCTTAAAACATGAAATATCAGTCTGGCGATAGATTTCGGCACTAAAGCGGTAGACCATGAGTTTATCCCAAAGACAAAGAAATTCCGTGAGTTATACCGCCAACTCGGCAGACTTGGCAACTCTGGCTCTATATCATGTACACGCTGTTGATAGAACATTATAAATAGTATGTAAGTGGTTTAGTTGAATTTGATTTAGGTAGTAGTGATCGAATTTATGTTGTTCGTGCTTAGCATGTTTTAAAATACATGCACATACAGGCAAACAGTGTATCCGCGAAACAGCGAATAACTGCGGCGTCTAAAGCTGTCTTTACGCAGGTATTTGTGCCTCTGCAAATACTCGTGTAAAGATTATTTCTAATAGTACAACGTGCTGCAGTCGACAAAACTTGCACTGTTTCGGTGAGGTGGTGCAGCTTTCTTACACCAGTGTAACTTGCAGGTGATTGTCTGTGTGGAACTTGTAACGATGCAAGTGGGCGGAGCGTAGGAATTCGGGCATGCATACTTTGACAATCTTCGTCATTTTTAATCATGGACATGCGCAGTGTTGTGCGCAGTGTATTTCCGCCTAGTAATGAGACACGTTTGCTGCTTTGCGATGGCAGTTAGTTAGTTGTACCAGTTCAACTGGTATTTTTACAAGTTGTGCTGGGGTAAAGACAACTTTTATGGGTTTAATTAACGAAACCAATTACAAGTATGACTACAATAGTAAATTAGGGTACCCAGAAAGCAGCACTGAACTGACTACTCATCTTCCGTTCCGTTGTTGGTTCACTGCTATTAAGAAACCAGTGCCGACGCAAACAAAACGGGTATGAGTTGCGTATGACATATGGGAATGAAGTTACAAGCATGTGTCTGTTTGGAGGACACTTTAAAATGAATGTTTTTCCTTCTGGTATATGCGTCAAAGGAAGTGGACTTCCACAAAGGCAGCGTAATGATCTAATGCATATTGCCACTCGTCAGGTTTGGGATATATATATATGTGCATATATACATATATATATACATACATACATACATACATACATACATACATACATACACACACATATATCTATATATGTGTGTGTGTATGTATGTATGTATGTATATATGCATATATATGTATATATATATATATACATATATACATATATATATATATATATATATATATGTGTGTGTGTGTGTGTGTATATATGTATGTACATACATACACACGCACACGCACACACACACACACATACACACACTTACACACATATATATATGTATATAATATTTTCAACCATCTTCGAAAAAAAACAAGTCTTTTGACGATATCATAATTTTATTAGGATATTATCTCTATTACATACGTTGCCTGCTGAAACGTATCAAGGTTGAAGAGCATTCATCACGCTTAATAAGGTGCACACCAACTAAGAGTTGATTATTACATTATTCACGGGATTTTGCGGTAGCATTATATCAATAGGTAAATCTAGAACATATACTTGACGACTTCTGCGTGCAGCAAGCGTGTTGTAGCGTATCCATTTCACTGAACAGTTGTAGGAGCAAAATATAAAGAATTGGTTTTCTCTACTGTGTTTTCATTCACATCGCTTAACATGTTTCGTGTGGCTCGGCTATACAGCTTCCTCGCGAGTTGTACAATGCTTGGACGTCAATTACCGATAGC
>OZ023214.1:38694689-38704931 GCA_963995525.1 Escarpia spicata | reverse complement strand
CTTTTAATAATGAAATTAATAACCAACACGAACTGGTTTGGTTGTTGGGTTTTACACTAATACTAATCAATGTCGCAGTGCGCAACAGTATGCAAGTTGACACTGCATATCAGCGAAGAAATAATTTACCTTGTGTAAATTCACTTTGTTGTAGAACCCCGTTCACGTACACTACTACTTGACCAGATCCCGTCACCGTGCTCGCTGAGAAAGTGACGACGACGTGCAAGAAGTATTGTATTTGGTCCGGCTGTCGTAATAAAACATGCTGTTAATATTGTGGTTTTGCACAAAGCACGTGATATCGCAGAGATCTTCAACCGTTAATCTTTATTGTTTTGCCCAGCAGACTAAACAGCACTGCATATTTGTTGTGGCTTCCGTCCCGATAGTTTAGTGTTGGTGGCAGCACATTAAATCTATACGGTGATATACAGGGTAGGAATCGTTTCGAACTGTCGAACAGGCCGCACTCCTTTTTGATATTTAACATAGGAAGTCACTTGACACGATAAGTTTATATTTTAAGTACGAACTATATATATATATTAAGGTGGCCAAACAAAGTTTTTTAAATCATATAAAACCATTGAGAGGAAAATACCTCTCAAAGCACCCAAAGTTTTTGTAAAATCGCAATATAGCGATACATTTAAGAGCGCAATATCTCAAAATTTACTGAACCTATTTTACTAAAATTATCGCTGTGACCTATGAATCATACAAGTATCACCCGTAATTAATCCCTATTAAAGATCCATCATCCTCGTCTTTGTAGCCTGAGGCATCAGCCCACGATGCGACTCTACGACTTGGAAGATGAGCTGGCGCTGCTCTTCGTCGTCTGTGAGAGCCAGGATGAAATCCGTCGCCAGACGGCTCTCTCTGCACAGTCGTTTACAACACGCAACGCAGAGACAGCTTTCACTGCGTTAAGATAGTCTTGGCGGCTGGGCCATGTCTCAGGCTTGCTGTTGAGAAAGTTGCGGTCAATGTTGAGACCAGTGAAGAAGTTGAGCGAAAGTCATCTCCATTGCTGCTGTCTGAGCTATCACACATCCACTTCATCGAAGGTCTCCAGGTCACGAAGGAGGCAGAGGTCGTTGATAGGCGCACGTCTGCTGCTGGCTGCATCTAGCCATACTCTGATGTAGATGGTGATCGTGAACAGGCAGATGCGCTGTAGAGCCTGTAGTTCGTGGCTAGTAAGCTCGAACTGCTCACGGAAGGCGAATATCTTCAACAGTAGATCCCTTTTGCCATCCAGCGAGCACGGTGATATGCGTCTGGTGGGCTGAACTGGTGTCTCGAGTCACGTGCACCACCCAACAAGATGATGGCCAGCTGGATGAACTCGAGGTAGTCCTTTCGTGGGTGCTTATTGTGAAGTTGTTCTGTTAGGAACTCGCTTGCTGTAATTTTATACCTCTCCAGCCACTGCTTCTTTTGTGTAGTAAAGCACACCCAGATGACCTAGTTGTCTCATTGTCCAAAGAGTTGTACTTTCTTTGATCAATGAATGGCCAGTTCTCCTTGAACCGACTGAAGAGCGGGATAGTTGGACTCTTCGACACAAAGAATAGACCGAAAACTGCAGCAGCAATGATCTCCAGTATATTGAGTCGGCATGCGAAAAAAAGGATATGGTTTTGAAATGCCTCTTGAATTACAGTGATGGCACCTGTGTTCATGGGAGATGGGCGTTGTGTCAAAGCATAGTCCTGCCACATGTTCACAAACGCCCTCTCAATCCCGCAGAAACTGGACGACAGCGTTGCCCAACTTCGCTCCGGTGCCAGATGAAATTCGTGGAATGCCAAGCAACTTTTCGACTCCTTTCCCTGACACTACGATAGGCATGCGATCTGATTTTTTACCTTGCCTGTTTGGTAATAGTTTTCCATCGAAATGTGCAACGAGAGGTACATCCGGGTCGAAATTCTCCCTAATTGCCTGTGCGATGACGACGCGGCCATCTCTACGTGCTGTGTCGAGTGATGTTCTACACAGGGTGTTCTGTCCAAGCTAGCGACAAACAACGGGTCATCAACAAGACAGCGCCGTGCTACCTTCTTGGTTTTGGGAACTGGTTCGTCCCGCTCAGAAGACTGCGATGATCCAGATAGATCTAGATGTTTGTGGTGATATTTGCTGATAGAGATAGCCACATCAACGTCCAGTGTGCCACCAGAATCCGACTGTTCATCCTGTGATGACACTCTGAGTGGCTCGGTTGTCGGCTCAGTCTCATCAGTTGTCTTGGAGGCAGACTCTCGTCGCTGCATCTCGTCGTATTTTCGTTTTTGTCGTTTCTGCTCTTTCACTTTGAAAGGCTTGTCCTCCCCAGCCATCACCATCTTCCTCTCACTTCGTTGATCTTGCAGAAACTCCACATCACGAGCAATGCGGATCAGTTGATCACACTCTGCATGTGCCACATCAAACGTTTCCAGCAATCGACTGCCAAACTCAGTTTCCAGCTCAGCTTGCCTCTTACTGCGCCTGAGTTTGTTCTTGCATGTGTTTACATGCTGCTGATAGAGTTTCTTCAGCTTCTCGACAGCATTCGGCTTCTGCGTCGTCGGAATGTTAGCCAGATGCCAAAAAGGCAGCACTTCTCCTACCGCATTGTTACAGCTTGCAAGCAACATCAGCTTCTTCACTTTCAAGTCGTAGAAAACTCGCCGCAGGACTTCTCCGATTGTTGGTTCAGGTTCTCGATACAAGGAAACAGTTGCCCAACTAACCACACGTTTGTTGCAGATCTAGTACGAAGCGGCGCATCCGACATGGCTACACTAGCACCAGTGCAATGAACGACAACAGTTACTGCTTATGCAATGTTAAACAGAGCTTACTTACAAAAAATCTGCCTGCTTAAATTGTGGTGTGTAACTTGCTACATAATACCAAATGGCCTAAGTGCAATATAACAAAATATTACAATTAATGTAAATTATCTATATAATGTAGTCAATCATAATGTAATCAATTATGATGGATTATTGCGTTTTCTAAAATGAACAAAATCTTACAGTGTTCTCATTTTCACAATTGTAGGTGATTTATACTTATGACCTGATTGATTGGGCTATTGTCTTGACATAATTATTATAACAAGAAATTAGAACACAGTCAAATTTTTATTAAAATAGATTCAGTAGATATTGATATATCGCGTTTTTAAATGTATCCCTATTTCGTGCTTTTACAAAAACTTCGGGTGCTTTGAGAGGTTTCTTCCTCTAAATGGATTTTTATGAAATTTTACCACAGTTGTTTTCTCAGCCAACCTCACCTTTTTTTCTCAGCCAACCTCACCTTTTTTATAATTCTCACTATATATACATCGTATATATTAGAGTGGCCAAATTTTACGTGGTGAGAATTAAAAAAAAAACATGCATATGGGCTAAAAAGGTGAGGTTGGCTGATAAAACAACTGTGGTAAAATTTCTTAAAAATCCATTTAGAGGAAGAGACCTCTCAAAGCACCCGAAATATTAGTAAACTAGTAAAACGTAAATAAAGATCCTACCGTGGTAGCTGCAATGTTGTAGACGCCGTTGGTAGTTTTAATTTGCACTTGCAGGGTTGTCAGCGAATCGCTCATGATGTAGATAGAACTGGTAAAATAATGCAATGATTAACATATCATATAATTCCACGAAGGATATACGCACACGCACGTACGCACACGTGTGTGTATTAATGGGTTACGTTCGTTAGCGTTTCTTGCACATTTTGTTTTCAGGAACAAGTAAACATAGGTAACGCGTATTGCGAGACACACGATACACGCAGGAAATGTTTTTCAAAAGTATGTTCGTTTTGAAAATTGTCAAAACTGACAAACGTAGGACAAGATTGTATTTAAGTACATCGTTTTTATAAAGATTTCCGCGTTAATGACACAAGGAATAAACTACGATCTTTACTGTTATTTCAAAGTAAGGCGTTGCAAATAATCTGGTTCTGTAAAGCAGTGTATCGAGATACGTACTGTATCTTAAATATATATATCGCTATACGTATCGTGCCATCGCGTAGCGTGTCGACACGTCTCTAAACAGTACACAACGGGCATGGCGGAGATTCGACATTGCCATCAGACGAAGATGACAAGCGCGCTACGCCACAATGCCCTACACGTGTTGGCACGTACCTTTTGTCGCACTTATCTGTGCTTAGGATGAACATCTCCTTATTTGCATTCTTTTTGAACCATAGACTGACGGAGAACTTGAAGAAGTCCATGTTGTTGAAACGCGGGATCTTCACGTGGGATGCTTGATGGAAGAGACCGCATTTGCCGCACGGGCAGAGGCCGTAACTAACAGGGTGGACGGCTTGCTTGCTCAGATAAACCCACTGCGAGGCCGCGAACGTGTTGGCACCTTCCCAAGAATTGTAGTGGTCGAATGTGATGCACGTCACAGGGTTTGCGCCAACGGGTCCTTGAGGCACGTGTACGAACAAGTTATATATATATATATATATATATATATGTATATATATATATATATATATACACACACACACACACATATATATATATATATATATATATATATACATATATACATATATACATATATACATATATATATATATATATATACATTATATATATATATAATATATATATGTATACATATATATATATATATATATATATATATATATACATATATATGTATATATATATACATAAATATACACGCAATATTATGCTGCGTACAACGAATCGTTACAGCATTATTAAAGTTACTATGTCGTCAACAATGAAGCAATTGTACTGTAAAATTATTGTGTCGACATCAAATGTTTGCGTTGTTGTATCGGTGAATCTATATGACTTCCACTACATGTTATCAAGTTATCGGAAAACGATAATGAGATTAGAGGTGCACAATAAACACTGCCTCACTGGGAGATGTTTTAAAGACATCATTTCAAAATGTAGGTTACATTATAAACACAAACATTGCTAAATTTTATTGTCATTGTGTAGATGATAATATTGTTATATATACCTTACCTGAACACGCTTGGCCATTGCACGGCTGTTGTTCTTGTACACTCCCAGTACACGCCATGCCTATGCAAGTAGGGGCCGGATTGTTGCAGCTGCGAGTTCTAGTCTGTTTTCCGCCATCGCACTGGACTGTACAGCTTGACCATTGTGACCAAATGCTCCATGCACCATCGTAATTCACCCCTGGCAAGTTATATGGCAAAACGTTATGTGCGAGATGGCGGTACGTACACTCAGGCTGTTTTATGTACATATATGGCCATTTTCCCGAAGTATTCGACGTACTCCTGTGGTTTCTACGATGGTGGCAAATTACGTTTTACACTGCGAACAACTGACTTATCCTAGACCTGCTAAGCACTCGTAGCCTACGGGGACGTTAAAAAAAAGAACGTTACTTTTCTTCCGAGAGGTCGTAGATTAATTCCTGAACGGTTGGCACCTGAGATGAAGCTATCTAGTAAGAAAACGCGAGAAAGATTATAGTTAGGTAGCATATTTCACATAAACATCAGATTAAAATTACCTTAAATATCTTTAAAACATTTGAACTTCATTAAACTTACTACTTCTGAAGGAAATGAACCTGTCATACTAATATGTTCCATCATAATAAATTTTAGTCCATATCATAGTAAGCGTTCCTGTATTACAATTCGGTGAATCTATAAGATGTTCACTACATGTATTTTCTAAATAATTTGTACCAGTTACATATATTGAGTAGGTTGTACCCTTTGTAAAGGGTACAACAACGTTGGACTGAGGACAGAGGTATGCAGGAAACCAGCTCTCCATAGCGCCAGTCTGGATGGATGTTTATGAGACACTGGGACAAATCAACTACTCAATTATAAATATATACATTCCTACCCATTTATTTGCATTGTGAAGGTAACGTTATAAGTACCTTACCTGTACAGTCGGCCATTTTGCAACTGGCTTGGTTATGCGCACTTCCAACACAAAGATTCACATCGGAGCAACTGCGTTGTCTCGACTTTTGTCCTTGTCCGCACGTGGCTGAGCAGGATGACCAAGTCCCCCAATCGTTCCATCCAGCATCAGCTGCGGACACATATATGCTAAGCGTCAAAACAAATGTACTGATGTCAACATTATGAGTGGCCTTTTGCATGAATTAGTTGGTATAGGTTCCTGGCAATCAATTAGTCAGTCATGTGTGACCACGAAGCGCTTCATTTCGTTTGGTGTTGGTAAGGTGTTACTCACGTCATTTTTGTGATATTTGATTGGACAACGAAGTGGTATGTGTAGCCATTATAAATACAATACAAATACCACTATAGAATGTGTTCAATGGAAATATCGCGTCTAAAATAGCATGGGACATAGCGCAACGTTTGAGACATAACGCCCCCCATATCCAGCTAAACGGGCCGAAAATAAGCATATCGAGATAGCCAGATAGAACAGCATGGCGTTGTGTACGCTCAGTTAGAATACTGTCATGGTAAATCAAATATACGCAAAAGATTTAATCAAACTGTTATGTTCCACATATTATAGAAATGGTTACCATAAAAGTAGTTTAATAGGCAGTAACCATAAGACACGGAAACAAAGCATTGTGTCTACACATTAAAGAAATGTGTTATCACTGGCGTTGTGGATGTTGCAGAAGCGTGCGATAAAGTAAAGTAATAATACTAACATGTAAATGGTATTTTTAATATAGAACACGAAGCCCACGCATAAGTGGAACAAAACGTATTGGTAGAACTGTCATATATACGTGAGTATGACTGTGAGTAAATAAATGACAACAGTCTGGCTATTACAAGTTTATAACACACTAAATTAAAAGCTCTTGTGTAATATGCGATAATGGTCTGATTCAAACATAATATATAAACACTGACGCTGACAACTGCACAATTGTTTACGTCATTATACTAGAAGACCAGCCTGGGGCCGGTTTCATAAAGCCGCTAAGAACGTTCGTAACGCTAAGATGATTGTCTTAATAAATGACGTGATGTTTTAATATAAGCGAACATAAGAGTTTACGAAAACACGTGACGCTAAATAATTGCGTAACGTTAAGTACGCTTCATTAAACCGGCCCCTGTGCAGGATCGTCGTGAGCGTTGTGGATGCGCATAAACACTCGACGCGACTGTCCTGGATATTCTCCTACGCTACGAGGACTACGACTGCATAAATTCTGATTTACTCATCAGATGGAATACCTCTGGCGACCGTTGACAACATGGCGCCAATCACGAGCAGCATCCACAGTTCCATAGTGTGGTGTCAGTCGGACTACTGGAAAGAGAGGAGACGATTATGTAGTGGCGGCATGTTTCTGTGCATTACCCCAGACAGGTAAACGCATAACACGTATAGGTGCGCGCGTACGCACTCACGCACGCACTCACACATACAGGCGCGTTGCGTCAGTAATGAAGAAGCTGTACCAACAATAACAATAACCGATATGAGAACGAAAGAATCGGTCGACAAGACATTACACAAATTTTGATTTCGAGTGAACATAGGTTTGTGTTATAGACGATTTCTTTGGATCACTGCAAACATTCACCGAAAATTGTTAGGTGTCCGAGTGTACATTTTATTGAAATAATGAAAGTTACCATATGATATAGATTAACACCAACACACCACCTTAACCAGCGAACAGTTGTTGCACTTGGTTAGACAACGGTGTTATCACATACATACAGGTTTCATATTACGACAGTTTGTTAAAAGTCACTCCACGAAATCTATCATCCTTTCTGTGAAATATTTCGCTTATATAGCGACAAGCGGACTTCTTGTTGTTGCACAAGGGCTGCATGTTTACAAACATAACAAGTTTAAATATATTTTGAAAAGTAATACATCTAAATGTTTACGTTATATACTAGGGATAACACATGATGTGTTGATGGTATAATGTTACGTTATATACTATGGATAACACACGGTGTGTTGACGTTACTCGAGTGGAGTGTTATCACCGGATAACAACCATTCGTTGTCTCGGTGCAGCAATACGTGGCTGTTATCCTACGCTAAAACACTCGTAACTTTAAAGATATTGTATACAAATCCCTCAGTAATAACTTGTGTATTCACTGCTTCTGGAAAGTCAACTGAAACTTTACTACAAAAGTATATAACGAAAGCTTAAACTATGCTACTCTGACAGGGTTTTTTTAAAGTACCTTTAGCGTTTTTATGTTTAGCCTTCTAGTTGACGTACCTTTGTTCACTTCAGAATTTCCCCGTTGACGAGTGACGCCGACTTGATAGCTAGACTGTGCGACTCGAACGTTTGATGGGCTCACTCATATTAAGGCGTGATATATATAGTCGTCGGGAAGATATCACGTGACGATTTGCGGCGGGCTGACCGATGTTTTTTCGCCCGAGTTAGCCTGTTACATCGCCAGATTGCACAGTAATATGTTTGATTAAATTCAATGTTACCCAAACAAAGAGAAACCTTGTCATGCACTATCAGCCCAGGTAATGATGATACCCAGTGAAGTTTTGTAGGTGTTAGTAATCGAGTGCGACCTAGCAGTGCGAGGCGAACGGAGATTGCCGCTCCTGTGTCGTGTCCAACTCAGAACGTATTAACGTCACCGCGAACGAACCTGCAATTCACAAAGTTCTGACTACTTCGTTTACAACATTTTGTCCCTATTTACATAACTATGTTGCCCACTTTTGCATGTCACAGCCGGTAATAACTGAACTTATCTATATCCACTGAATAATTAAGCTAATGTCATTATGATTTGATAGGCATGATAATTTTGTTCACAGACGAAATCATCAACACTCATCAATCGGCGGGAAGAAATATAAGATGACTGTCAATATGAAATTAACTTTACTACAGGAACAAAATAACAATAATTGAAGACGAATGCAGCTTCGTCACATTAATTTGCAACTCTTCACAAACGTTGGGTTTTTTGGTTAATTTCTAAATAATATTGAACTCGTTTAAACTCACCCATGGACCAACAGGCCATGGGAATCAATTATCTTGATGAGAGAGGGCGGGGGTTGACAGAGTGAGAGCGGTAGTTATTGTGTTTCCTTCAAATGGTGGCCGGTTACCATCGATGGTAAGTAGGAATAATCCTAGGGAGGGAGGGAGGGAGGGAGGGAGGGAGGGAGGGAGGGAGGGAGGGAGGGAGGGAGGGAGGGAGGGAGGGAG
Source organism: Escarpia spicata (assembly GCA_963995525.1). Classification (NCBI taxonomy): domain Eukaryota; kingdom Metazoa; phylum Annelida; class Polychaeta; order Sabellida; family Siboglinidae; genus Escarpia; species Escarpia spicata. The sequence continues at coordinate 38,695,692 of OZ023214.1, read as the reverse complement.
GGAGGGAGGGAGGGAGGGAGGGAGAGCTAGGGAGGGAGGGCAGGAGGGAAGAAGGGGTGCATACATATAGACTTACATTCAGACAGACATACCTCAGACATATAGACTTGGCCAAGAGACAGACATAGAGGGGGAGAGAGAGGAGGAGGAGAGAGGTGGTGAGGTGAAGAGAGAGAGAGAGAGAGAGAGAGAGAGAGAGAGAGAGAGAGAGAGAGAGAGAGAGAGAGAGAGAGAGAGAGAGAGAGAGAGAGAGAGAGAGAGAGAGAGAGAGAGAGAGAGAGAGAGAGAGAGAGAGAGAGAGAGAGAGAGAGAGAGAGAGAGAGAGAGAGAGAGAGAGAGAGAGAGAGAGAGAGAGAGAGAGAGAGAGAGAGAGAGAGAGAGAGAGAGAGAGAGAGAGAGAGAGAGAGAGAGAGAGAGAGAGAGAGAGAGAGAGAGAGAGAGAGAGAGAGAGAGAGAGAGAGAGAGAGAGAGAAAGGGGGACAGATGGGGACAGATGGGGAGAATGAGAGAGGGACAGAGGGACAGAGGGACAGAGGGACAGAGGGACAGAGGGACAGAGGGACAGAGGAAAAAGGGAGAGGTAGGGAGAGGGAGATCGATAAAGGAAGAGGCTTAGTTATTGTATTTTCTTAGTAGAAGGAGAAAGAAAAGGGACAGAGATGTGTGCCTTTCGGTCTGAGGCACGCGATTCACCCGTACGCATTGAAAATAGAACGTATTGTATACTTGTTACGATTTAACCGACAGTCAGTGGGATTGACCGATAAGCACACAGTAAAGGGTTGAACTTTTATCTCGTTGAATTAAATGGACTGCCATGTGATATCCTAAATCCTTACGTTATGTGTTTATCTAGCTTTATAATGGACGATTCGTTGTGGAACGTGGCGAACACACTTCACAAAGATAGAAACTACTTTTTTATACAATTGTAGCTAGTTGACTTACACATTGTGACTGCGTGTTTTGTGTTTTATAACTAGATGTTTTGCTACTGTTTTCT
>OZ023214.1:38684689-38689689 GCA_963995525.1 Escarpia spicata | reverse complement strand
ATCACATACAAGTTACGATCTAAAATATATCCATAACATATTCGCCAGTACAATACAAATAGCATTAGCAGACAGCTATGGGACGTCATGACGTATCGCCTTCAGAACTGATCGCGACTGCAGTCTGAGCAAAGGATATATATACAAAGCAACGACTCAGGCAGAAAATATAAAAAAGTAACTCGAACATCGTCTTTAGGTAGTGTATTTTCTGCTGTAATAGCGGTTTATCTCCTACTAACAAATCGTTCTCAAGAACTACGATTGTGTTCTTGGTAGATAACACGATCACTATTTATTGTTTCGAGGGAATATTGCATTATTGTCTGGCATTGTGCCACGAATGAGATAGGTGGTTTGAAATGAATACAACGAACCCGTGCGTTGAATTCATATCCATACGCATACACGTATCCGCTCACAAGATCGCACACACGCACGCGCGCGTGATCGCACTCACACACACAACGCGCGTACGCAAACATACGCACACACGCACATACACACACGCGTACACGTACATGCTCACGCACACACGTACACACACCCGTACGCACACACTCACACACACACGCACGCACCAGTATACACACGTGTACACACACCCGTACAAAACACTCGAATACACCCGTGCACAGACGTGCACACACACACAAATGCACACACGCACACAACTACGCACTAACGCATACCACGGCTACAATATTTCTACTGCGGAAATCATCTTCCCAGCATGGCACTTAAATGTCTCATCACTAACAAACCTTGTAACAGAAATACTGAGTCACCTGGTACACAAATATCCCATCAACTTCAAACATTTGAACTGATACAATAAGCAAGTGATGCAAAAACGCAATAACAGCAGAAATGCCTTCCCAGTTGTGATGTTCAATGTACTATTTCCAAAAGTTTAGTTTCTCTCGATATTAGTAATTATGCTAACACTGTCTGATGCCAATAACCAATATTGCGTCTTGAGCATTTGCTTTATTGTACAACGCGTCAACATGTGTTGGAACTGTTCATTCAACAAATGAATTTCCTCAAGGAAAAATAGGTGGACAGCTTGCAGAAACATCGGTCATGATGACTGTATCCTTATTTGCGTCAACCCAGTTATCGTTCACTGTGTCCGAGACGATAATTTTCCGCATTTTAAACACAATTTTTTTACCCTGTTATGATGATTCCGACATGACCAACACACTTGCACCGAACATTAAATAAATTAAATTGGATGACTCAACATGTTATTGTTATGCGTTCTTGACTGTGTGCGGCGTTCTATGCTACAAATGCGCCAATTACTCTGACCAATATGCGTATACAAATTGCCGCTCCCTTTACAATAAAATTGCGCCCACCTCTAATTAACATGTCTTACTTCCCAACAAAGTTCACAATAAGTACGATGGCGCGTGGGTGAGGACGTGCGCGCGCACGTGTATGTATATGTGTGTGGTGTTCAAGCAAGAGCGTATGCATGATGACGTGTGCGTGCGCATGCATGTGCCGTGGTGTACCGTGTGCGTAATTGTGCGTGTTCTCTCCCTGTCTCGCTGTCTTTCGTTTGCCTCTACATGTCTCTGTCTGTCTGGGGCACAATTCAAAGAGCTAGTGCATATCCAGATGTTTCCGAACCAAGCAATCAGAACTTTTATGTTTGTTCTCTAATAAATGCCCGATTCATAATAATTGTTACCCTAAAAAATAGTAACAACATACGTTCCGCGTTGAACTTATCCGGGAACCAAAGTAACTGTACTGTGGTGAATGAATGAATGAATGAATGAATTAATTAATGCATGAATGAATGCATGAATGAATGAATGAACCTAAACTTGCGCTAGCGTAATTACCATAAACTGTGTCGTAGGTAATCATTTTCTGCATTTTAAACGTCAACGTTTCAGTGTGGGTTTACCGAGTTCATTTCGTACCGCCGGTTATGGTGATTTTGACTACAACAAAATAAACGCATATAACAATAAATCGACTAAAATGATATGAATCAACATAATAGTGTTTTGTACTCTTGAAATTGGTACGGGATGTAGCACAGGATTCACCCCGTTAAGTATCCACTGAAAGTTACTTTTAATTCTTGCAGCTATATGCTTGTCGGGCAAGTCGAAAGACAGCTCTGTGTGTGTGGTTAATATACTCGTTATACTTACAGGTCTGTACTTTCCTGCATTTTTATATATTGCTGAGATCCTTCCCTGTTTCCATTCCTTTGGTAGCTCACCCATAGCTAGATAATTATTTAAAAAACCTAGCTAATGGTATACATAATTGGGTCGATAATTCTTTTAGAAATCTAGGGTGTATGCCATCTGGTCCTACTGATTTATCCACATTGAGATTATTTAGTTTTTCTTTAACCAGTTCCTCCTCAACAGTAAATTTTTTCATGCTGTGTTTTAATTCCACCGGCGGGATACGGGAGATGTCAACATCTGGTTCTACCTTGAAAACACTTGAGAAGAAGTTACCTAAGACATCTGCCTTTTCGCTGTCAGAATTTGTCAGTCTCGATTTCGGGTCATTAGGATCTATGTTCAAATCTGAAACACCTTCCCTACTTTTTGTTTTGGAATCCATGTATTTCCATACTGCTTTTGGGTTTGACTTAGCTTCTGATGCTAACTTCGTTTCAAACTCCTTCTGGATCTTACTTGTTAATTTACGGACTTGATTTCTAGCCCTACAGTATTCATTATAGTATTTCCCTTCTTTGGTTTCCATATAACGCTTCCATAGTGTGTGTTTTGTTTAATTGTTTTTACCGATTTCTTATCTAGGGGTACTTTCCCCCTGTGTATGTTTGTGTTACTAACTTCTCTATGAGGTATGACCTCATCCTCTTTTTTTTTTAATATGTCCCTTACACTTTGTCCATTGGTCATCTATTTTCCCATTGCCAATTACTTCTTCCCAATCAGTGTTATCCAATTGTTTCTTTATTCCTTTATAATCTCCTTTTTCGTAGTAGTATTTGATCCATTTTCTACTTGCTATATCAGCATAGCACCTGAACGTTATCATGAGAACAGAGTGGTCACTTTTCCCGAGTGGACTCTCATGTACTATTTCATCTATCATACCTTTTTCGTTTGTTATAACTAAGTCCAGGACGTTTGATTTGTTTCCACAAGTTTTAATTCGGGATTCTCAACATTATCTGAGGTAATACATGTACACCAATTGTGCCAGTCTACATTTGGGTAATTGAAGTCTCCAAGCAGAAGAAAGTGTGAGTGGTGATAGCTCATTGCTTCGCAAATCACTTTATTCAGATATTCACCATTGATGCTCGAACTCCCTGGGCTTCTACAGACACATCCTATGAGAAGTTTGTCTTTTTTATTTAATTTTATTTCCACCCACACTGACTCCTGAAAACGAGTCTCCAAAGACAGAAAGGGTGTTGCTCTAAGTGATTTATGTGTGTATAGGACTATTCCTCTTCCTTGTTTGTCTACTATATTATGGAATAAATCGTATTCATCTAATGCCAGTTCTGCTGGGTTTAATAAATATTTCAGGTTTTTTGGTTTTACCTCTGTAATACCTATTATCATGCATTTGTTTTCTTGAACTCTAGTTTTGAACTCTGTACGTTTTAGGCATTTTAATTGTTTATGTGTATAATTTATGTTGTTTACATTAGTTTTCTGTTTTGTCGTTCTTAGTGTCTTTCCTCCTCGCCCTTTGTGGTCTTGATTTTTACAATTTTTCTGGCCCATGGTGGGCCTCTCACTCTGTATATGCATTTCCCCATGTCTCTACTCTCCTTTGCCCTTGCCTCCTCTAGTAGTTTTTTTCTTCCTCTCTCTCTTTATGCGTTTGGTCATGGTGAATGCTGAGGCATTTCTATTTTGGGTCAGCCTCCATAAGGTTTGAAAGGTTTCGGAATAACTTCATCTTTTTGTATGTGTCTTTCATAATTACCTTAAGTGGTCTTGGTTTGTTGTTACTCTCTCTCACCCTAACCTGGTCACGTTTATGTGATATGTTTTATTATTAAAATATAACGTTAACTTAGAAGACAAGCGTAAACGCTATGCCTGGGCGTCACTAGCCTTGGCTTAGTCGTAGTCGTGTTTGAGAAGATATAGGGAAATGGACTTTGAAAATTATGTTATTTTGAGACCTCTGTCCGAAATAATAAATATCCTAAATTATTAAAAGTTGAACATATTCTAGAATTGCATTAATTAAAACTATACCATAATTTGTCTCACAATAGGTTACCTGCCTACCTACAAAACTTATCATTTGTGCAAAACAACAGTATTCACAACTTCTACACACGTGGACAAGATTAAATCACAGTGTATATGTCTTCGCAACATGTACCAAGTTTTATTACCTCAATACTTGTACTGTACATTATGAAATTTATAATTGTTATATATGCAATACATGATTGAATAATTCTTTACCTCCTTGCTTTTAAATGATTTATTTACAAACCGATTGTTTGGTACATTTAATACGTGTGTAATATGTATGTATATATACGTTTATTGTGTAATGATGATTCACTAATTGTACTAGGCATTTTCATATGTTTATATAAGTAAAATAATGGTTGTATTTCATAGAGTGGTTCTTACGACAGCGACTATAATTAGTCTTAGTAGGAGTCCCTCATATCACATAATTATTTATTTCCCTGTCATACATTATATACTTACTACTTTGTTTTTTTTACCTATGTCGATTCGACTGTAATGTATTGTATGGACTTTTGTTTTTTTATGACAATTATTTTGTTGTTTTATGTATTTGGGACAAATGAACATTTCCTGTTCCTGTTCCTGTTCCTGTTCCTGTTCCTGTTCTTCACATCACTGGAGATGATGGTGTTCATACGACGACTTCATGACGATTGCAATGCCTCGTTGACAGGTCACCTTCTCACGATATCCTAGATTTGTAGGAACATGCTGATTTCACGTCTCTACTCAAATACGCGGTAAAAGAATGTT
>OZ023214.1:38659689-38679689 GCA_963995525.1 Escarpia spicata | reverse complement strand
TGTAATGACTATCCCATTAACGGAAGAAATGACAAATCCCCGTTTGGGACTTCACTGTGTGATATGGTTGTGAATGTGTGGAACTGTTACAACCTATAAACAAATGTGCGATTTGGAGGTCCGCGATCAGTAACGCCTGCGACAGACACGGCACACAGAAGAAGAAGACGAGGATGTACAGAACGTCGTAGATACGAACCCTTTGACTTAAACTCAACGCGGTCCATATAACGAGCATCCACTCTATTTAATGCCCACGATGAAAATCTAGGGAGATAGTGTACCGGTATTCATAGTTTCACTACAAACTCATTAAGTGTGTGACTAAAACGTAGTAAACCACCTACCGCCACAGATCTAAGGATGTAGACTCCGGTGGATGTTTTCACTTTCACAATCAGCCTCGATTTAAATTTGCTCCTGGTGACGATGGCACTGGTGAAGGAAGGCACTTATTAATCTGTTGTTTCATAATAGACACACGTAATGTTGGCCGCCATTGGAATTAGCAAGCGTAGTAAGTTGTAAGAGGAGGTCTGCTGAATTGGCTGTGTTGAATGTGGGAAATTGGGAAATCCTAGTAAAATATTAAATACTATTGCGGTTAACTCAGCCGGCTTTGGCAATATTGCCATTAAAGCTTGTTTGAAACGGAATTTTAATTTTACAATGTGAACATGTCAGGAATGTTTGAATTACACAAATACTACGACACACCTGAATTCCCTGGTCATCATTTGGTTAAATGTTTCCGATTAGTAAATGTGTTTTTCGGCTTAGTAAATATGCTTTGAACGTGTTTGTATTTAATGCATGCCTAAAATTCGAAGCCAGCAGACAATTCCACGGAATGTGTAACTGTCTGAAAGCGAGAGGAAGTCTACGCCACAAGGCGCCACGCCCGTTGCTACCTACCTGTCATCGCACTCTCTCGTGCTTAGGATATGCGTATTCTTATCCTGTTCCTTTTTTACCCATAGACTGATGGACAATTCATCCGCCATGCCGTGCCGTGCCGTGCCGACTTACGCAGACCGGAGCGAGACCTGAAGTTGTATATATTTGGTTAGCATTTTTTGCGGTAGATCGTCGCGACAAGTAAACAGTGAAACACAGTTGTGAAATGTAAACTACCGTAAGTCGAAGGCCGATACCAGTAAAGTTCTGTTTGAACACGGGATGTCTCAATAAGATAACAACATTGAACAACATTTAATAGACAGCAGAGACTGACGGTATTGCCGACGCGGCGACGGCGGAGTATTTTATGCGAGGACGATTTAATAATTTATTCGAAGCGGACAACATACATAATTATACACCAGCCGATAGGAATTACCCGGAGTGTTTATACTATGGATATTATTGTGGACAATATGTAGTATGTCTGCATTATACGAACATAATTATAGTAAGCGAAAAACCTATTATGTTGTCATACTATTAGTATGCAGTGAATGACGGGAATACGCGGGGCGGTCGCCTCAGACATTTCGCTGCCTTCTCTACCCTTTGAGTTTGACCGTGCCTGCGTCAGTGTGTTGATTCTTCAAAATGAATTAATTCGGCTGGCTACAATCACATCGGACAGTATATGAACATTTCTTGATAATTAATTAATAGTTTTCATAATTCGTAAGAGTTGGTGTTATATTAAAAGTCAGCTGAGCGATGGTTACATATGGATGTCTACGTGCATGCCTAGCCTAGGCTATAGTATAGTATAGGCCATAGCAATAATCCGTCCTATACCTGCTAACGTGTAAGTTTCGAAACCCAGGAGATTCCAGGTTCACCAAAAGCCTACAATTGCATACCCCATTGGGACCTCCAACTGTACCCCTTAAAGACCAACAAATAACCTTCAACTGCACCCACCTGAGGACCAACTGCACCCGTCCATTAAGCCTTAAACCAGTTAAGGCCTCACCAGAAACTTACAACTGCATATATAAAAACTTATAATCTGGGAGATTTTGTTCTGTTTTCCGGAATGCTGGGAGTTTCACAACAAGTCCAAGAGAGTTGGTAGGTGATATTTAAAAAAATTAGTTTACATGAAATTTTTTTATTATTCGTAAAATAAATATAAATACAGCTAGTTAGAAAGCAAGTTACCTTGCACACAGTTATGTGTGTAAACAACACAAAAAGACAAATATGCCTAGCTTAGGGGCCCAAGTTACTTAGCTTGTATAGGCATTGCCATTTAAATGATGATTGTATAAAATGAACACCCACGATGATGTTAATGATGCTATGACAAAGTTGTTTTAATAAATCACCGAAATAAAAAATACTGTTTGTTCATTCATTAAAAACCAGTTTGATTCCAAGCACATAATCATGTAGGGAACGCACCGTCACGAATAGTACACAATTCTGTACCATAAATAAATAAGTTTTTAGGTGGTCATGAGGGGATGTGGCAGGGGTCTCAACATCCCATCTGCCACCTATTTTGAGGCCAACCTCTCACATTTGTACGACAGAAAAACATTAAAACTAATTGAACACCTGTTAATTCATGCTTCTAGTACAATTTTCAATGGAAGGGAATTAATTAAGTAAACTATTTAAGAGCAAATTATTTTCAATCAATTCAAGCAGCCATATATCAGTTTAAGTAGACATTTATTTCATACAAAATAGTATCAATAAGTATCAATAAAATAAAACTAACATAACAATACTAAGTATGTACAAGCTTACAGGTGTGTATAAACTGCAAGTACCCATTTCATGCACAATACAGAGGAGTTGTACACATACCTATTTCCAGTACTTTCAACCAGCAAATTCATGCTTCTAGTACCTTCATTTACAATGGCATGACATTTGTCTTTATCAATTCAATCAGAATTTTTTTTAATACAAAACGGTACAGCAATAAACATCATGGTGATCTTGTCCAATGTATCAATACAATAAAACTAACGTACTAATACTATGCATATACTAGTTTACAAGAGTGAATTAACTGCACTGTACCCAGTTCATACACAGTAGCACAACATAACATGAAAACAAAATATAGTACTGCTCTCAGCTTAGTGCAATAAGAGTATTCTTAAGTATAAATTTATATTAAATTAGTATCAGATATAGACTAGATTATATGTAAAGATATACAACTTTTCCAGTTGTGTCATAGTCATGTATTTGTATTTGCTTGACTAGGTCATAGGTGTCATCAAACAAAAACCGCGGTACTCAGCATTTGGGTAATCTACGTAATCCCTGTGACATGAACATGACTGTCATTACAATGCCTAGGTTGAGTACAAATACAACACAAGAAGATAATAAATGTATATGCCATAATTATACATCAATGACAAGCCTTTAACCATAGCCTGGTTAGTGTTAGAACCAATATTGTGGCCTAAGTAAACCCATTTTAAAAATAATTCTTGCATACCTTCAAAGTAGAAACAAACCCGGACATGCTGAGTCTTAACATCTTATTTATGCATGGAAAATAATATAGAGGACAAACCCCACCATGTCAGTGTTTACTGCCACTGGCTGAGAAATACAGCTAGAAATAGACCAAAGGTTGAAACTACATTTTACAACAAGACCACACAGCCCTTTATCGATGCTTGCCATTTCAGAGTGACATTGCCACCATGCATTTGTTGAGACGCCTTTGTTTTGTTTTCCTCCTGTTGAATAACTGAGCTCTTGTTTTCAAATAGACGGAATGATCATCCAGATGCTTTAAGCATGGTGGCATCGACGCACTGATGAAAGCCATGGTTTCCACTTTGTCTGAAAAGAAACATTAAAACGTTATATTACAAAACACTTTACACAATTTTTCTACTGCAAAAAAAGTGCGACGTAACTGTTATTGTTAAGGCTATCCATGAAAATATAGTCTTGGAAAAAATACTTTAAATGTGTCTTTGCTATAGTCTGACAGCTTTTTTTTACTATCAATATGGTTAACACATCTCTAAATCACATTTGTTCACAAAAAGTGCATTTATAAAGTAATATCCTGCTTCTCTATTATTAATGGCCATTTAGAGAATATTCAATTTAGTATATTTGTAATTTACACATCTCTGGTAATACTAAAGTGATATCATTCATGTTTACATTGTTGTTCTGTATTACTCTCTCCATGCATTAACAACCTCACATTTGTAATACATTTATTTGTAATGTATTTTTAATTTTTTTTTGTCTAATAGGATAATGAAATAATGATCTGCTACAGAATATTAATGGTTGGATTCCATAAAAAATATGTTAAGTTTCATCATCTACTCCAAGTACGTATGTATCTTGCCAGCATGGTTGTTCTTACTTGGCAAATAGCCCTTTGTGCCATGTTCTGCTCTTTATCCATTGAAGAAAGACTGGAAATGCTCCACAAGCATAACGTTATCTACCTCCTGCCAATGGATGTTCTTTGCTGAAAGTGACACCATTGTCGCAGTAAAACCAGGAAAACATGTTACGTAATTTATATACATGTTATATAATTAATAGGCCTGTTCTTTTCAACTTGCACAGCTAAAGGAAAATTATTTATTCACCCTGTTTGTGACTTGCTGAATAAATATATAACTGAACTTACATTATCAATGTTGTATCTTAAACGTCTGGACATATTTTAGTTTCTGACTTTTAATAAAGATTATTAATATTATGAAAGAATAGCAGAGACCTCTCAAAATCCTGATTCTTATTCAACAGAGCTGTCAGGACTTTTTGAGGTATGTGTTCTTTTTGTTCATAATGAATGTAAAATAATCCAGGATCAATATACATGCTGTCATTATTATTTTAAGCATTGAAAAGGAAATAATAACATAGAAAAAAATTCTGATTGACTGGTCTAGCGGTGATTATTGTTTATAGATTGCATCATATGAAACAAGTTGTTTTATTTGATATACAAAACAGTTAATATACTCATTCTTCATCAAATGACTTTTAAAATGTTTCTATGCATAGATGTTACTTATGAATTTGCAAGACTTCTGTAATTCCTTACAAAATCATGTGTACCTTTTTCTTTGGCTGTGGCACTGCTTCCTCGTTGTCACTGTCGGTGTCAACCGCTGCTGTTACAAAATAAATTACTGTTAATTGACAACCAATATAGATGCAATAACCACTTGTTACTTATGTCATAAACGATTGAATTGCCAAAACAAATTGCTACATGTTGCAAAATAAAACACTAAACAGGTATATATTATATATGGTCATGCGTAAAACTTAAAAAGTCAAAGCCCATAACCACTTTCTTGAATTTAATAACATCCCAACAAACAACTTATTGCAATTGTACGATGGTATTTGCTATCAATTAAATAAGTTTTGAAAATCATCCCTTCTACCCTATCACATATATACATACATATATATGTGAAACATCAATGAATTTAGACGGATATGTTGGTGGTTCATTACTTTCTTTCAATCATAATGCAAAGTCACCTCTCTTTCTTGGTTGTGGTGAATCGTCGACACTGCTGCTGTTGTTGTCTGCCACAGCTACAACATATTGTAATTGTAAAATTAATGATGGTGATATTGATGTGATCAGTGTGTTTTTGCTATTAATTACACTAAATAAGTTTTGGGAAATGAAAACCTTCCCATTATTTCTCAGAAATATGCCAAAATATGTGAAATCACAAATTGTTACATGCTGCAAAATAAAATAAAACACTAAGAAGATATTGCACATTATGCGCGGTCCGTATGAATTAAACCATCACTAATGTGATCAGCAAAATGTAATTGCGAGGTGAGTCATGAGAAGGATCTGGTGCTCAATGGTGCCATAAAATTACAACAAAAATTTAAATGTTCATTTTTATTACTGAACAATTATATAGGCTATTACATAATTCTTAATTTTACTTGAAAAACTCACATACTTACCGATTGTTGATTTTCTGCACATTTCCAAGCCCGAAGTTGACGGAATTGGTGTACAGGTGCCTGGAATGTATTTATACAAAAGGTGGTTAATTGTTTGCCATACATTTTGCATATAAAGTAGTAGTGATGCTTAATTTGTTAGAATTACTTCCTGTAGCATCCTTCCCATCATTGTACTAGGATATTTCTTGAAAAGAAATGGTACAAATTATATAAGTAATTTTTTAATGTGCTAATTTAGGGACTGAAGTCTTTGTTTATAAATAGTTGTTCAGTGGTTTTGGTATCAAGGTTAGTAATTTTCAAAGCAACTGTATTTTGACTGATTTGGCATAGACACCATCTGTGAAGATAATACATGAACATATTTGTAGTATCTAATGTAGCCCAAATAAAGTTGTGAATCATGTTGCGATGTCTGCAAATTCAATTTGACATACACAATTGTCAGTGCAAGTGTTTTGAATTTGAGGGTGAGTGTATCAGACACAGAAAAATTCACTTGAAAAATCATTTAAATTACAATTAATTAAGATATTTCTCAATAAAATAAATTTCCCATACACCAATTCTGGTAAATTAAATTAGCCTCAAAATTAAATTAACTGTTTCAGTTTAATTAACATCACAGTTATTACATTTATCTATGTACCTTTGCTTCCTACTTCTAGTTGTTTCTTAATTTAATAATGTTTGTGACCTTCTAGTATATAATCGGTCTGGTACATAAATTGAAGAATTAAGTTCATCATGAAGGGATTCTGAATAGATTTAAAAAAAATTACATACCATTATCTTACCAAATAATACTGGTTTGAGGATTTTGTAGTATGCCCACTTTGGGTTTCGCTCCATTAGAAACATTGTGGAGAGCCTCAGGTGGTTGTTTGGTGAGCTTCAAGGGGGTTTTTGGAGAACCTCTCCCCCCAATATTCACCGCATCTTGAGACCAGTGTCAATAGTTAAGAAACATACATAGTCGATATTTATACTACAAATATGGTAGACTTGTTATTAAAATAATTAAACTGCTGAAATAAATTTAAGATTAAGTTCCAGAATTTCCAACAAGGCTGCTTGGATGGAAATATGGTAATTTTCTGACTTTTCAGCAGCCTCTGTGCATTCAGTGACTACTAAAATTAAAATATCACTCTGCTTTATTTCAAGCCTTCTTGGTTAACACAGAAAATGTCACGCCTCTATAAGATTCTGAGATAATATGATTTGAAATATACACATGACAATGACATCTGCACTTCTGAGCTTAGGCTTATAAAAAATGGCAGTTACTTCTTAATTACGCAAAATTAAGAACCCAAACTTCAGATATGTCCATGTCATTGACAGTGGAATGGTAAAAAAATGAAATGAATCTGAGACCAAAATGCTTGGGGGCTAGTTGAGTTAATATGGAATGACCCTACTGTCATTTTTATATTACATGCTAATTTGACTTCGTAGCTTCTCTTTGAATGCATAATTTAAGCGTAGTTTGATTAAGTGCCTCTTTGTAACTATTGCACATAGCTTTCATTATTTCCAGTATGTCTACATACCTTCCTCATCTTTAGATTTTTTTAACCTTATTTGTCTAATGGTTTATTTCAGTAAGTGTTGTTTTCTGGATGGTTTCATTGTTTTTCATGACAACAATTTGTTATCTATCTGAACATTTCTCCTATAACACTTTGTATTATTCATTTTTGATTTAAGTGTGATGGAAACTTATATATACAACCCAGTAGCTCATTATATCTCACCACTATCAATTAATTAATTTTGTGTGGACAATAAACTCTCTTCACTGATTCAACAATTTTCCGATTATTCAGCAAACTCTGAGCACTCAATGACTACTGGTAAATGCCACTTTGCTTCAGGGCTGGGTCCAAAATCTGGTATTTCAGTGTCATCACTGTCCTGTGAAAACACATTTTAAAAATGCGTTAGAGTCAGAAAGAATGTAATTTCTGTATCGTAAACATGCAATAGTGGTGTTTCAAAATAACATGACATTTGTGTAAATCAGGAGATCAAAATATCAAAAATTTGCAATGAAAAGTCTCAACTATAATTTGCCTTATTCAATAAATGACATAGTACAGCAATTATTAAGCAAGTAAAAAAAGATTGCTGAAATTAATGTAAAGTTGTGTTACAGATTCTCCACCAGGGCTGCTTGAAAGGAAATGTTTCATTTTTGCAACTTTTCAGTAGCCTCTGTGCATTCAGGGTCTACTGAAAAATGCCACCCTGCTTTATTCCGAATTATTCTTGTCTCCCTTTTTATCAATTCAAAAGATTAAATCATAAATTCATAAGATCCTGCGATTATGTGACTTGAACTATAGCATGACAATGACGTGTGATTTTTTAGCTGTGGCTTCATAAAATGGCAATTATTACTAAACTACATGGAAAATTAATTGTAATTTTTATACTACATCATAATATATGCTAATGTTTGTTCATATTGCTGTCATATTAGTCATTATGACAATGACTAATAAAACAATAACTCAATTTGTGTTATTCCAGTATATCTTTGCTAAGTAGTTCCTCATATATTTATCTACATTTCTGGAAGTCTTTCCTGTAGTGTTTTTGGTGTATTTATTTCTAATTTTATTTTGATGGCAACATGTATCTGGTTATGGCCACTACTAGGTACCCAGTGGGCCACTATATATTAACATTGCCAATTAATTCATTTAGTGCAGACAAAATCATATATAAAACTCTCCCTTGGTTGGTTCTAGCAAATGCTGAGAAAGGAAATGATCTTGGATTATAAAGTGGATGTTTTGGTCCGCATTCCCTGTACTCTCTAGATACTTCCACTGTAAATGTATGTGGTTAAATAATAATAACACAATCCTGTTTATTCAATTTCCTAATATTTTAAATCTTAATTAAACATACTTCAAAACAAATAGTGTTATCATTTTAAAAGTAGTTATTTTATAGCATGTTGAGTGTCACCACTGATGCAGGTGTAAAAAGAGAATTGTCACCTGTGTTTGATTTACCGGTGAGGTTTCCATGTAACAGTTCTGTTCTGATCCATCTGGTATTTCAATGTCATCACAAACCTGTGGAAAGTTTTTTCACATGCATTAGTGTCAGAACGAATATATTTCAGTAGTGCAAGCATGTAAAAACATATTATGTAGAAGTAACATTTATTTTTTAAATAGTATTGTCATGGGGGTAAATTGATATGCAAGGTTGTGGGGTGGACAAGGGGAGTGCTGAAAGGACACAAAGCATATCTGGGGGATAAGAGATGCAACTTGTTGTATCCTTTTTTTAAATGGTAGCAAAGCAAACTTCCCTCCATGGCACAATAAAGTTTTATTGCATTGTATTGCTTCAAAATGGAAGTATGGTATATACACTAGTTTTCGGCGTCATCTCATTTGCATAACCAATCACACCGAACGTACATCACGTGACTTCCCTTAATAAAAAAACTGTGCACGTTCATGAGATAGGCGACATCTGACGCCATTCAACGGACACCAATGTAATTAGTCAGAGTATTGCCATCTACCGGCCATGATAGATCTCTATTCGTTGACACATTTCTGGGAATATCGGAAGCATAGAGGCCGCCATGATAGTCAAGTAACTTCCGGTGCAACGTCACTTCCGACGTAGAGTCCCTAGTAGAGGTTGCCATAGCAAGCGAATTTGAAAACTGCTATGATCGAAAACGACTATGTCAATAACATGTAAGGAAAACCACCTAACAGGACTTCATTCAAAGAGGTGACCATCATAGTTTCCGACGCCACTCAACGGACACCAATGTAATTAGTCAGAGTATTGCCATCTACTGGCCATGATAGATCTCTATTCGTTGAAACACTTTCTGGAATACCGGAAGCGTAGAGGCCGCCATGAAAGTCAAGTAACTTCCGGTGCGACGTCACTTCCGACGTAGCGTCCCTAGTAGAGGCTGCTATGACAGTCAAGTAACTTCCGGTACGACGTCATTTCCGCGTAGCGCCCCCTAGTGAATAATCGGAGTACTACGTCACATGGTGGCTCCATCTAGCGGGTAAAAATATATAATTAGGTTAGATAGAGAAAAAAAGGATTAATCATGCGAAAATTTAATGTTTTTTCCCTCTGGAACAAAAACATAAAATTTTCGCGAGATTAACCCCAACTTTTTTTAAGTTACTTGACTATCATGGCGGCCTCTATGCTTCCGGTATTCCCGGAAGTGTGTCAACGAATAGAGATCTATCATGGCCGGTAGATGGCAATACTCTGACTAATTACATTGTTGTCCGTTGAGTGGCGTCATATGTCGCCTATCTCATGAACGTGTTTTTATGTTAAGGGAAGTCACGTGATGTATTGCTTCAAAATGGTACATTGTGGTGCATATTTATGATTTTCAACTTTCCTTGATGATATGACATATATTTATTTAAAATGCATATCAGTTTATATTCTATAATTGTAACTGATGTACATTGTATTATTGAAACAATTACATAAATTACAATCAATTACTGCATTTTCTGATTTCTCAAACCTTATCTAAAATACTGCCAAAACAGTTATATCACATATTTGTTTCAGTCATGCAAATATCCCAATACCATCAGCGTTACATTGTGAGTTGTGACACTAATGTGGACATGTCATTCACCCAACAGTGCTAATTGTAGAGGTGGCAACAGCCACAAATACTATTCCTTAGAAGATTGGATTAGAACCTGTCAAGGTCCATGGTTCAATATCCCCTTTGTTCTTTAGCCAGACTGCAAGCTGGCAGGATACATTACTGGTGCAGGTTGTCTGACATGTGTTAGCATGTGTGGGTACAATGCCATTAATGTGCATATTCCTAATCTTGATTAAACATATATGTCAAATCAGTTGATGCTACCTATCATTTTATGAGTAGCATGTTTGTACCATGTTACCACTGATTCAGATGCAAAAAGAGAATCATCACCTGTCTGAGTAACTGATGAGGTATCCATGTGACACTCCTCTTGTGATCAATCTGGTATTTCAATGTCATCACAGTCCTGTGAGAAATATGTGTTTCATGTCAGAAAGAATGTAATTTCAGTAGGGCAAACATATAACAGCATATTCTGTATGAATAACATTAACTTTCTTAAATAACAATATATGTGATCTACTTTAATCGTTTTGTTTCTTGGATGAAATTACTTGAAATTCATATTTTATATGGTTTGTGTATTTTATTTAATCCTTATAAGTATATCTTAAGTTTATTTTTATCACACATTTGTTTGGACTCATTTGCTGCATAGCTTTGCAAGCAGTTGCTGATATATTAAACAAATGATGCTCTAGGAAACTACTGTTCACATTAATGCCATTATACTCTACACTACCAAGTTTTCCATGCCACTGAACGAATTTGATGTATGAAAATGTGTACAAGTCTTATTCGCAAAAAGTACAATTGTTAGAAATTAACAAGGTGTTGAAATTTGCGGATGATACAATTTTTTTAGAAGGATTAAACGTGATGAAGATAAACAGCATTTACAAGATGATCTTGACAGATTGATAAAATGGTCTGAAAAATGACAAATGGTGTTCAATTTTTGGAAAATGTAAATGCCTCTACACAGGACATGGGAACGAAGATGTACAATATACAATGGGAGGTTCTATATTAAGTACTACTATAAAAGAAAAGGACTTAGGGTTAACCATTAGTGCTGATATGAAGGTTTCGGAGCAGTGCGGAATTGCAGCTTCAAAGGGAAATCAAATCCTTGGATTAATTAGGCGAAACATAGCGTATAAGGAAAAAGAGCTGATAATACTGCTGTACAAAACAATAGTTAGGCCTCATTTAGAATATTGTATTCAAGCGTGGAGGCCTTATCGCAGGAAGGACATAGATATGCTAGAAAGAGTGCAGAGGAGAGCAACTAAAATTATATCAAAACTGAGGGATCTTAGTTACGAAATACGACTAAAAAATGTGGTTTAACAATACTAGAGACCAGGAGATTGAGAGGAGATCAGATAGAAGTGTTTAAAATATTGAATGGTTATGAAAATATTGATAGAAATATATTTTTCTCAATTAAGATAGATAGAAGGACCAGAGGACATGAAGTTACATTAGTAAAGGAGCAGTGTAGATTATATATAAGTTCTCATTCTCACAAAGGACTGTAAATGATTGGAACATATTATCTCCTGATTGTGTTGGTGCTAGTAGCATGAATACGTTTAAAAATAACATCGACACATACCTTAAAAGGGCGGGATATACGTAGATAAAAAGTATTGGACTCTCAATAAGCCAAAAGGCTTCCTTGTCCACCTGCCATCTAGAGTAAATTTTCTGGATGGCAATCTTGTTAAACTGATAAGGTTTTAATGTCACCATCCTCTTTGTAATTAATCTGATATTTCAATGCACTGTGTAAACATGTTTTTAAAATGCATTTGAGTCTTTAAAATGTAATTTAAGTAGTGCAAAAGATATGAATTAGTGTTTCAAAATTAAAAAAATTAACTAGGAGGTCACAATTTCAAGAATTCTAAAATTGTGTCATTTTTTGTGAATTCTATATATTCACACTCACTCTCTCACTCACTCATTCACCCATTCACTCATTCACCCATTCACTCATTTACTCATTCACCCATTTACCCATTCGCCCATTCACCTATTCACTCATTCACTCACTCACTCACTCACTCATTCAATCACACATAATTTTTTCGAGTTGTTTGGACTTATACATTTTTTTCGAGTTGATAGGATTTAGAGACAGACATAGATACATACATAGATACATACATAGATATATACATTGATACATACATAGAGACATACATAGATACATACATAGAGACAGACATAGATACATACATAGAGACAGTCACTCATACAATCACTCACTCATTCACTCACTCACAACCCCTCACTCACTCACTCATTCACTCATGCACCCATTCACCCATTCACCCATTCACCCATTCACCCATTCACTCAATCACTCACTCATTCAATCACACATAATTTTTTGAGTTGTTTGGACTTATACATTTTTTCGAGTTGATAGGACTTAGAGACAGACATAGATACATACATAGATACACACATAGAGACATACACAGATACATACATAGAGACATACATAGATACAGACATAGAGAACATAGAGACATACCTAGATACAGACAGACATAGAGATATACATAGATACATACATAGAGACAGACATAGAGACAGACATAGATACATACATAGATACGTACATAGATACATGCATAGATACATACATAGATACATACATACATGGAGACATACATAGATACATACATACATAGAGACATAAATAGATACATACATAGAGATATACATAGATACAGACATAGATACATACATAGATACGTACATAGAGACATACATAGAGACATACATAGATACATACATACATAGTGATATACATAGATACATACATAGAGACAGCTATAGATACATAGAGTCATACATAGATACACATATAGAGATATACATAGATACATACATAGATACAGACACACACATAGAGACAGACATAGATACATACATACATACATAGAGACATACGTAGATAAATACATACATATAGAGATATACATAGAGCCATGGAGACAGTCATGGATACATACACACATACATACATAGAGACATAGAGACAGACATAGATACATACATATATAGAGACAGACATAGGACAAACGAAACACTTAGATCAACACGTTGCACAAAACAAACTTGTCGGACAAACGAAACACCAAACACTTAGATCAACGAGCGACAAGAACCGAACATCACATACCTTCATGTCAAGAGACGATCATCTGTTCGGATTCACATAGGACTCGTACGAGGTATCGCTTCTTTTAACGGAAAACATATGTATCTGATACATCTGTCTTTACAACGTAACAATTCTATATTTACAAATAGTGCGAGCGATCAGACGCGATACCACCTTCTCGAGAGTCGAAAAAGGAAAGACCAGAATCGACGGAAGTATGGTATATACACTAGTTTTCGGCGTCATCTCATTTGCATAACCAATCACACCGAACGTACATCACGTGACTTCCCTTAATACAAAAACTGTGCACGTTCATGAGATAGGCGACATCTGACGCCATTCAACGGACACCAATGTAATTAGTCAGAGTATTGCCATCTACCGGCCATGATAGATCTCTATTCGTTGACACATTTCCGGGAATATCGGAAGCATAGAGGCCGCCATGATAGTCAAGTAACTTCCGGTGCAACGTCACTTCCGACGTAGAGTCCCTAGTAGAGGTTGCCATAGCAAGCGAATTTGAAAACTGCTATGATCGAAAACGACTATGTCAATAACATGTAAGGAAAACCACCTAACAGGACTTCATTCAAAGAGGTGACCATCATAGTTTCCGACGCCACTCAACGGACACCAATGTAATTAGTCAGAGTATTGCCATCTACCGGCCATGATAGATCTCTATTCGTTGAAACACTTTCTGGAATACCGGAAGCGTAGAGGCCGCCATGAAAGTCAAGTAACTTCCGGTGCGACGTCACTTCCGACGTAGCGTCCCTAGTAGAGGCTGCTATGACAGTCAAGTAACTTCCGGTACGACGTCATTTCCGCGTAGCGCCCCCTAGTGAATAATCGGAGTACTACGTCACATGGTGGCTCCATCTAGCGGGTAAAAATATATAATTAGGTTAGATAGAGAAAAAAAGGATTAATCATGCGAAAATTTAATGTTTTTTCCCTCTGGAACAAAAACATAAAATTTTCGCGAGATTAACCCCAACTTTTTTTAAGTTACTTGACTATCATGGCGGCCTCTATGCTTCCGGTATTCCCGGAAGTGTGTCAACGAATAGAGATCTATCATGGCCGGTAGATGGCAATACTCTGACTAATTACATTGTTGTCCGTTGAGTGGCGTCATATGTCGCCTATCTCATGAACGTGTTTTTATGTTAAGGGAAGTCACGTGATGTATTGCTTCAAAATGGTACATTGTGGTGCATATTTATGATTTTCAACTTTCCTTGATGATATGACATATATTTATTTAAAATGCATATCAGTTTATATTCTATAATTGTAACTGATGTACATTGTATTATTGAAACAATTACATAAATTACAATCAATTACTGCATTTTCTGATTTCTCAAACCTTATCTAAAATACTGCCAAAACAGTTATATCACATATTTGTTTCAGTCATGCAAATATCCCAATACCATCAGCGTTACATTGTGAGTTGTGACACTAATGTGGACATGTCATTCACCCAACAGTGCTAATTGTAGAGGTGGCAACAGCCACAAATACTATTCCTTAGAAGATTGGATTAGAACCTGTCAAGGTCCATGGTTCAATATCCCCTTTGTTCTTTAGCCAGACTGCAAGCTGGCAGGATACATTACTGGTGCAGGTTGTCTGACATGTGTTAGCATGTGTGGGTACAATGCCATTAATGTGCATATTCCTAATCTTGATTAAACATATATGTCAAATCAGTTGATGCTACCTATCATTTTATGAGTAGCATGTTTGTACCATGTTACCACTGATTCAGATGCAAAAAGAGAATCATCACCTGTCTGAGTAACTGATGAGGTATCCATGTGACACTCCTCTTGTGATCAATCTGGTATTTCAATGTCATCACAGTCCTGTGAGAAATATGTGTTTCATGTCAGAAAGAATGTAATTTCAGTAGGGCAAACATATAACAGCATATTCTGTATGAATAACATTAACTTTCTTAAATAACAATATATGTGATCTACTTTAATCGTTTTGTTTCTTGGATGAAATTACTTGAAATTCATATTTTATATGGTTTGTGTATTTTATTTAATCCTTATAAGTATATCTTAAGTTTATTTTTATCACACATTTGTTTGGACTCATTTGCTGCATAGCTTTGCAAGCAGTTGCTGATATATTAAACAAATGATGCTCTAGGAAACTACTGTTCACATTAATGCCATTATACTCTACACTACCAAGTTTTCCATGCCACTGAACGAATTTGATGTATGAAAATGTGTACAAGTCTTATTCGCAAAAAGTACAATTGTTAGAAATTAACAAGGTGTTGAAATTTGCGGATGATACAATTTTTTTAGAAGGATTAAACGTGATGAAGATAAACAGCATTTACAAGATGATCTTGACAGATTGATAAAATGGTCTGAAAAATGACAAATGGTGTTCAATTTTTGGAAAATGTAAATGCCTCTACACAGGACATGGGAACGAAGATGTACAATATACAATGGGAGGTTCTATATTAAGTACTACTATAAAAGAAAAGGACTTAGGGTTAACCATTAGTGCTGATATGAAGGTTTCGGAGCAGTGCGGAATTGCAGCTTCAAAGGGAAATCAAATCCTTGGATTAATTAGGCGAAACATAGCGTATAAGGAAAAAGAGCTGATAATACTGCTGTACAAAACAATAGTTAGGCCTCATTTAGAATATTGTATTCAAGCGTGGAGGCCTTATCGCAGGAAGGACATAGATATGCTAGAAAGAGTGCAGAGGAGAGCAACTAAAATTATATCAAAACTGAGGGATCTTAGTTACGAAATACGACTAAAAAATGTGGTTTAACAATACTAGAGACCAGGAGATTGAGAGGAGATCAGATAGAAGTGTTTAAAATATTGAATGGTTATGAAAATATTGATAGAAATATATTTTTCTCAATTAAGATAGATAGAAGGACCAGAGGACATGAAGTTACATTAGTAAAGGAGCAGTGTAGATTATATATAAGTTCTCATTCTCACAAAGGACTGTAAATGATTGGAACATATTATCTCCTGATTGTGTTGGTGCTAGTAGCATGAATACGTTTAAAAATAACATCGACACATACCTTAAAAGGGCGGGATATACGTAGATAAAAAGTATTGGACTCTCAATAAGCCAAAAGGCTTCCTTGTCCACCTGCCATCTAGAGTAAATTTTCTGGATGGCAATCTTGTTAAACTGATAAGGTTTTAATGTCACCATCCTCTTTGTAATTAATCTGATATTTCAATGCACTGTGTAAACATGTTTTTAAAATGCATTTGAGTCTTTAAAATGTAATTTAAGTAGTGCAAAAGATATGAATTAGTGTTTCAAAATTAAAAAAATTAACTAGGAGGTCACAATTTCAAGAATTCTAAAATTGTGTCATTTTTTGTGAATTCTATATATTCACACTCACTCTCTCACTCACTCATTCACCCATTCACTCATTCACCCATTCACTCATTTACTCATTCACCCATTTACCCATTCGCCCATTCACCTATTCACTCATTCACTCACTCACTCACTCACTCATTCAATCACACATAATTTTTTCGAGTTGTTTGGACTTATACATTTTTTTCGAGTTGATAGGATTTAGAGACAGACATAGATACATACATAGATACATACATAGATATATACATTGATACATACATAGAGACATACATAGATACATACATAGAGACAGACATAGATACATACATAGAGACAGTCACTCATACAATCACTCACTCATTCACTCACTCACAACCCCTCACTCACTCACTCATTCACTCATGCACCCATTCACCCATTCACCCATTCACCCATTCACTCAATCACTCACTCATTCAATCACACATAATTTTTTGAGTTGTTTGGACTTATACATTTTTTCGAGTTGATAGGACTTAGAGACAGACATAGATACATACATAGATACACACATAGAGACATACACAGATACATACATAGAGACATACATAGATACAGACATAGAGAACATAGAGACATACCTAGATACAGACAGACATAGAGATATACATAGATACATACATAGAGACAGACATAGAGACAGACATAGATACATACATAGATACGTACATAGATACATGCATAGATACATACATAGATACATACATACATGGAGACATACATAGATACATACATACATAGAGACATAAATAGATACATACATAGAGATATACATAGATACAGACATAGATACATACATAGATACGTACATAGAGACATACATAGAGACATACATAGATACATACATACATAGTGATATACATAGATACATACATAGAGACAGCTATAGATACATAGAGTCATACATAGATACACATATAGAGATATACATAGATACATACATAGATACAGACACACACATAGAGACAGACATAGATACATACATACATACATAGAGACATACGTAGATAAATACATACATATAGAGATATACATAGATACATACATAGAGCCATGGAGACAGTCATGGATACATACACACATACATACATAGAGACATAGAGACAGACATAGATACATACATATATAGAGACAGACATAGGACAAACGAAACACTTAGATCAACACGTTGCACAAAACAAACTTGTCGGACAAACGAAACACCAAACACTTAGATCAACGAGCGACAAGAACCGAACATCACATACCTTCATGTCAAGAGACGATCATCTGTTCGGATTCACATAGGACTCGTACGAGGTATCGCTTCTTTTAACGGAAAACATATGTATCTGATACATCTGTCTTTACAACGTAACAATTCTATATTTACAAATAGTGCGAGCGATCAGACGCGATACCACCTTCTCGAGAGTCGAAAAAGGAAAGACCAGAATCGACGGAAGTATGGTATATACACTAGTTTTCGGCGTCATCTCATTTGCATAACCAATCACACCGAACGTACATCACGTGACTTCCCTTAATACAAAAACTGTGCACGTTCATGAGATAGGCGACATCTGACGCCATTCAACGGACACCAATGTAATTAGTCAGAGTATTGCCATCTACCGGCCATGATAGATCTCTATTCGTTGACACATTTCCGGGAATATCGGAAGCATAGAGGCCGCCATGATAGTCAAGTAACTTCCGGTGCAACGTCACTTCCGACGTAGAGTCCCTAGTAGAGGTTGCCATAGCAAGCGAATTTGAAAACTGCTATGATCGAAAACGACTATGTCAATAACATGTAAGGAAAACCACCTAACAGGACTTCATTCAAAGAGGTGACCATCATAGTTTCCGACGCCACTCAACGGACACCAATGTAATTAGTCAGAGTATTGCCATCTACCGGCCATGATAGATCTCTATTCGTTGAAACACTTTCTGGAATACCGGAAGCGTAGAGGCCGCCATGAAAGTCAAGTAACTTCCGGTGCGACGTCACTTCCGACGTAGCGTCCCTAGTAGAGGCTGCTATGACAGTCAAGTAACTTCCGGTACGACGTCACTTCCGCGTAGCGCCCCCTAGTGAATAATCGGAGTACTACGTCACATGGTGGCGCCATCTAGCGGGTAAAAATATATAATTAGGTTAGATAGAGAAAAAAAGGATTAATCATGCGAAAATTTAATGTTTTTTCCCTCTGGAACAAAAACATAAAATTTTCGCGAGATTAACCCCAACTTTTGTTAAGTTACTTGACTATCATGGCGGCCTCTATGCTTCCGGTATTCCCGGAAGTGTGTCAACGAATAGAGATCTATCATGGCCGGTAGATGGCAATACTCTGACTAATTACATTGCTGTCCGTTGAGTGGCGTCATATGTCGCCTATCTCATGAACGTGTTTTTATGTTAAGGGAAGTCACGTGATGTACGTTCGGTCTGATTGGTTATGCAAATGAGATGACGCCGAAAACTAGTGTATATACCATACTTCCGTCGATTCTGGTCTTTCCTTTTTCGACTCTCGAGAAGGTCGTATCGTGTTTGATCGCTCGCACTATTTGTAAATATATAATTGTTACGTTGTAAAGACAGATGTATCATATACATATGTTTTCCGTTAAAAGAAGTGATGCCTCATATGAGTCATATGGTCGTCTCGCTGGATGTGAATCCGAACAGATGATCGTCTCTTGATATGAAGGTATGTGATGTTTGGTTCTTGTCGCTCGTTGATCTAAATGTTTGGTGTTTTGTTTGTCTGACAAGTTTGTTTCGTGCAACGTGTTGATCTAAGTGTTTCGTTTGTCCTATGGCTTTCTCT